>CM073133.1:51011791-51451791 GCA_037039145.1 Fundulus diaphanus
CTGCAACACATTTTGTCATGTTACAACCACAAACTTCCAGGTATTTTATTGGGGTTTAATGTGTCAGACCAACAGAAATGATCTTGTAATTGCTGAATGAAGAGAAATAATAGCACAATACTATGGTTTTCAAATATTTTTTAACAAATACAAATCTGTATTTGTAAAGGGTGGCATGCGTTTCTATTTAGCCCCTTTGACACCAATAAAAAGCAGTGTAATACATTGTCTTCAGACTAAGTAGTGTAATTTTAATCTGAGTGAATATCCAGCTGTTCTGTGAGGGCCTTAGCAGTTTCTTAGAGAACGTTGCTGAACAAACAGCATCATGAAGACCAATGAAAACAGAGCAATGAGAAAGTTGTGGAGACGTTTAAAGCAGCGTTAGGTTCTAAAACGACATCCCCAGATTTGAACATCCCATAGAGTTTTGCTCAAACCATCATCTGAACATGGAAAAAAAGACGGCAAGACTGCGAACCTAACAAGACTCTGCCGTCCTAAACCGACAGGCTGGGTAGGGACAACATTAAACAGAAAAGAATGAATCGTCTTCTTACTGAAAAGTGCTCCATAAATAAATTTGACTTGCCTTGCCTTGTTAATGTGGGTTTAACCCCTGAGCAGCATACTGATATGTGAATAGGTGTATGAATGTGTGTCCATTTGTGAGTGCAGTTGCCGGAATGAAACCTTTTGTGTAAAAAGCTTTTTGAGCGTTCAGGCTAGACTAGAAAAGAACTATACATGATTATTTACCATTTAGGTATGCAAAATATTGAAAACCATGTATCATGCTCCTTCCACTCTACATTTATGCACTACTTTGTGTTGGCACGTCACATAAGATCACAATAAAATATGTTTAGATTTGTTGCTAAACCACGATAAAATGTGAAAAAGTTGAAAAGGGTTTGAACATTTTTGCCAAGCACTGTCAAGGAATGAAAGTGCCAAATACTGCATGTCCCTTCAGTGCATAACTAAAGCTGGCCGGGATGATGAGGGAAAAAGGAAGAACGTCAGGGAATGAATGAAAACCAGAAAGAAACCAAAATTCAACCATGGCAAGTGAATATTATAAAACTAGGGATAATCAGCTGCATCACTTTGGGTTTTTTAGTACCAATCCAACAGAAATCAAACATGTAAATTTAATAGTTCACATTCAGGCCCTCATAGGTCCCCAATAAAAAAAATATAGGAATTTTAACTTAAAACTCAACAGGCTATCCCATAATATTGCAGACAATATCTAAAACATGCTCAGAGAGGGACAAAAAAATCAATGCCAGAAAATGTTTAAAAGTGCTGGAAAGAAGAATAGCAGCTCTACAAACAGATGACGTTTTGGAATGTCTGGTAGGGCTGTTATAATAATAATAATAATGATGACAGGACATAATACAGCGTATCTTCAGAATAAAAACCATACGTGAGCTTCACCTTTATGCTTTCCTCTCACCACATACTGCAAAGCCTTCACATTAGATGAGTTGGATATGAACCACTTATGTTCAACAATTCCCATTCCTACTTTCATACTGCATTCATAAAGCAGCAAAATCAAATATGTTAACAGAAAGCTGTTCTAAACAACAAAACACTGTAAATCTGTAATGCTTTTAACTCCTCAGAAAGAACAGGAACCAGCCAACGTACCACTTATAACGTATACGGACACACACTGTATGGGCTGTGCACTGCTCACCGCGTTCATGTCGATTGTCATGTTAGTTTGTGCAGAAGTCTGGTTGTCTGACGAACAGCAGGAGTTCACAGAGGACGGCAGCTGGACTAGACCCGTCTGCTGGAGAGCATGCAGTGGAATCACAATAAATAACAATTGCTCATAATGCAACAGAGAGAGAAAAACACTCTCCGTCCCCCCGTAAAAGCTAAATAAATGCTAAATACACAACTTAATGCTAAGCTAACAAATCGCTAAGCTGAAAATTGATATAATGACCACAAAACTCACTATTCTACTCTCTACGGAAGCGTATGAGACGGAGCTGCTTTTCTACCCCATAGCAGCAGCGCTACTGACGTCAGTTTCTCCAAGTGACATCACAAAATCTTTTGAACCAATAGCAACACTGATTCGAAATTCAATGCCAGACACCCGTTAAACCTAAGGAGGGCGCCACACTGATGGCTTTAGACACAAAAGCAAGATCTGTACAAATATGTAGTAATCGGTCAAAATAATCACCAGGATATGTAGACAGCCCTTTGAGAGAATCATGTTAACAGTTTATTAGCAAATAAAGATCATTTGGGGGTGAGTTATCCTTTAACTCGAACATTGATGTACCATGTACAAATGCTCTCACCGCCTGCTGGAAACAACCACATCACGCAGGCCTAAACACATTTTTGAAGTGTTTGATCAACAAGAACGATGGGGCTACATATTACTGAGTCAAATTTTAGTGCTGGTTGGGGGGTTAGGAGCTAGGGTCTTAAACGTTTGATCATGGAGTTTTCACCAATTTGTCTATTGCTCACGTTTCTTCGTCAGGCAATTTGAAGTTTTTGGTTATGATCCAGCACTAAGAAATGCAAATCTCGGTCTCAAAATGTTATTCAGGAGTGTATGTGGGATCAGGTTAACAGATGTTTTGAGTAACAGCTGACTTTGGACAGAAACTCACTTGCTGGTTCTGGGGGATTGATTGCTGGCTGATGAAAGAATACTGGGACAATTGTTGCTCGAGATCCATAGCACTGATGGCCACCTGGGGAGAACACAACAAGAATGGAACCCATTTATCAACAAGTCATATCCAAACAGAGAGGAAACATGCAAATGCTAGCCAGGCACTTCAGTAAACTGCTTTGCATTAAAACATTGTCATTAGGAGCAAGATGCTAGATTCTTGAAGGCTGTAACTGGATGTATCGAGTGAAATATATCTTTACGAACAAATGATAAAGCTACACAAGTTTCAGATAACACATCATTAGAACATCATAGTTTCCCTAACCCAGTTCCACGATGGAGCAGCAAACTGGGGCAACTCTGACTAGAACAAAATACTGTAGCTATATGTGGCTGTAAGAAAAAAAACACCTACATGTAGGAGCGACTGCAGTGTCCAGAACGTCTTTGGTAAGTAAAAATACTGATAATGATGCAACACTAATGTAAAGCACTTCGCAACATCTTACCACTTGGAATATTGGAAAATTATGTTTTATTTTATTGTTTTTGCATTTTAATTTATTGCTGTGTCATGGTTGGCTTTATGTATTTTGCCCACATGCAGGAGCACACTCGGGAGAAACAGGTGAAGTTTAAAGGTTTTATTTAAGAACCAGGTAACGGGAGGATTCTGCCTCAGCGGAGGCAGCGTCAGGTAACGGTCAGGGAGCAGGAAACCAGGTCGATCACACTTGATGGACAGAAGGCCGACCGGGGAGGAAGCAGTGGGGACTCAGCGCTAGCCGTGCGATGGTGGCCACAGGTGTCCGGGAGACCAGTGGGTCGAAGGTAGGGTCGGGTCCGAGCAGCACCGGGGAATCCAGATGTCCAGGACAGTGAGAGGAACCAGGTGACTTTCCGGAGATGGCAGGGTTCCAGGGGAGGGGAACCGACTCAGGAGGAACCAGGAGGTTTGCAGGAGAGACCAACACCAGACGGAAGATGACGATGCTTGGAGCTCCTGCCACGAGAGACTTCACAGAGTCACAAGAGGAAGAGAGCTGACACGAGGAGGTACCACGACGGTAACACTCTGGCATCCTCTCGCTGTCTGCGTGGTGTTTAAGTAGTGCCTCCCGATGCCGCTCAACCGCCCGCAGGTGTGTGGGCTCCGCCCACCAGTCAACCCAGAACACCTGTGGAAAGAGTCTGAGGCAGCAGAGCTGGCAGCAAGCTGCACGGCCCTGCTGGCTGAGTCCTGACACCACCCCCCCCTCAAGGGTCGCCACCTGGCGACCCAGAGGAAGATGTGGAGGGACGAGAGGCGAGGAAATCCTCAACGAGGGATCGATCTGGGATCGCAGAGCCAGGAAGCCAAGACCGCTCCTCCAGACCACGACCAACCCAATCCACGAGGTATTGGAAACCTCTACCTCGTGGACGGGAGGCCACGATCCGGAGGATCTGCCGACCATGATGGTCCTGGGAGGGTGGAGGGGGTTCGGCCGGAGGGCACAATGGGCTGGAGGTGACTGGCTTGATCTGGGAGACATGGAACATGGGATGGACACGGGAGTGGGACGGGAGACGGAGACGGACGGTGGTAGGACTGATGACGGAGGTGATCTCATAGGGTCCAGAGAAACGGGGTGACAACTTACGGGAGGCAGCTCGGGAGGGAAGATCTCGGGTGGAGAGCCAGACTCGCTGACCGGGGTGGTAGGTGGGGGCTGGGACCCGCCTCCGGTCAGCGAATCGACGGTTCTGCTCTGCGGTGTCTTGGAGGGCTTGGATGGTCTGAGTCCAGAAATGTTTGCAACGGGTGATGTGTTCGTGGACGGAGGGAACGGCGATCTGTCGATTGTTGTCGGGTACGAGTGGGGGTTGATAACCTAGGGAAACCTTGAAGGGGGAGAGTCCAGTGGCGGTAGAAACATGACTGTTATGGGCATACTCAATCCAGGGGAGGTACTTGTTCCAATCCGTGGGGTTCTGGGAGGTGAGACAACAGAGGGCGGTCTCCAGCTCCTGGTTCATCCGCTCTGTCTGACCGTTGGTCTGCGGGTGGTAGCCGGAGGTCAGAGAGTACCGGGCCCCAAGGGCCACGGCAAACTCTTTCCACACCCGCGAGATGAACTGGGGACCACGGTCAGACAGAATCTCCCGGGGAATCCCGTGGAGGCGGAACACGTGTTTAACCAGGAGCTGGGCCATGAGGAGAGCAGAGGGGAGCTTGCGAAGTGCGATGAGATGGCAGGCCTTGGAGAATCGGTCGATGACGGTGAGGATAACTGACATGCCCTGAGACGAGGGGAGTCCAGTGACGAAGTCAAGAGCAATGTGTGACCAAGGGCGTTCTGGGATGGGTAGTGGTTGAAGGAGGCCAGCAGGGGGTCTGTTGGAGGGTTTGTTCTGGGCGCAGGTGGGACACGAGAGGACATATTGTTTGACATCTTTGAACATAGATGGCCACCAGAAACTTCGGGCTAGGAGGGTTTGAGTGCGATGGATACCTGGGTGTGCGGAGAACTTTTCGGCGTGAGTCCACTGAATGACACGGGATCTGACGGCGGAAGGGACGTAGGTGCGATTAGGTGGACCGGTTCCTGGGTCTGGGTCTGAGGGGAGTGCTTGTGTGATGAGATCCTGTACCTCCCACTGGAGAGCGCCGAGAACACAGGACGAGGGAATGATGGTGACTGGTTCCTTCTCTGAGTTGGGAGCGGAGTACAGGCGGGAGAGGGCGTCAGGTTTGACGTTCTTGGAGCCGGGGCGGTAAGAGATGGTTATGTTGAATCGGGAGAAGAACAGGGACCAACGGGCTTGACGGGAGTTCAGTCTCTTGGCGGTTTGGATGTAGGCGAGGTTTTTATGATCGGTCCAGATGAGGATGGGCTGCTCGGACCCCTCCAACCAGTGACGCCACTCCTCCAGGGCGAGCTTAATGGCTAGTAGCTCTCTGTCTCCGACATCGTAATTCCTCTCTGCCGGAGACAGCCGCCTGGAGAAGAAAGCGCACGGGTGGAGCTTTTGATCTTCCCCGGACACCTGGGATAGCACGGCTCCTACCCCTGTATCAGAGGCATCAATCTCAACCACGTTTAGTTCGATCTGGGTAGATCAAGATCGGGGCACTGGAGAATCTGTTCTTGAGGCTGGTGAAGGCTGACTGGGCTTCGGGATTCCAGATGAAGGGGACTTTGGTGGAGGTTAGTGCATGGAGGGGGGCGGCTATCTGGCTGTACTCGCGGATGAAACGACGATAAAAGTTTGCAAATCCCAAAAATCTCTGTAGGTCTTTACGGGTGCTGGGTACAGGCCAGTCGAGCACGGCTCGAATCTTCTCCGGATCAGACCGGACCCGCCCTCCTTCCAGGATGAGACCAAGGAATGCAACAGATGCATTCCTTGGAATGCAACAAGGAATGTATTTTGCCCACATGCAGAAGCACACTCGGGAGAAACAGGTGAAGTTTAAAGGTTTTATTTAAGAACCAGGTAACGGGAGGATTCTGCCTCAGCGGAGGCAGCGTCAGGTAACGGTCAGGGAGCAGGAAACCAGGTCGATCACACTTGATGGACAGAAGGCCGACTGGGGAGGAAGCAGTGGGGAGGAAGCAGTGGGGACTCAGTGCTAGCCGTGCGATGGTGGCCACAGGTGTCCGGGAGACCAGTGGGTCGAAGGTGGGGTCGGGTCCGAGCAGCACCGGGGAATCCAGATGTCCAGGACAGCGAGAGGAACCAGGTGACTTTCCGGCAGTGTTGTAGTACTCGAGTCCGAGACTCGAACTCGAGTCCGAGTCATTAGCTAAATTTAGAGACTCGTGACTTGACTTGGACTTGAGCACTGATGACTCGAACTTGGACTCGGACTCCTACATTCAGATCATTCTGACTCGGAAATTGAGAAAAAGACTCAACTTTTTTATATCATTAGGCTATAATTTTAATATGTCATTAAAATATTATTTGGTGTATGATTTTAATATCTAAATGGCGTACCGCGCACGTGACGTCACCATGTCATGAGCAACGCCCCTTGCCGCTAAGGTTGGGCAAACAGTGTGAGAGCACACGTAGCAACCAGCCATTACACATGCAACAGATACAACGGTATGACCGACTTTACAGCTGTTAAACTTTCACAAGAGGATGTCCAGGCGCCCATTTTACTGGTAGAACTGTGGAACAACATACCAACGTTCAGCTCAAACGATGGATTGAGTGTCGAGGGCTTAGAAATCCTGGAAAACGGGCCGAGTTGATAGAAAGGTAAGTCGTTGTTTTTCTCCTGCTCAGCGTTCACGGCGTCAGCGGCCGTTTTTTTCTGTTTGTAGTCACTGTCCAGGAATCGGTATAAATTGTCCGGCCCGCCGAACAATTTAGTCTGGTCCGGTGGCCAAATGCATTATCATTTTCCAACGGCTGTATCTCCTCTCTGCATCTGCACCAGATTTGTTGTGAGTCATGAGGGAACGCTGCCGAACGCGTTTGTGGGAATCGCCCGGTGGACGGGCGATGAAAATGCGTGACAGCATCTGCGGTGGCGGGCGGCCGACGGTGCGCGAACCCCGCGGCGGTGGCCAATAGGCCGGAGTGCGCTTGGCTGCGAGGGCCGATCGACGCTGCTTGCGGCTTTAACATCCTTCATATGCGGCCTGTCAGCGTACCTCGAGTCGCTGTTGCACGTTCCATAACAACAATGTTTAAAAACCATGGTTAGGAGACGTCTTAGACTTGGAAAAAGCAGTCGTTTTACCGAGTAAAACCAAGGGTAACTACAGCGAAAGAGTTAGTGCAATGGAATGTTACTGCTTCATGTCATACATCACACGTCACGGCATGTTCCTACAACGAACTTGGATCAATAGTGGCTCGACTCGTACTTGACTCGGATGAGCAGTGGACTCGACTCGACTCGACTCGGATTTTTTTTTAATGACTTGGACTTGACTCGGACTTGAACACTGGTGACTCGAACCTGGACTCGGACTCGAGGCATAGTGACTTGACTACAACACTGCTTTCCGGAGATGGCAGGGTTCCAGGGGAGGGGAACCGACTCAGGAGGAACCAGGAGGTTTGCAGGAGAGAATAACACCAGACGGAAGATGACGATGCTTGGAGCTCCTGCCACGAGAGACTTCACAGGGTCACAAGAGGAAGAGAGCTGACACGAGGATGTACCACGGCGGTAACACTCTGGCATCCTCTCGCTGTCTGCGTGGTGTTTTAAGTGGTGCCTCCCGATGCCGCTCAACCGCCCGCAGGTGTGTGGGCTCCGCCCACCAGTCAACCCAGAACACCTGTGGAAAGAGTCTGAGGCAGCAGAGCCGGCAGCAAGCTGCACGGCCCTGCTGGCTGAGTCCTGACATGCTGTGAGACAGGCTGAATAAAGAAGGAAGAACTGAGTTTTGCAGATAAGAATGCAGATGTCCTCTATATATCAATAAGATGTTTAGATGTCTCTTTAAGGCACTGTGCCATTTCTGACAGTAAATGACATAGATCTGTTTGTTATCACAGCCACAATGTGAAGCCTGGACAAGTGGGTCAGAGCATCTCCAAATCTGAGAATGACCTGGGACATCAATCACAGGTTAGAAAATCAGTTCTATTCCAGCTCTGAAAGGACTTAATCATTTTCATCAGCACCCTGCATGTCTGTTGCAATACAATCCCTTCATATAGAGCATACACCTGATGTTCAGAAACATTTTTCTTCAGAGAATCCTGTTTGATGCTCTTATACACATTGTGTTTGCCGCCACTTTCACTCTTCTTCTGTAATAAAAACACAACCCCAAACCCACTCATACGGATCACTTTTGCCTTTCACATCATTTTATTTGACCTGGCAAGATGACAGGCCGTGTGTTTGGTAAATGCAGATGGAGTTGCTGAACCAAAAGGGAGTGGCCTACCTGTACATCTCAAAAGATCAGAACATTGTGTAAAACCAAGCCACAAAGAGGTCATTGCTGAATAAGCTGGTTGTTCAGAGAGCTCTGTATCCAAGCAAATTGACAGAAAATTGAGTGGAAGGAAGAAATGTGGTAGGAAAAGGTGCACTAGCAACAGGGAGAACCGCAGCCATGAGAGGATTGTCAAGCGAAATCCATTCAAGAATTTTGGGGGTTCTTCCCAAGGAATGGACTGAGGCTGGAGTCAGTGCTACTACACACAGACAAATACTTTACGTGGGCTACAAATGTCACATTCCCATGTCAAACCACTCCTGAACCACAGATAATGTCAGAAGCATCTTATATGGGCTAAGGAGTGAAGGAACTGGTTTATTGCTCAATGGTTCAAAGTCCTGTTTTCAGATGAAAGTAAATTCTGCATTTCATTTGGAAATTAAGGTTGCTGAGTCTAGAGGAAGAGGCACAGAATCCACGTTGCTTGAAGTCCAGACTGAATTTTCCATGTCATCTGTTGTATTTGGTTCATGCCAAATTTGTCCAAATAATTCAATTTTAGTCTCATCTTTCCAAGCAAATTATTCCTGAGGTTCTAGGGCCACAGTGTGTACAGCATAGAAGCTGGGTGCATGTTGCCGCACATTCCCACTGCAGCTCTATGACTTGGTTTGTACCTTTCTAGTGATACAGACCAATTTGGCAACACCTGCAACAAAACTGTTAATGACGTGAAAACTGTTTTTTACACTCCAGAGAGATGATGAACAATTAATTTATTTAATGCTATTGTTATCAGTATCAGTAGTAGTAGTATTTGGTAGTATTTCAATGTGTGCATTTAGAGAGGATTTTCTGGGCCAAGATGAAGACTGTCTCATCGGCCCCAAGGCGTTTAGAGCCATGTCCCCTCTTGGAGTGCACAGTGGCAAGGAGCTCTGCATTTGTGTATCTGTTCAGCTGTTGGGCCTGTTGGGTTTCCTATGTGAGCCTTTTAAAGGGCTCTAGCAGACCGATTAGAACCACGGCAGCTAAATCTGAAATTTGAGATTTGTGGAATTAGATCGTCTACATCAGCCAGGTTCATCACTTTCACTTTAAATGGAGCTGAACAGGCCAACATTAAAGGGTGGTGTGCAGCAAAAGCCGGCTTTCCTGCAGTTACTGAAGCGATCAACTGCACATATATTGCCATAAAAGCAGTATCACAGGAGGTAGCTAGCAGTCCATTTCCTTACTGCAAGGCGTCTCTTACGTGGGTGTGCCTTGGGCTCCCCAGTGTCAGCCATTGTAGCTGACACTGGGGAGCTGGGGCTGACATTTGTACATGGAGGAGGTGGAGAGCAGAGCGCTGCAGTGCTTACAAGGGAACACCACTAACTCACTGGTTTAGATACGTGGATGACACTTGGGTCAAAACCCAATAATCATTCATCCACCCATCCATTTTCTAACACGTCTATCCCTTGTGGGGTCGCGAGGGGTGCTGGTGCCTATCTCAGCTGTCAATGGGCGAGAGGCGGGGTAAACCCTGGACAGATCACCAGTTCATCACAGACCCAATAATCAACTGAACTTAAATATAGTGTTTGATAACTAGGGTCAATTGGAATCAATGCACTTGATTTGGAACCTGCCTGTAAAAGTCAATAAAATGTACTTTTTTTTAATTGTAAAGTGCCTCAAGGCAACATTTCCTGACTGCTCTTGCCGGACAAGCAAGGGCAGTCAACGGCGGTTGGAAATCAACCCAAGAAATCAACCCCAATCAGACAGCACCAGCGAGGTCACTGGCGTGGGACCTCACCGGGGTCCACGAGGCCCTGCAACCCACAGCCAGCCCAAAACATGCCTGTTAATCATTGGCTGCCAGCCAGGATTCCACCAAGCTGCTCATGGCCCGAGTGCCCACCACAAAACCATCACAAAACCTGTATGTAAGGGTTCCTTTTACCACAAAACATCTGTGATGTTTTGAAATGGACAAAAATAAAATAAATCCAACAAATCATCCATAACATTCTCACGTTTCAGGATCCCAAACAGAGAGTACCTGGGAAAGAGGGAGTGGTGGAGACATTTGGGAGAGCTGCATGTTCTGCTGCTGGTGTGAGTCTCCTGCATTTAAGATGAGAGGAACCATGTTGTCCTGGCCAGACTGGATTTCCATGTTTACTGCAGGCTGAGAGCTGTTCACTCCTACCCAGTACACAAAAACAGCAAGGGGAAAATCTTCTTAAAAGCACTCACATTAAATTGCCACTAATTAGGTTCAAACTGTTGAAATGAACAGCCCTGGTGGTTCTGTGGATATATTTTTCAAAATCAGGACTGAGAACTAAATGATAACTTTTTAATGAGCCCATGGCAGCATCTGAGGAATACCTTGACTGGTACCCAGATTCTGTGTACTGCTGGGAGAGCCGAAGGAGGGGGCAGCTGCATCGTCTGAGTCAAGCGGGGTGGGCAGAGGAGGAGGAAACTGGATGTTGGTCAGGTCAGGAAGAGATCCACCGCTGTTGTGGGCTGCTGGTTTCAGTGAAGTGGACAGCTGCTGCTCCATAGTCGGGAAGATGCTGCAGAAAACAGCCGCCGTGAATCTGACAGCAGTGGGCAGATAAACCCAGCACAATCACAAACACTCAACAGTTTATGCAGATTACTCGGTGCAAATTAATTTCCAAGAAAAACAACTCTAGAGTTGTTTGGACTTCACTCATCTTTTGGCTCCATGCTTTCATTACTTTGGCAGTAAAGTAAAAAAAGAAGTGTTTCAATTCCCATCAGATGGCTTTAATTAAAAGTAAATACCTTATTTATACTTTTTAATTATCTGTGAATGGAATGATAAAGTAAACCATCTTTCTATAGTTCAACACCATTCTAAAAGCATGCAGCCTGGATGCTTTCAGATTTTCTGCTTTCATATTCAGACAGGCGACCTGTCCATCCCTGCTTCTCTCCCAAAAACCACAGAGGATAAGTACCAGCCATCACTCATCCCTGCGAGGATAAGCCCGTATAGATAATGGATGGATGGATATTCAAATAAGACTGAGGTCACCTCATTTGGAGCTGAAGACCTTAAAAAGAACCTGCTTAACAACTTAATTGTTTTTAATGGCATTAACCTAATGTCGTTGGATGGGATAGCCCAATTCGGAGGCCTTCTTGATCAGGATTGTCCTTCCTCTGGTCAACAACTCTGGGTGCATCTCAGCTATTAGCAACAGGTTGACCTGTGTTGCACGGCCTACGTAAAGCAGTCAACACTGGTGGAGTCCAACTTCCTCATACTTGACTGTCCTGAATGCCTGTGGGAATACTTTTGAGATCCACTGTATGTTTCAGCTTTTGTGTCTTAGCGTTTCATTAATCACCTGTAGTGATGCTTTTACTTTGAAAGCTGAGATAAATGCCACTTTTTTTGGTATCTTCTCTTTATTTATGTAACAGAGAGGTCACTGAAGCTATAAATTAAATAGGGTTGTGGTATGTAAATCACAATTGTTTCCAGCAGTCACATTTTGCTGATTGGGTTTTGCTGGTATACACACGGTTTAATGCACAGAACTTGTCCAACAATCACGCGTATCTGCACCCGGTTTTAAATCCCGGAATGTACTCACTGGATCCCAGGAACTTGGCAGGGCTCGGACTGTGTCACGTTCTGAAGGGAGAGAAAATGACAGCCAAAGTAGTGAGAGGGCCGCAAAGAAATGTGAAATACTCATATCCAGCTTCTACCTTTTTACAGTCCCAGGTCTGCTTTTGTCCATCTTCCTCAACCTCCTGTTTAATGACTCCAGAGCCTGGTACAGTCAGTAAGAGAACTGGAGAGACGGAGATAGAAAACATTCTTTTCAGTCTCTTTGGTGCGCAAACATCAATTCTATTAGCTCTCATAGAAACCAGAGCACATACGCCATTGTTAATTGTGTTGAATTCATTTTAAGATGAAAAAGAAAGTAGATCAGGGACAGCATAAAAGTAAAAAAGTAAAACTGAATCAAAATGAGGGATAAAGTTACAAAAAGATGATGAATACAGTTTCAACCCAAGCATCTAAATTTAAAAAACAGCCATTAGCAAGAGCATTCATCAGCTACCACATGTTCTCACCAATCAATTTTCCTTCTACGCCTTCAAAGCAACATTCAGACCCTTTCATCGTGCACTGGAGGGCACTCGACTGAACCATCAAGAGAGAGTAGCAAAATACTCAACAAGATTACTACAAAACAGCCCATCCACTACCATCCACTTCAGATTACACACAAACGCCTCATTAGGAGCACAAACTAATTATTTCAAAGCAGAGCTAACAAACAACTTGAGTTAAACCAATTTAGGACAGCAAAACTTTCCTTTATTTACTGTGTATCAACATAAAGTAGGATTGAAATCACGATGTCCTATACCTCGTTTTGGCTGAAGTTCCTGGGAGCCTCCAGTGAAGGAGGCTTGCTGTGCAGGAGTCAGTGTGCTTTGATGCAGGGCTGAGTCCGAATTTGTCCTACAGTACACAAGTCATACAGTGAAATGTATAAAACATTGTAGACAACAAGCAGAGCCTGTGGAGATGTTATCCACAGTGTTGCTGTGTATGTTCACCGTTTAAAAGAACTAGAACAATGCTCAATGCAAACCCTAATTCAAGTTGAGTTGAGCTAATTATAACGAGGAAAAATGCGTCTGACGGAACGATAGCAATAAGAAAAATCCCCTCCCCCCTACAGTGCCTGTAAGACGAGATTCAGACCCACTTTGGGACTGAAACATGCTTCTGCAGGTTGCTTGTATTGCTTGGTGTGTTACTGAATATCACCGTAAGAGTTTGAAGTCCACCCTCAGCTCTACACCCTCAGCAGGATTCTGGAGGGGACATGGGAGTTTGCCCAACCAGTCTACATGTGCTTTGTGGATCTGGAGAAGGCATTCGACCGTGTCCCCCGAGGGATCCTGTGGGGGGTACTCCGGGAGTATGGAGTACCGGACCCTTTAATAAGGGCTGTCAGGTCTCTGTACGACCGGTGTCAGAGTCTTGTCCGCATTGCCGGCAGTAAGTCGGACTCGTTTCCAGTGAGAGCTGGACTCCGCCAAGGTTGCCCTTTGTCACCGATTCTGTTCATAACTTTTATGGACAGAATTTCTAGGCGCAGCCGAGGTGTTGAGGGGATCCGTTTTGGTGGCCTTAGGATTGCGTCTCTGCTATTCGCGGATGACGTGGTCCTATTGGCTTCATCAGGGCGTGATCTACAACTCTCACTGGAGCGGTTCGCAGCCGAGTGCGAAGCGGCCGGGATGAAAATCAGTGCCTCCAAATCCGAGACCATGGTCTTGAACCGGAAAAGGGTAGAGTGCCTTCTCCGGGTTGGGGAGGATGTGCTGCCCCTAGTGGAGGAGTTCAAGTATCTTGGGGTCTTGTTGACGAATGAGGGGAAGATGGAGCGGGAGATCGACAGGCGGATTGGTGCAGCGTCTGCTGTGAAGCGGGCGCTGTACCGATCCGTTGTGGTGAAGAGAGAGCTGAGCCAAAAGGCGAAGCTCTCGATTTACCGGTCGATCTACGTTCCTACCCTCATCTATGGTCATGAGCTTTGGGTCGTGACCGAAAGAACGAGATCCCGGATACAAGCGGCTGAAATGAGTTTTCTCCGTAGTGTGTCTGGGCTCTCCCTTAGAGATAGGGTGAGGAGCTCAGTCATCTGGGGAGGACTCAGAGTAGAGCCACTGCTCCTCCACGTCGAGAGGAGCCAGTTGAGGTGGCTCGGGCATCTGGTTAGGATGCCTCCTGGACGCCTCCCTGGTGAGGTGTTCCGGGCACGTCCCACCGGGAGGAGGCCCAGGGGAAGACCTAGGACACACTGGAGGGACTATGTCTCCCGGCTGGCCTGGGAACGCCTTGGGATTCCTCCGGAGGAGCTGGCCCAAGTGGCCGGGGAGAGAGATGTCTGGCCCGGATAAGCGGAAGAAGACGGACGGACGGAGTTTGAAGTCTTCAGTATTAAGCCCCGAACCTCAGCTTGATGTTGTCAAGTTTGGAGGAAGTGAGAAAACCGCCACCAAAGATAGTTGGCATAGTCTGTATATCACTGATGCGTAAAATACAAACATATATTTACTTTTTGATGATTTTCAAATTTACAATGATTTGCCTGTATAAGAGCCCTTAGAAGATTTCTATACTCATCCCAGACAGAGTTCCTCTATTCAGCCATGTCTGTTACGTGAATTTCTGTTAAGCTCAATATGGCTTTTCATCCAGGGCGGCACAACCATGGGGATCTTAAAAGGTTAAAAAAGTTCCTGACAGTTATGCAGGAAGGATTTTTCCAGTTGCATGTTTAGCCAATTTGAATGCACGCAATAGTGACTGATTACACTTAAGCTGATGTCTGATTTACAATGAATACTTTATTTCTATCCATATACAGTCAGATTCAATAAATTAGAATATATAGAGGCTAGATTGTCGGATTAAAAGCACATTTTGAAAAAAACAAAAAACTTTAAGCTGGTATTAAACATACTTTTCATTAAACCTCCATTTGTGCATGAAAAGTTTTGTTTTTTTGTTGGCCTGATGCCAAATTCTAATCTTAAATGCTGTGTTTTTATTAGCTGGACTTAGGAAAATTTTATTCCTGCTTGCTTTTATTCTGTTTTATTTTCCTATATTTTAATCATGTAAAGCACTTTGCATTGTCTCTGTACTGAAATGTGCTATATAAATGAATTTGCCTTGCCTTGCCTTGCCTTGCCTTGCCTTGCCTTTAAAACATACTCGATCTGTGTTTATCTATATATAGTGTTTCCCTTAGTGAAATGAGTTACTGAAATAAATAAACTTTTAAACAAGTTCTAATTTCTTGAATATAACTGTATATCTGTTTATCTAGAGCAAGTAATATAAGATTACAATTACAAAGATTTTTATGCCAGTTCTTTATGTTTCTTATGTACACACGGTACTAACAACAATTCATGTAAAAATGCCCAGGTATTTCCATAGTGCATGCCTTCAGGCCAGCTTCTGTTCAGAAATTGAAAATCCAAAACAGAAAAAGATATTTATTTCAGTTTAGCTAGCATAGAAAGTTAATGTTAAATCTGTGAATGGCCGTGCCACTATGTACATAAACGTCTTTATGTATGATTGTATGCATAACAATGACAAGTACTTTAAAACATGCACTGTTTCAACAAGTCTAGCCTTGAATGCAGGCATAAACTATAGTTACCACCACATTTTCCTCTCAGGTTGAAACTTTTTTTTAAGATCACGGAGCATCAACACTGCTCCACCCACACACTTGGCACAATCTTTGGTGCTGCAAGAGCTTCTAATTAAACAGAGTCGAACTCTGTAAGCATTAGTTACCGTTTTTAAATGTGCTTGATTTTTATTTTACCTGATTAAAACGGGGCAACAGTCGGACTTCATGACGGATTTTTAAAGAATATCTAGTAGTTTTGGAACATATTTGCCATAGCATGCAGGTGTAATACACTAAACAAACAATAATCAGTTACTTCTCATAGTCAGTAAGAAAGTGTTCCAGTTCTACTTTAAGAATCAAGAATGAATTATCTTTACTGTCATTATGTAACCACAGACACAAAACAAGACATAACATTCAAGTCGAATGCACCGAAAACACCTCTGAGAAGCTAAAGGGTGTGCAAATAGTCCTTAGCGTCTGATAAGATGTCAAAAAACACAGATAGCAGTGACTTTACACAACGATGGAAATTACTGTGAATTATTGTGCAATTGCATGAATGTGTCAGACAAATTCTCTCGGAGAAGCTAAAAAGTGTGCAAATAGTCCTTGGCAGAAATTGAATGTTGAAGTTAATGGATGCTCGAGTCAAAAAGACAGATAGTCAGTTTACAGGATGGTATAAAAGACTGTGCGATTGCATGAATCTATTAGACAAACATTCCCGCAGAGGTGGAAAGTGTGCAAATAGTCTGATTATCATCAGATTTTTTCCTAAAACAGTTTCACAAGAAAGAAAGATATATGTGAGGCACAGACTGAAACAGAACTATGTGGAACTGAGCAGGAGGCTGTGTTCGGGCCACAGAGTCTTACCTTCTCCAACTGGTATCAGGAGGCGGTGACAGATACACTGAGCCATATGGACAGCTGTCAATGTTAGACTTCAGGTCAAGAAAATCATCTGAAGACAGACTTGGCGTGTTTCAAACAGTGTTTCATGAAGACAGAATGAAAATGGATATCTGCTAACAGTTCTTACTACGCACACTTTAACTTCCTCTATAACTTCTAATCCAAAACATAAACCGTAAAATGTAAGTACACCCAACTCTCTTTATTTATCGGGACAGAAAAAGAAAGAATCCGATCAGGGTTTTTTTAGCTCGAAGAAGAAGAAGAACCCACAAGATACAACACAGTGCAGCAGAATGTGCAACATTGAACAGAAGTCTTTTCTGGACAAAATACTTTTTGTAGCTTGTTCAGTTGCAGCTTTGCAAACTAAAATACTGCTGCTATGTTCTTTTGCAACAGACCAAACTTATTTTTTTTTTGTAATGTGATACCTTACAAAAAAAAAAAAAAAAAGCAACAGACCAAACTTGACTGAATACAGTTGAGCCGAAATTATTCACACTTCCTAAAAATTTTGATTTAAAATTAATTTTAATTTAACCAGGTTTCTGATAGCAAATGAGACTAGCCTCTTTCAGGATCTAAAATAATGTAGAAGGTGAATCAATAAAAAATAAAACAGTGTTTTTATAATTACAGTTTGATAAAAAAAATGGCCTGTTAAAGATTATTTATACCCTTTTAAATAATCAATGGCAGAATTTCTCTAGGCATTACACCAATCAAACCTCTCTATAATAGGTGACAAGCTTTTGGATTTTTTTTAGCAAATTAAACCCGGGACTCTGCTGGGTCAATCTAAAATATGAATATTACTTCAGTCTGTAGAAGACTGTTAACCTTGCCTGTTAATGTGTAACAGTGCTACACATTATCAATCTGGCTGGCCAGGTAAGAAACATGTTGTTCAAATTAAAAGATTACTTTAAACCTAAAAAAAGCAAAACATTTGGACTGAACTGTACTAAACTGGATCTGGTCTGAACTGAGTGTCAATATTTAGCTATCTGGGGCCTGCAGTGTTAGATATAGCTTAGTTTTTTTTTTTTTTTTTGGTGCAGTTTCTCTGATCATTGCCTAGTAGTTTAACATGAACCAACTCGTTGAGACGAGCACACCCCAGAATACTGCTTACTTTCTTTGGTTCTTTCAACTGAGGAAAAACAACGTTTTGTCTGTGCGGCGTGAAGTACCTGTATCCTAAATTGTTTAGAAATGGCTTTCATGCCATTCCTAAACTGACAAGTACCAACAGTTCTTTTCTATGATCACTGATGACATCCTTCCACCTGGCCACTGCAGACAGTATAGTTTCAGCTGGATACTCGTACAATTGTCTTCTCTAGCGTCATGCCTTATGATAGTCACTTGTGCAGTAAATCTTTAAAATAAAATAGAACCTGATGATATATCTGAATCTCACTTAATAGTACCAGGAAACATTAAAGAGTGACAAAAAACAGTGATTTATTTTATATGATATATATCGATATCGATTGATTTGAAAAATATTGTGATAGAATTTTTTTCATATCACACAGCCCTACTCATGCCTACCTAAACCTAACATGACACTTAATCCTAACCCTGTGACTAATCACAAATAACACTGATAAATCCCCAATTTATAAATTATTTCTCACATTTTGTTAAACTGACCCAGACACGGGGCAGTGTCGAGATCTAGTTGTTGGTTTATCTGTAGTTTAATTTAAAAATTAAACCTATCCCCTTTTTTATTTAAAAAACAGAAATGCATTATTATGTTTTACAACAGCATCCATTTTTGGTAAGATTTCCACCTGTTCCTGCTGCTTTGTGTTATGAGGTACGCTGCACTGGGTAGATTCTGAGTTCAGGAAAGAGAAGGCAAAGCATCTGTGAATTATAAACATGTCGACTCTAAAGTCCAGTATCACAGACTTGAGACAGTTTCAAAGGATATCTGGCGTCCATGTTTGTCTATAGAGAGGGGTTTCCGATTGGGCGATGTGATGCGACTCCGGTCACGGTAGACTCTGTCTACCAATCCGTGGTGCCGCGTAGATCTATTAGTATCAAGCCCTGAATTCTGAGAGATGATGACAGAACAATAGCGATTAAAAATCACAACTGAATCAGTTACTGTATGCACATTATCCTCTCCTCCTAGGAGACTTGCATGGATGATGAAGTAGTAAGGAGTTACTGTGCAAATGAATGAAAGCTTTCCCTAAACCATGAAGTCATGAGTTTACAAAAGCATTGTGTTGGCCGAGGTAAGGTGTGTTTGGCCCACGTTCTACTGATCTTTGCCAACAGAAATTAAATAAGGCCTCTGAGCACACACTGGCTGTAGAAGAAGTGGAGAAGATAATGTGACTCGTGGCAAATATATATATGCAAAGAAATTTAAATGAATCCTAAAATAAAAGAAAAAGCAAAAAGTACCTTCAAACTAGATCCATCAGTAGAATACCAGAGGTTTATCAGAGAAAAGTTGTTGATTTTTTTTTTGGATGCTTGTGTGATTTGTTTAGTTCAAAATGTTCTATGTGTCGAGCGAGCCATTCTTAAAATGTGGGTGAAAGGGAGACATGTTATTCATTCTTTCATAAAGAGAGAAGGATGTTATGTAGTACTGTTCTATGGTAAAAGTTCATCTAACCAATTTCTTAGCAGCTTTTCTTGCTTGTTGGTTTCACAGAAAAAGAAAGTCTCCATTCTCTTTAACGCTTACAGTTCCAATGAGAATTGTATATCCTTTCATCATGACCATGAATATCTTTAATTTGAGGCTTTTAATTGTTTATTTACACTTCCTGGCCAAAAATAAAGTTGCCACCTAAACAAAAAGGTCACACATTTTAATATTTTGTCGGACCGCCTTTAGCTTTTATTACGGCAGGAATTCGCTGTGGCATTGTTTCGATAAGCTTCTGCCATGTCACAAGACTTATTTCCACCCAGTGGTGCATTAATTTTTCACCAAGATCTTGCATTGATGACGGTAGAGTCTGCTGCACAGAGCCTTCTCCAGCACATGCCAAAGATTCTCAATGGGGTTAAGGTCTGGATTCTGTGGTGGCCAAAGCCATGTGTGAAAATGATGTCTCATGTGCCCTGAACCACTCCTTCACAATCCAAGCCCAATGAATCCTGGCATTGTCATCTTGGAGTATGCCCTTGCCATCAGGGAAGAAAAAATCCATTGATGGAATAACCTGCTTGTTCAGTATGTTCAGGTAGTCAGCTGACCTCATTCTTTGAGCTCATGCTGTTGCTGAACCTGGACCTGACCAACTGCAGCAACCCCAGATCATAGCACTGCCCCCACAGGCTTGTACAGCAGGCACTAAGCATGATGGGAGCATCACTTCATCTGCCTCTCTTCTTACCCTGATTCACCCATCACTCTGGAACAGGGTAAATCTGGACTCATCAGACCAAATGACCTTCTTCCATTGCTCCAGAGGCCAATCTTTACGCTCTTTAGCAAATTGAAACTGATTAGTGGTTTTCTTAAGGCCAAACAGCTGTTCAGTCCCAATCCCTTGTGGAAATGTTCTTACTTTCACTAACATAGCCCGGAGTTCTACTGTTCTTTTTCTTCGATTTGACTTCACCAAACATTTAAGTGATCACCGATCGCGATCACTCAGGATTTTATTTTCGGCCACATTCTTTCCTCGAAGACGATGGGTCCCCACTATCCTTTCAGTTTTTAATAATGCATTGGACAGTTCTACACCCAATTTTGGTAGTTTCTGCTACCTCGTTAGATGTTTACTCTGCTTGATGGATGCCAATGATTTGACCCTTCTGAAACAGACTGACATCTTTTCCACGACCCTGAAATGTGTCGTTCCACATGGTTGTTTAAGGAATGAGAAGCAACTCATTGCACCAGTTGGGGTTAAACAACTTGTTGCCAGTGGAAACATAATCACCCATGCCGTAATTATCCAATGGGAGGCTCGTGACTATTTGTTTAGTTAAATCCAGGTAGTGACTTTTTTATGCCCAAGCAGTGTACATTTATCATACAACATAAAACTTTAAGGTTTGAATAAAAAAGCAATAATGGTTTGCAAAAGTTTGATATTATTGTACATTTCCTCTTATCCAAACAGATGGAACATTATACAAATGGGCTCAGAAATATACACAAATCCCCAAATAAGGACTTGGCATACCTCTCCGTATTCATGCAAGCTACGTCTTTGATCCTTGTTGACAAGACCGTGCTCCTATTCTAGGTAATTTTAGCCAAGCTGCACAATCATGTTCTACTTAGAAAATTTTTTTTTCCCACTACAGTCTTTTCAATTACTTTTACTTTTATACTTTAAGTAGATTTGAAACTTGCACTTGCACATACTATAGTACATATACTATAGCCGAGTTGAAAAGCTTGACTTGATACTTCAACTTCTACTGGAGTGTTCTTAAACCCTGGTATCTATACTTCTACCTGAGTAGTAAGTGTGACACGTCTGAAAATGACAGGAGAGGAAGAAAAAAACTACTCAAGAGCAAATGGATATTAAGTCATTTTGTATCCTTGTTGCACCTGTGAGACGAATTATCCACAGTCAGGAAAACACCAGATGTCCCTTCACTATATGTCCTTAAAACCTTCGTTGTTTTGATCTGACTGGTTGTTTTCTTGATCTTTTGTATTTGGAGTCCCTTTATGATAAGGATTATTTTTTATTTCAACTTCAAGGTGTTGATATGATTGTTACATTCATTTTGTGCAAAGAACCCATACATGCTCCCAGGCATTTCGCTATCACCACCTTGCTTGACAGATGGTAGAGTGTTCTCAAGTTTAAAACCCTCACTTTCGCTCCCCTTGAGACATTCTGTAAGGTGGTGCTGGCTGTTCAGAAGCCTCCAATCAATCTCACAATATTCCAACAATATCAGTGCCTTCATGAATTGAGCCCATTTAGCAGAACCACTGGAGGTGAGGGGAGAAGGGTAAAACATATGTGGTAGGGGGGGGGGGGGGGTGAGGATGTTAGCCAGGCTCACATCCATTGTGGACACATCTCTCACCCACTGCACTGGACTGTAGAGGAGCTCACCAGCTCCTTTAGTGGCCGACTGAGGCACCCTCTGTGCAGGAAGGAGCGCTACCATAGGTCTTTCATCCTCACTGCTGTTAGATTGTTCAATTCTACTTACAATGATTGCCATTCTAGCATGTTCACCTCCTGTACACATACATATACACAGACATGTATGTCTGTGTATATGTATGTGTGCATGTGTCTGCATGTACATATTAATTTGTTTTTTTGTTGTTGTTGCTGCTTTGTGTTATCTTATCCATACATCTCTGCTTCTTGGTTCTATATTTCTTAACTATTGACAAGAGCTGATGTAACGGATGAATTTTGCCATTGTGAGACTACCGTAATTAGGTCCTATCTTATCTTAGTTCAGCGAGGTGTTGTGCCCATAAAACAGTTATTTGCATTTCTGCTCAATTCATTGTGTCCCACCTAATGTGTGTTCAGGGAAAGAACTGGGGGACATCAAATGACACTTTGCACAAGGTTGTAGTGTAGTCATTGCTACATCTAACCATTAGGCCTCAGAGCCAGTCAACGCTAAAAGGAGTGAACATTAATGGCACTGCCAATGCCTCACTTTGGTGACTCAAAGGTGAAATGGCAGCAGATTAAGTCTAAACCTCCTATGCCCACTGAGATGGCCAGAAGGCATGAACTTTCTAGCATGAACCATTTGCTAAATGGGCTCATATGTCGTCTGACCAGAAAAAGGTTCTCAGTAGGCATTTGGCTGACAAATGTCAGTCAACTTCAAAGGTGTCAGTTTTGAAGAAAGGACTGCCTTGATCAGGATCCTCTCTCCACTGTAGACAGTGACACTGGTATTACTGGAGTTTCCAGTTCATGGACGGCTTAACACTTAATAACCACTGGGTTCTGTTGAAAGGTTCCTATCAATTTCCTTTGAGGTAAACACTTTGGCTCTACTTCTAGACCTGGCCTAAGTGGTGAAACATGACCTGATGGTTTCATCCAATTCTTTAAACCGATTATCTTGGAATCTACAGTTATTTAGAAAAGACTTTCCCAACAATATCAATTTACAGTTACCTGTCTATGAGTTTTTATTATGTTCTGTGGACCCTGCCATTGTTCTGTGTTGATTAACCTATATTATGTCTGTATGTATCATTTTTACCCTGTAGCTGCATCTACAAATGACTCCACCTGGGATGCATTATTAAAGGTCCAAATTTAACCTGCCATTCATACCTATGGTGATTGTGTATAAACCTCTGTCCAAAGTGTATTTTGAAACTGCCCAGAAAAGTTTGCTTCAATGTCTCTTTGAGTTTCTTTCTACGTGCACACAACATGATTAACAAAGACAGACATTAGCTAAAAGTAATTTCATCTTTAAAATCCACTAAAATTGATTCCAAGTGTGTTTTGTTAAATATTCCCACAAAGCTTTGGCTTCTTCACCCAACTCCAGCCTGTTTATCTCTACTTTAGAACAACATATGTAACCACACAGGGGCGAAGTCTTGTGTCAGTAATACACTTAGTCCAAAAATCCCTTCTTTAAGACTGTCTTACTACTGGGAGAGGCTCAGCACAGAGTATACTGTAATTTTGTATAGTTATGTTTATTCTAAACAAAACCTCTCTTAGTTTACAGACAGCTTAAAGACTTGCTCAGGATAAGTTAGGATAAGGCTGACTTGTCCTGAGCAAGTCTTAGGAAAACCATAACCAGCAGATCTATTGAAAAATGTTTTGACAGGAAAAAGTCTGTTCATTCAATTTAGTTAACGCAGTGAACAAACGTCTTATGTTTAAGAGCAATATATAGAACATTTTTGGGTTTAATAAAGTAAGAAAGATGCCAATAAAATGTTATTAAAGGACATAAACACTGGAAAACCACAGATATCACCTGTCAACAGAAGGAAAGTATTATACAGCCATGAATTTACAGGATTACTTGTGAATTCAAGTTCCGTTTGGGATTGTTTTATTTCACAAAGCTAACACACTTCCTGCCCCTGTCCTTCACCTCAAGGCATTGGCATTGGAGTTCCTACTGGTTAGATAACCAAGAGTAAAAATGCCCCAGTTTCACTTTATTAACACACAAACATTACACCAAGATGTATACAATTCCCAACTTTGTTTTCATCTATTTAAACAGTCCATCCATAGATATGTAAAATGTAGGTATATACCAGTAAAGCCTTACCTGAAAAGACATGTCAGCAGAGCAATTTCCAACCTGATTCACATTTGGCAGAGACCCTCCATAGTACTGCCCACGGCTCGATCCCATCTGCAAATACTTTGTGTCCTGCAGCTGTAGCTGCAAACAGAAAGAACAACATCGGATAAGTAAGAAATTTTTACAAAGTTTTTTTAGATTTTCACACCCATCGGACTTGTGTGCTTTTGTATTAAGTCCCTCATGGTCAATATTTTATTCCCAAAACAGCAGATGTGGGGCAGAATCAACTTGTTTTTAATCAAACCCTTGTTTAGATGGAAATAATAAATACTTTTTCCAGTAGCAGGACATTTTCTGGGGTTCATTTTTACTACCAACCCCTCCAATCTGTCTGTTTTTATATTTAAGTCCCCTAGGTCAATACTCTGAGACCCACCTTTCACTGTTATTCCAGCTACAGTTCTTTTGGGGTGTTTTACCCACTCTTCTTTGGCAGTATCTTGTTTTCCATCAGTCGGACATAGAGGGGCTGTGAACAACTATTTTTAAGTCAAGGTGAGCCTTTTAAATACAGAAAGCGGGAAAATATCAGCATAAGCTAATATTTTACCTGCAGCTTTCTTTACTCTTCTTGCCAATTTTGTAAAATAATTGTCTGTTTGTGTTTTTATGTTTTTCACCTGGTTGCAAGAAAAATGTCCCCTATGGGGCCCAGAATAATGTGATACAGACACTATGCTGTACTACTGGATTTAGGTTTGGACTTTGATGGGACTGTTTTAACACGTCAATATGCTCTGATCCTAAATAGCGGTTCTCAATCTGTTCCCTGTAGCCACATGACTGTTTTATTAAATGAATTGGAGATTAACAGACTCCTGTAACATTTGATGGCATGCTGAGGAGGTAATAAAAACCATCAGGCATGTTTTAGATGGGTCTTTGCTAGAGCACAGACCCATCTAAAACATGAATGACATTGGCCCTATAGGACCCGGAGAATCACTGATCTAAACCAGTCCATTGTAGCTCTGGCTAGGTGAACTTCTTCCACAAGACCCCATATTCAAACAGATTCTCAGAGTCCTTTCAGAGCTCCTAACTTAACCTAAAAATTCCTACGTAGGAGTTTTAGCTCCAGAGTGATTCAGATCGCTGCTGAGAGCGACTGTGAGTAAGGAGACGACAGAAAGTTTTATCTTAGAGAGGTGGTGTGGTTGACCCCGTTACTAGGTGTGGTTGACCCTGTTGCTAGGTGTGACGCTGTCTTCAGGAGCT
Organism: Fundulus diaphanus; assembly: GCA_037039145.1. Lineage (NCBI taxonomy): Eukaryota > Metazoa > Chordata > Actinopteri > Cyprinodontiformes > Fundulidae > Fundulus > Fundulus diaphanus. Next base: position 51,037,006 of record CM073133.1, read on the forward strand.
GTGATTGGTTAATAGTACAAGAAACAAGCACCATCAAAATGTGCTCCCAGTAATCAAAGGAGACAAATTAACAGATTAGACTGGATTGAGAAATCTGACATAATGGAGAAACTCAGCTAAATTAAATAATTGTCAAATCGCATCAAAATGTTTGAGCGCACCTTATTTACATCTTCATCATCATTTGGATTTGCTTGACCATACTGGTCATTTTACTACTTCATCTATTCCAGGGGTCACCAACATGGTGCCCACGGGCACCAAGTAGCCCCCAAGGACCACATGTGGTGCCCTCAAGCCTGTTATAAAAATAGTACAACCCTCCAGTGAGCTGCATTTAAATGCTATTTTAATCTGTTGCTCTTCCTTTTTAATCATACTTGTATTTAAATAGATTTAAAAGCATTAAAAACATGTTGATATGTCATGAAATTAAGGTGAGCTCTGACTCTTTAGTTCAAAGGTCAGTACTGGTAGCCCTTCGTATGACACAGTACCAATTAAGTAGTTCTCAGTTTCAAAAAGGTTGTTGACCCCTGATCTATTCGATATTGACGTGCTACCAACTGTCAGCATTTTACTGGGTTTGCCTGCTTGTATAAAGCGGCTGGATTTGGCAAAAACGACCGACATGAAATGGGGAAAAATAAGGTGGAGAAAACGAAACTAGACAAAGGAGCAGTGTCTCTGTCCACACAGCATTGGGAGGAGAATAGAGGAGTGTTGAAAGGTAAACTGGTCCCAGGAGCACAGTGCAAATAGGCAGACTTTGCAGGGATAAGAATACTTTTGTAAGGCTCTGTATGTAATTTCTACATTACTTCTCAGAGCAAAGTTCAATTCATCGCCTGAAAATAGAAAGAGTTTGGCACAGCTGCAAACTAGGTCTGCGTCATATTAGGTGAACCTGCAATATGCGATAATGTTGGTGAACGTTGCAATAATGTTGACTTACAGTAGAGTAACTAATAAATAAAAAGTGTTAAGGTCTTCCTGCAAACATACATCCCAGTAAATGAATAGTTCATGGAGCTAATGGGGAGGAAAACAAATCATAATTTTCATCTGAACAACAACTGGATTTAATTTAAAGAGTTGCAAAGTTCAGGCCCACATCTGCTGTTTTGGGAATGAAACAACTTAGTTGTAGTGTCTTGTTGAATTATTTGCAAAATCCTTTACTTTAAAGTTTTCAGATATTGTATATTCACAAATTTTGGGAGTGCTTTTCCGAGTAGTACATAAATGTCTTCCTATTTGTATTCAAAATCTATTTAAATTAAGAAAAGGACAATATCATTTAAGAGGATTACTTATTAAAGTAAGGACTAATATAAAAAAATATATGTGTTTTGGTGTGAAGTTATGAAATGGCCTTAATGATGATTCGAAATGATGTACTTCGCTGTCACGGTTTAAGAAAATGTTAAAATGCAAATTAATAAATGTTTATTTTGCCAGGTGATTTGAATGTAATATAATATGTTCATAAAATAATTGTGACATTTGTCTATTTTCTTTTTTAGTAATGATATTCTTGGTTATTCCTTTTTTATGGGATAGGCGTTAATAAGCCGAGTGCTTCAGCCTATTCCTTCTTCAGATACTGATCAATGGCGGATACAGGCGGGGGCGCGGGGGGCCCGCGCACCCCCTTTTGGAGACCAAAATAATTTTTTTAGAGTGGGCGGGCATTGGGCGGAAGCTGTACTTTTTTTTTTTTTTACCTCAGAGTGGCCATCGCTCTGTTGGTACTATCTTTGATGTGCCAATCAAACAATTCAACCAATCAAATCAACGACTGAAGACAAGATGCTAGCCAATTACAGCTGGAGAGGGGCGGGTCGCTTGGTCATACAAAATAGCTTTCAGAGAAACCGGTGCAGCTCGGCTGTGATCACCGTCGGTGTCAGTAGAGCGGGATGGATATTCGGTCTGATTACTAAATAATTACAAGAAGAGACAAAGAAGCAAGCGAGAGCAAGTTGGAAGCAGCGCTATTAATTTCTGTTTGAAACGTCAGCATTGAAGTCAACAGTGGAGTAAACATGGACGCTAGGAGGGTTAGCTATACAGCTAAGAGCACAAGGAGCAGAACTCAGGAGTAAAACACAGCGGAATTGAAGAAACTTGGGTTACTTCAGGTAGAAGGGAATTCTGCTTTGTTCTGATCCTCCTTGTGCTCCTAGCTGCTGTAGTTACAGAACCTCTTCTAGTCTGAACTTTTACTTCAGTCAGTGTTCAGCCTGACACCATTGCTCATGTTTATGTATGCTAATGTTTGACTTTTGAGTCAAGACAGCTCTACAGGTTGATGTTGATCTCACTGTTAGTTTCCATCCCAAACCAGCATAAAACCTGCCCAACTAAAAAGAAAAAAACAAGCCCAAATGTCAAACTCTCCCATGTTAAAAGCGCAGAAGTATGAAACACATGAGAACATGCCACAATGTACACAAAATGTACAATCAGTCAACCAAATAACACACAAGATCACTTTAACAATCATGATATATCAACTGGAAAAAAAAAACTTTTATCAATAGCTTCCCAGCATGAGTAATAAATCTACCTTAATATAAATGTGATTTCTCTTACAGAATATAGCTCAATCAAACATTTCTCTTTCACACAGCCATGAAATATTTTAAGTTGATCAGTAGAACTCAACCCCTCTTGGGGTGTTTACATTGACCAATACAATTTCATAGTGACACTTGATTAACCATTATTCTTTTCTTGTTTTATTATAACAATCAATATTATTCATTATAACTATTATTCATTGATGATGTCAGATTCGACTCATTTAAAAAATAAATTGACCAGTAAAATTAGTTCAATGAGATGGTATTTTATTAAAAGGGTTTTAGTTTTCTTCCAGACATAGACAACTATTTTGATATATATTTTGTTAGTAATTCTTTCTAAATGCCCAACAAACGTGAGAAGCTTCCAAAATTTTTACAACCTGCCCATAAGCTATTTTAGTTCCAACTCATTGTGTTCAAAAGAAGCCTAATTGGGTGGAAACCTGCCTAATTTGGTAACACTGAATACACTATTTATTTTTGTTAGATTTTTTTTAGATTTTCGGATTTTATTGAGAGTTTGTTTCTTAGCATTGTAGGAGTAGTCACAGAGCCACTGTTCAGCCTGAAGCATGTAAAATGTTTTTTTTTTTAAGTGTGCCCCCCTGTAATTTGTTTCTGCAGCTCAGATCTTGCGTTATTACAACGTAACGCGATTAAAACTATTTCCAAGCAACTTGCATATGATGAACGATGAGAGTGAGAAAGAGACCTTTACATCATATAAAGATGATCTACCATCAGGATCAACATTCAAGCAGGAAATGCTTTGTGGCACACAAAGTGGTCATCATCAGTGGAAAAACCCAGCTCTCTCCCTGAAATTCTAAGGATAACAAACATTTCAGTTATACCTTTTACGAGTGCTTCTGTGGAACGTGCTAACTCGTAACCTGACTCCGCCAGATGTATTTCGCTCCGCCTAGCTCCACTCACATACATCTGGGACTCCGCCATAGGAATTGCATTTACAGAAGGCTGGGCCTTATCAAAAATTCTTGCATATGATTGGATAAGCCACTTGTCTGTCATCTTTATTGACGTGCTATTTCAACCACTGACACCGAAGCTAACCCGTGACGCTAATGATAGCGACGCAGGAAAAAAATAAATAATAATAATAATAATGTGTTTGCGGCTCTAGTGGCACGCGTTTTATTGACAGTGAGCTGACAGGAAGAGGGGGGAAGACAGGCGGCAAAGCGCCGCGGGTCGGAGTCGATTCCGGGCCGACCGCGTTGAGGACTAAAGGCCTCCTAACATAGTTAGCGCTAACCGCTAACCGCTCCGGGGCGCGTCCGCGTCTGCGCGTCCGCTGGCCCCGGAAAACAAAACTTGCCAAATCCGGTCGGGAGAAGGGCGAAAACATGGTTTCCACCAACAAAAGCCTTCAGAGGTGTTCTCTGATGTTCTTTTAATGAAACAATATTAGGTAGATTGGACAACACGGTAGAAATAGCAGCATCAATGCTAACGCTTGCTTCCTCGACGAGCCGCCATTGTTATCAAAACAGTCTCACGTCATGGTCGCGTCTCCACTACGTCACATATATGAAACTCCAGCCCTGCGTCCTGATTGGCCAGACCATAAAATTGGTTGGAGAAATCATTCTCTATCGGCGGTGTCCCAGATGTATGTGAGTGGAGCTAGGCGGAGCGAAATACATCTGGCGGAGTCAGGTTAGCTAACTCGGGCCTTAAAGCAGTGAAAACTTTGCTAAGGTCAACAATGGGACAGGAAAGGTTTGTGGCTTTGCTACTTATGTATGTCCACAAGGACATTCATTTAGACATCAACAAAATCATAGACATATTTGCCCAGAAGCATCCTAGAGGGTTGACATTTGTAAACCCATTATCATCGTCATCATAAAGTTGAAGGTGTTGTAGAAGAGAACAATATTCTTTGTCAAGTCTTACTGTTCTATTATAGGCTTATGGCTTAACTTCACTATACAGGTTCATTGGTTTAACTTACTTTAAAGTTGTTTTTCTCTCAACATAGTTTATCTCGTTGAAATATATTCAAAACTCCTTTATCACTTGAACCATAACAAACTGTTCTAAGTCCTTGGTTCTTTTTAAGTCATTTTTTTCTTAATATAGTTTATCTGGATGAAATAGATTGTTAAAATACATGTATATTAAAAAGTCCTTTATCACTTGAACCATACCAAACTATTCTTAAGTTCTTGGGTCTTTTTATTTCATTTTACTAAATAAATATAATTTCTGGAAATAAAGAAAATCTTTGTTTGATTAATTGTTGATAAGGATAATTTTTCTTCAAACTACTTTTTAACCTTGTGCATGCTGTAAAAACCAATACACTTTGGCTTAAAAATCCTTTTTCAATTACAATAATGTAATGTAATCTAATTCCACTTATTTTCGTCCATTAAAGTGATTATCAATTTAAAAAACCCTTAGATGGATGAATAATTAGGGTAGTGTGAAAGAGTAAAGATGGCATTCTTTGGTCGTTTAGCCTCACATTGTCTTGACGTGACTCTTAGGTGCGCCCCCCCTTTTGAAAAATCCTGGATCCGCCCCTGCTGATTGTAAAATTTTCTGTCTATGGTGATTTTATGTATTCTTCAGAGGTGTACTTATGTATGTATCTGAAACAAACTTCATTCATTCAAGCCAAATGTAACCTCTCTTTATTTAAAAGGGACCTCCCTTTCCGTTTTCCATTGGAGAATCCATCCCCAGTCAATTAACTTAGCTCATGGAAGCAGAAAATCGAATAATAACAATTACTACGCCTGAATCAAGAGTGTATTTTAATAAGCCTCTGACCTCAGAGTGTATCTCTCTGTCTCTGAACACCTCCAGTACTCTGTGATCGAGGATCCCATGCTCCAAAGGAGGCCAAGAGGCTGATCTGAATCTTTTAAATCACAACATAACAGGCACAGAGAGGGAAAGTCGGCGGCAATGAGAGCCGTGTCCCCTGGTCTTTTACCTGACCTGGCTGCAGCCTCATGATATTTGTAGCAGCGATCAGGACCCTGCTTCCACTCAGCCGCTGCAGCCCAGCCTCTTTCCGCCGGATTTGTTCTGAAAGCCTGTGCTGTGAGGCTTAAATTTCGCATAATCTCACGGCTTTCATATTTTGCGTTACATGGCACTCATGTATCAGAGTACACAGGCCTGAGGAAACCGCCAGACTAGACAAGTTCGCTAAGCCGCGTCCCTGCGCACACACAGCCAATGTCACTGGCATCCATGCAGGCAATGGGGCAAAACCCAAATACTTTACTTCAGTAAACATATTCATTTTGATTTCACTAAGTGTGTATTAGTGTTCAGAAAGTAAGACCCGAGGAGGACACAGCAGCGCCTGGACGCGCGCTGTCAGATAGGCGCACGCCCCTCAGCTTTGCGCTCCCGCAAAGCTGAATCCATACAATAAGTTTTCTTTAGACTGGAGCCCCTACAATCCACATGAGCCCTGCAGGACGGGGCTCTCCCGCCTGCCCCGTCTGCAGCGAGCGGAGGGAGAGCGAGGCTCCAGCTGCTCTGAATGTCGTTTGTTATTGTTTACCATCGCTGGCCAGGCTGCCTGCTTCCTTCCTGCTGCCGCCGCGCTCTGCAGCCCACCTCCAGCTGACAGCTCCCCCTCAACAAAACGCACAGAGCGAGGAGAAAAGCAGTGTCCTCACCCTGGCTGCCCGCGTAATGCTCAGGTCCTTCATCACCTCCTCAAACGCCGCTGTCTCCTCTGCCTGTTTCTGATTATGTAAAGCGATTTTCTCGCTGAATTTCCGCGGATTGTTCGAAGTCGCCATGTTTCGCTCTTCTGCTCCGTTTTTCCCCTACAGTGGTCAAGTTACACGGAATGCAGGCGGCCAGCTTCCGGTCAGAGCTTTAAACCAAACCAAAACAACCAAGCAGGTTCTATTTTTTTATTTTATTTCACAATACCATACTATATCATACTCTGTATGAGTGCCATTTAGCATATTAAGAATGTACTTAAGAGCTGTGTGTAGTTAGTATAGTTAGCTCCATTCAGTGTATGATTTACTAGAACACTATCCAATTAATCTATCGACTACTATGGAAAATGGTGTAGTTAATAAAACAATGGTGTCCGGTTAAACCATACTAAACTATACTATAGTGCTTTATACTTTCACCATGTGCTGTACACAGCATTGTATACAATGGCATAATATGTTCGCATTGCCTACCATGATTGGATTATTGGGTATACACTAAATTATCTAATACTACAAAACCACAAAATTCATATAATTAAGTAAAATAGTACTGTACATTTTAGTATAGTACAGGTGTTGAGTTGAACAGAACAAAATTCACTGTATAGTATAGTATAGAATAGTTACTATACTATACTATACTATACTATACTATACTATACTATACTATACTATAGGATTGCTGTATACATTGTGACATGATACTATATCAAATTAGACACAAACACAAAGCGATCACATTATGTATAGTAGAGTAACATCTTATTGGATATTTATTACTTTATACGATTGATACTATATAAATACTGGAATATAATAATAATATTAATATAATAATGAAACTGCAGTGTGTCAACAATTAGCTGTCATGTTAGCTAGAACATAGTTACATGTTTATATAGTGAGCTTTTTAATCAACTTAAATGTAATCTAAGTGAAATCGTTTACCCCAGTAATTGTGAGTATAGGTTCATGACTTAAAAAAGTAAAGGAATTTAAAAAACAATGAATTAAGAAAATACCTGACTGAATCACTGACATAAAGTACATACTGAAATAAATGCAATCAAAACTGCAAATCAAAGCTCTAATGCTCCTTCTTGCATTCCACGGGAAGTTGCGTTCATGCATTCTTTTGAACAGATGTGTCGATTGTGTAGAATTTACTCAGACTATGGGAGTTTGTTAAATAAATCCATTTGGAGGGAGAGCTTTTATTGCGACTGCTGGGGCTGCCTGGTTTCCAGGCTGTTTGTGGCTGACTTGACACGTCTCCTCTTGCAGAAGCTCTGCATGTTCACGTTGCTGCGTGGGGGTGTTGTGGAGGCGCACATCTGGACTGCGGAACAACTTAAGACAGGATTTTATGCGTGATCTTTTTGGAATTCCTGTTGCCACAGCATACCTACAGATTATTATTATTATTATTATTGTGGTTGTTGTTGTTAGCAGGGTTTTTTATCCTGTTTTCAGTCATTTCCCACCCAACACCATGCTGTATAAGCTACTGTATATGCACTGACTGTAGTTACTTCATTGGTAGTGTTGATGCCAGCTGATTCGGTGACACCAAGAAGCTCTGCGTTTATCTGGGATAATGTAAAAAGTTGTGTGCAGAAAGCCTCCCTGCTTGTTCACATCATTAGTGAACAGAAAACACCTCCAGCCTGTGTTGTGTTGCCTATATTAATAGTTGTATTTTTTCAGCCACTGAAAGCAAAGTGGAGCTGTTTCACCTGCCAATAAGAAGCTGTGCGATTTGGTTGTAAAGTTACCATGGTAACACAACAATGGAAGCAGGTTCAGGGGGAGGTGGAACACCCCTACTGTTGTACTGATGAACGAGCCTCAAGTGGTAAACAGTGACGACTGAGACTGTTTGTGAAGTCCCATGAAGGAGGAAAAGCACTTGCCAGGGAGGATTTCTGTATCCAGCTCTCTTTAGTCTGATAGTGTCCATAGCATTCCAAAGCATTATACAAGCTTTCTCTGACCGCTTAAAACTAATATGTTTTTATTATTGCATAGTAGTGGAGCATTAACATAGCAAAATTCCAAGAGGGAAAGATACCAGCAATGTTCTTTGACGAGATTGCTGAAAAATGGGTTTATAATTTAGGTTTACTTTGTAGATTATTTGGAAACCTTCCAGGTATTGAGTCGTCACAGAACTCTTCTACAGAACTATTCTACAGCAGTAGTTCTCAACCCTGGTGCTCGGGACCCACTGTCCTGCATGTTTTAGGTGTGTCCCAGTGTCTGCACATAGACTTAGGCATTTTGTATCCACAGAGTGCATACAAAATGAAATAGTTAAATATGATTATTTATCATATTTCGCTTTTTAAAATGATATCGCTCTAAATAATAGTGTTAGATGAGCAGATAATAAAACCATCTGTCTGACACTGGAGGCTTGGTCCTAACTGGGCCATCAACAGGACTATGATCCCAAACACAGACAAGTTGACGAAGAACAGAATCACAACATTGCAAAGGTCCAGTCGATGCCAAGACCTTGGCTGTATTGGGATGCTGTGGTGGGACCTTAAGGCAGCTGCATGGAAGTAAATAGCCACATACCTTTCTAAAGTCAAGCAAAACTGCGAAGAAGAGTCATATAAAATTTCCCTACATCAGTCTCAGAGAATAACGATGGGTATAGGGGGCTAAATCCCCATCTTTGGTGCGGGGGACCTGGGTTTGAAATTCCAGTTGAATCAGGGTGGGCATCCGGCATAAAAACTCTGCCAAGTCTGTGTGCAAGTTGTCATGTTTTACTGTGGTGAGCCCTGAATAAGGGCGCAGCTAGAAATAATCCGTCCCAGAGAAAAATGAAGGCATATAGAAAACTGCTTAAAGTTCAAATCATATTGAGGCATTGTGATTTGACTTCTGTCATGTTTTTATTTCTCTGAGCTTGTATTTGATGCAGTAAATATGGTAATTTGTTTATCCATTCATTCATCCACCCACAAGTAATCGTCCTTGCAGGGTGGTGGACGGACTGGTACCTAGCTCCAGATGTAAATGTGTTCTAGGTGCTCTGCTTCCTACACAGGTCACCAGTCCAGCTCAGAGCAACACAGAAACATACAGGAAATGCAAACATGCACACAAGGGCGTCACGATATTTGCTACATTTATCATTTTTGTAATAACACCATGCACAAAATCAATGCAGCAAAGACCTGCTTGGGCTGCAGTAAATGTTGTTCCAAAGGTAGGCCCACGAGGTTTTCTTGGACGGTTATATACACGGTTATATAGTTGGTGAGTCTTTAGTGCAGCAGAAAATGTTTTTTAATCATTAAGAAACTACATTTAAGTTGTTTTTGTCTGACACAGCCGCTGTAGCCAGATGCAACTTTTATAATAAAACGATGAGATGAAAACAATTAATTCATTTTTGTTGCCTGCAGCTGGATTAACATCTGACAATGAGGTTTACGATTGCAATAAACCCAAAGCGAAAGGACATAGGCCTACAGTTAAGCTGCTTCTTTTTTTGCAAGCTTCATTGTTAATGCAACATTTATCAACACTATCAAGATTTCTTATGTAGTGCAACCCTAATGCTCTCTCTCACACACACACACACACACACACACACACACACACACACACACACACACACACACACACACACACACACACACACACACACACACACACACACACACACACACACACACAGAAGGGAGAGGGGAGTTTAGAGGCCAATTAATCTAACATCATGCTTCTGCACTGTGGGAGCAAGGATAAAGGCAAAGACCCATGCAGAGACGCGGAGAACATGCAAACCTCACACAAAAACAATTCCAATTTTCTAAATGTTTTCCTCACAGAACCAGGACAGACATGTAGAAGTTGTTATCTCAAACGATGTATTTTTAGACAAACTCTTGTTGCAGTATTTTACAGCATGGAGTCTTTGGAGACTAACACCTTCTCAGATGTTTTCCCCTCACAGTTTTGGTAAAAACACGAAATATGCCACGGCGCGATGGACCGAGTCTGACTGCAGGGGGAGACAAAGAGCCTTGTAGTCTCACCAGGCTGTTCTCGTGCTGCCTCGGTTCTGTTTATCGTCTGTTTCACTCTCAGTGGGTCAGTGCAGTTTTTTTTTTAAATTGGCAATCTGGGATTGGATTCAGCGCAACTGGTTTTCACGTGAGAGATTTAAAAATTAATTGAAATTAAATTCATGTTTTGTCTTTGTTTTGTTTAAAAAAATTTAATTTGACCTATTTTGGTAATAGGAAATTTATTCTCTGTTATAAATACCTGCAGCAAACTGTTTAGTACATTGCAAAACAACTGAAACTATTAGATAAATTCTACCACAGCTCTGACTCAGCCAGTAAATTTTAAATACCCTAGTATTTAAAATTTGGAGAAACAGGGCCGATTTAGTAATTATCCCATCAATTTTTAAAATTATTAAATGAATTTAATAATTTTAAATGAATTTGTGGTTAGAATGGAAATGTGGGGGTAATTCAACATGTTGGATGAAGGAATATGAATCAGAGAAAGAGACAACGGTCCTGTTCCGCCTGCCACTAGTCCAGTTGGACTTGTGTTTGTTACTGTGGGAATCACTTTCTGTCAATTGGCCCCAAAGCTTGAAGAGACCAGTATACGTGCAGCATCTGAAAGTCATGTGCTGATCAAATTGGCAGATAGAATAACATTTTGATGAACCATTAAAGATAAAATTGTTTTTCCAAAAAGAAATGACAAACAAAATAAGAATGAAAAAAAGCACAGAATAAACTTAATTCATGCTGAAACTGCTGATATGTGTCACTCATAATATGAGTCACAGTTTGCTAATAAGAACATCATAAATTCACCACCTGTCAGCAAATAGCTATTTTCAGCTAGAGCTTTTACAGGAAATCAGGTTTCAGCTGTTTCACCCACTTCCATGATCTCAGTAAAAGGGAACTTTCATGTTGCAAGTGTGTGTTTTATTAAGAAAAAGTCTTCTTCCACTCACTGCACGCAACTCGAGCTGCCACGCTGGAACCTGTTCAACCAAGGTCAGAGTTTTTGATGATCTAAAGCTTGCCAGAAAGTTGTTTCACTTGGCATGGATGCTATCTGACTTATTTTTATTGCTTGGAAAGAAAATCTGTCCTGTTTGAGCCTTTTATTTGACATCCAAGAGACTGAGACTGCTTTAACCGAGGAAGGGTGAGGTATATTTTTTGCATACAACAGGTCAAATGTTTGGAAGAAAATTCCAATTTGTTTCATGGGTGTACTTTGCCACAAAATAGACATGATTATTGTACAAGCTGTCCCTTTAGAGAGCATTTCTACACTGTATATAATGCATTGCTTTTAGAGATCTTTTAGCCTATTTCATGTCGTCACACTTGTTCTGTTTAAGTCATTTCTTGAGTCGACGGATCAGGCAGTACTAGGACGTGCTTATGAAATTGAACCAACATGTGTTTTATTACCGTCAACTCATGATATAACTAGAGGTGGGTAGAAAACCCAGAGCTTTTACTCAAGTAAGAGCAGCACTACTTCAACAATTTTATACTCAAGTAGAAGTAAAAAAAAAGTCAGCTAAAACTTATAAGGGTAAAGAAGTATTACGTGAATTGACTATTTAAGTTCTTGAGTAGTCCTGTTTAATCTGATTTATTTAGCAAAAATAAAGTCATCATAAAGAGAAAATATAAAATGATGTGCTTTTTCTGCTACTTTGAATAGTTAAATAAACACATCATCGTACAACAACTTTGAGCAGAAGAATCCCATATTTCCAAATCTTAGTTTTCCACAGCATAAAACTTTCGACAATACTTACACTGAGTAACGTGCTGAAAATATGTTGAAACAGTGCAAAGTTCTCCCAACGATGGCCTCTGTTGTTTACTGTATGTTTAGTTGACCCTCAAATGTCGCAGCAGCCTCAGAAGATAGAAAATACCATTAGAACAATGAAGCTTGATTACAGACCAGGAATCTCACCACACAACTTTGTCTGTGTCTGGTGCTTTTTGGGTTAACGTGTTTGTTACTCGAGGTGACTAAAGTAGCCAGAAATTGTAATCAAGTAAGAGTACCAACACTTCATAATAATAACACAGAACTAGAAGTAAAAAGTACCGTGCAGAAAATCTCCTAAAAGTATTTTTTCTAAAAGGTAAATGGGGAAAATGGTACATTTCAATGATAGCAAAGTCAGATCTTGTTGTAAATGCTTCTCCAAATCAATGGAACCTATTCTCTGTTTCAAGAATGGCAGTGGGAATAGAAATTGGAAGTTGGTCTCCAGATGTTTGGATTTGTATCCAAATATATCCAAAGTGTATCTGGATATATTACAAAATCCTATTTTAACTTCTTACATCTGTTGCATGAAATATCATTAAAGATATTGTGTGTAACACTGTGTGGTTACTTTTATAATTACAGATCATGACTATGAACAGCACTTGTGGAAATGGCACCGACGCCTGTCTGCCGCCCATTTCCTCCTCAGGTCTAATTGCTGGGGTTTCGATCTTCTTCATTTTCCTCGCCATCATAATTGGAGGGCTTGTGTTCATATACCGGAGTAAAATCGGGACTTTGGTGGGGTTCCGAGAAAGAAGAGGCCAGCAAAAGGAGGTCTGTGCCGAAACCCCACAAGCTGATGATAATCCGTATACGGGTATGACCAGAGAACAGCCCCAAACGCCGATCTATGAAAACCTGGGACATCAAAAGGCTCCACCTGAGAGGCCTGCTGCAGAACAGAGCAGGTAAACCCCCCGGTGTATACTTGAAGATGTTGAGTGTGTGACAGAGTTGTCTGTTATGTGACTTTTGAAACTGTTAGACAAGACGCACGTCAGAGCAGAAGTAGATAAAGTAACACTCTTTGTGTGTCCGGTCGGGGGGAGGGGGTGTAATTTCCTCATTTTGCACAATCTTTACGCAGTTCCTGCAAAAACTGACTTGCCTTCTTACAAGTATCAGCTCCTTATTTATGTCTCAACCATAACCTTTCATTTTTTATCATGATAGCTGATAATTTGGTGCCGGAGTTTTTCCTCCAATGAAAAGAAAAACAGAATCTACCAAGTTATTGGTGTTGCTAATGGTGCTTGAGCATTTTCTGACCGGCTCAACTCTTTCTCCAAAGGTTACCTGCTCAGTCTGAAGAGGACTTGTACATTCAGTGTGATTCGGTAGACGACGGAATATACAGCAACAATCCGGAGGTCAACTACAAACCCACTGAAGCCCAGGAAGAAGATGTGTATCTCATGCCTGACTCTTGAAGAGGAGAGTTTTGTGTCAAGTCTTGAAGATTTTGAGAAATTGATAGGTAGTAGTAGATCGCAGGGCAGTAGTGGCATAATGTTGCTGCTTTTGTATACTACTGTAAATAGAAAAGTATATAAAACAAATTCTCTGAGGTCTTTTCATACATTTGTTTGTTGTTTTGAATTTACAGTTACAGTGGAAAAAAGATGATTACATGCACTGTATAAAAGGAATAATAAAAGGAAGAATAGCCATTTTTACATCACTGTCTGGCATTAAATCCAACTACCTCCCTGTTCTAACTCAGTTAAGATAATTAAAATATCTGCTAAATTCTAGAAAATTTTAAGATTTTTATAATGCTTCCGTCAGAAATGTACTTCCCAAAAACTTGGGTAGTCAGATAATAAAGCCATGGCTTTGTAGATATCTGATATGTTAATTTTTAACATTTTAGTAACATCGATGCACAAGTGGATGTATTATGAGGCAATACTTCAAATACATTGCTTCTTTGTGTGGTATGGTGGAAAAATCAATCAGTCAGGATATCAAGGAAGGGGCCGTGGACCTCCACAAGTCTGACTCAATGTTGAGCACAATATTTATATGCCTAAGGGGGCCTCAATCATTTATTCAAACAATTATAGGCAAGGGTAAACAGCACATGAATGCCTGACTATCGTAACTTTTATGACATTCTGTCACCCAAGGATGAACGTGTTTTGGTGTGAATTTTGTGTGAAGATTCTGGTTGAAGCCCATAAGTGAATGTCATCGTCCACAGAGAAAGAAGTCCTCCGCCAGCATGGGCTGAAAGGCCACGCAGCAAGGAAATATTGATCACTGCTACCTGTAGAGGAAAATAGAAGACGCCTGCAAGCCTAAAAACACCATCCCAGCAGTGAGGTAGGGATGGAAGTGTCATGCTGTTGGTGTTTTGCTGCCAGACGGAGTGGCACACTTTACAAAACAGATAACATCATGAGAAAATAACATAATTATTAAAGCAACACTTCAAGATATCGACCAAGGAGTTAAAGACGGCATAATTTTGTCTGCCGAGCAGAGAATGACCCCGAGTACACAAACAAATTAATTACAAAGTGGTATGAGCAAAACAAAATCAGTGTTTTGAAGTGGGAATTACAAATCATAAAGTTTAAAAAGAAATTCTACCAAATATTAAGGAAGCGTACATAAATGTCTGAATTTCAAGAAATTATTTTAATGGTTAAAAATATATATCATAAAAATATTTTATCTAATTATTCTGACATTTGGCAAAGAACAGACAGGCTGATGATGGCTGATGGCAGGTGATGATGAGTAAGACAGGCTGACCAGGCGATGATGGTGAAGACCAGAGTAGAAAGCCAATAAGTTATCCAGTGAGGGCAGAGCAGGTACAAATCCTACACAGGAACACAAGAAGCAGGCGGTGCACACAAGCACTAGTGTGATGAACTAGTGAGGACAGGGCGAGCACAGGAACACAGGATTGGCAGGCTGAGCACACAAACCAAGAGCTGGAGAACCAAGTGCTTCAGTGAGATGAGCCAGTCTGGCAAGGAGTGGTTGTGTGAGGCAGGTATTGAGGTCACAGCTGGAATGGCTTGGAGGTAACGCAGAAGCAGGTGTGACTGATTGTGATGAATGGAATATGGAATGGAGAGGGAACAGCCAATTAGTCTAAAAAAAAATACACAAAAACCGGCCCAAATCATGACAGATGGGGTAGAACAATTTTATGATGTTTTCTTAGTAAAAAAAAAGTTGCCCATGAGCCACATTTGACTTGACTTTCAAAGCAAACTGTTGGCAAAATATCAAGTGATCCCTGTGCTTTACTCTGCTAACATTGTATTTGTGTCAATATTTATTTGATGGTGAGTCTTCCAAGGGATCTAACTTTACAGCAGCTCTGTTTTTACAGTATCTATATATTTTTCTTGTCTCTGTGTAAGTTTAGAGTAAACCCTCCACATTAAAATAAATTTTATTAAAATGAAAAATGTCATTATGGAGTATCTGTACATGAAGACTAGTTTATGTGAGAGCACTTTAAAAAATTTGTTTTTTACAAGGAACATGTGAGGAACTTTCCCCATTATAGGACAGCTGAATGTGTTGCAGAGCACACTAATCTTATCAGTTGCTTAAGGCCAATTCAGGCTGTCATAACTGTTGTTTAGACCTAACATGCCACAGCCAAAACAATTAGCTGTTCGGATCTTTGCTTCAGAAGCTAATCACAAAAGAAGAGCAAAGGAAAATAAAATAACTCCAGTTCTTTTTCTGAAGTGGACAATACTGAACCAAGAACAGCTGGTGTCTACCACTGAAGTTGGAACAAGTATCAGAATGATACCATACCCAACTTAAACATGTTCGAGTTGAAAAAACATTGGAAAATCCCATATTACTGTACTAAGTGACAAGCTAATTATCAGTAATAAAAGTTCATAATAATTTTTTTCTTTGCATTTTATGTACTCAAATGCAAACATGTTCGCATGCAAGCGAGTGAAAGATTTTGTGACATGCATATCGTCCAAAGTGCGATTAAATATTTCTGCAATTATCACTAATTTCAAACACAAAGACGAGGACGGAGAGAAACCTCTTTCTGACTTCAGTTTATGCATCCAAGTTAGAACTAGCGTATTCTGACTTCAGAGTAGAAAATTAAATTCACAATTAAACTACATCCTTCAACCTAATAAAAAGGGCCAATGGATAACGGCATCTTTTCCTTTTCTTTTTTTCTGAAGGAAAAGTCTGAGTCCTGTTAATTGCTGTCTGTCAGTGTAGTTATACTTGGAAACCCTAACATTTACTCAGACGGAACTTGTCTTAAAAAAAACTACAGAAGTTCTGGGTTAGAGATATTTCAGTCATTTAATCTTGCTTCATACTATTTCAGCTTCAGCAATACCAGGAAGCCAAAGGCCCTGGTTACTTTTTTTTCAGTCTGCATATGGAGGAAGTTCTTGATAAAAAGATGCAGCAATGCTTAATTAATAAAAAATTAAAAAGAAGAACTGGCCAGTAAGGCACAGACAAGCACTTATTTTTTGTCTCTTGTTTGATTTTTGAGGATGACTGAACTAGTTTTCGCTTTAAACTTTGCTTCTTTTTATGCAGACAAAACATATTTGCAGGACTTTTGATGAAACTTGATGCTAACATACACAGTGTGACATGTAATCTTGTTTTCTGACTGTGTTTGTTTGACTTTGTGGCAACAAACAATGTGGCTTAAGACTTTGTTTCTTCTATCTTAAGCCACATTATAACTAATTTGACTGTATGCATGGGACCTTTGACCGTTTAAAAGATTCATTGGTGCCCTTTCTTGTCAATATCTTGATATCTTAATATAAAATAATAATATCAAATGGTTCTTCAATATTGTAGTTTTTTCCATCATACCTTCTATTTTGTCAAAAGCACAAAACCGCTCCCCCTCCGACTTGATGCTTTTACCCCCATATGGTATGGTGCTCTCAGGCTTGCAACTTCCTCCTTTTATCTAAAAAAAAAAAGGCTATTATGGCCAAACACTTTAGTTTTGGTTTCATCAGACCACAACGTGTGTCTCTAAAGGTTATGCTGTTTTTCCCTGACTACATTTACCAACTTTAATTTTGCTTCTTAAGATGCTTTTGCAACTGGCTTCTTCTTTGGTGACAGGCAGTTCAGCCCATGATGATGCAGGACTTGTTTCTCTGTAAAAAAAAATGACACTTTCAGCAGCTACAGCCAGCATCTTCACAAGGTCTTTTGTTTATTATCCGGGAATGATTCGCTTTTTGGCACCAAAACATGTTTATCTCTGGGACACAGAACTGCTCTACTTCCTGAATTAGTATGTTAGCTAGACATTACCATACTGTTAATATTTGTTTATATGTGTTTAAACAGGTGAACATGGCACCCATGGATAAACTGGCTTTATGGAGACCCACAATTCTCTTCCTCATGTCTTGACTGATTTCTTTCGATTTTGTTATAATGCCATACAAGGAAGCAGTGTGTTAGAGGTTGTGCCTTAAAATAACTCTCTTGTTAGGCTGAGTGTTACTCAAATGAAGTGAATAAGGTTTACAAAGTCGCAGCATCATCATCTGGACTTTCCGTCGCCCTTTTGCCCAACAGCATAGGAAGTGCCTTGTTGTGAATGAAGAGTGTATCAGTTTAGCGGAACAGTAACAATATGCTTTAACAGTAATGCAGAACAATAGCACTGTATTTATTTGATAAGATGCTAACAAAAATGCCATTAAGATTTTATACAGAATTGCAGAAGTGCAAACGAATACAGCTGAAACTGAATCTTCATTTGGCAAATAGAAGAAGAAACTTTTATTTCAGCCTCAAGGTCCAGCTAAAAAAAAAAGCAACAACCCTAAATAAATAAAAGACAGCTGGACCCGTGTCTCCACAGGTGAGAATTTACTAAGGCCATGATAATGTTATTCTTAGATTCATTTACACCATATTTAAACTTATACATGAGGTTTCTAAGCACCGCCGGCACAGTGCTGACTCCTGACAAACATTTCCTTTGCACTGGCCCACTGGCCCATCTGGGTCTGTTCTGAAGGATGCAGTGTATAGAGGCATGCAGTATGCTTTCAAGAGACAAATGTTTACCTCATCTCAGCACAAATTCAATTTACAGGAGAGAATGTTGGCCGCAGCATACAACATATGACACTGGCTGCAACTATAATCATCTGTCTGGTCTTATGTTATTTCGTTTTCTTACTGACACCAACAGTATAGATAGTGTTATCATTGCAGCAAAGCTAGCTGGGGAAAACAAAGTAGAAGGTTCAAACTTACTGCATCAAAAAAACTAAACAACAAGGAGCCACATTTTAGTAACGTTTATCAAATTCCGCTCTGTGGCAACTGTTACACAAAGTAATTTAGGGACTAGAAAGGGGATTGTGACCTGCTTGCCTCTCATTTTCCAGTTATTAGATAAAAAAAAGTAGTGGGATTTGACAGTTGTTGTGTTCAGTAACCAGGCTCATGATGCTTTCCATTTGGACCAAGGAGTTGTAAATCAGAAAAATCTTGAAAAAAAAACTTGATCGCTTGGAATCTCAACTGTGACAATCAACTCTGAAGGTGGGTGGGTCTCACCCATAGATATCCATAATAAAGGCTAGATGTCTTACGGCGGAGTCTCAAACGTCATCACCGGCGGCCATCTTGCCTCAGGCAAGCTTTCTGGCGTGCTCTGTGGTACCTAATGTAAGGTGAGTGATCAGCACGAACACAAATACTCTTATCTCATTGAATTCTTAACGGATTTACAAACAGTTTGGTTTCTTACAAACGTTATGAACGTGGCTATAATTCTTGATGCTTGAACATGTCGAAATTGCAGATTTTCTTGTCGAAAAATGACTTAATCATGCAGCATAGTTGTGCATCACGGCTACTTGCGCAAGTTATCAAGGCTGAGACCACTGGTCAATTATATAGGTTTTACTGACACCAATAACGATTGTATGACAATTAATCTTTGGTGTAAATTTGAGGGAAATCAATCTCACAATGGTCCAAAAAGATAAATGTTCCCTTAATTTCCCCATGGTTATTATAAATTATTTTAATATACCAACTCTTATTTCAGGATTTGTTGTGCGACGGGCTCTGAAAAAGCTGTCGTGTGATGTCTGCCGTGCCAGCTTGGTAACAGATGCTGCATCTGCCATCAAGGACCAGAGCTACCACCTGCTGAAGTTAAAAAACAATGGAGGTCTGGTGATTCCATCAGAAGGCACAGTGATGGTAGTCAGGGCAGCAGAGTGGGTCAATCGTCAGACCTCATGTACCAGACGATCACAGCCGATCAAAGTGCTAGAAGTTGTGTACATTGTAAGGAAGAGGATAGGGTCAGAGGATGTGTTTGTGCTCAGAGAGCACATCGGAGAAACGCAGTATGGCATAGACAGCCACCACCATACGCTGTTAACGTTGGTTGTGTCCTTGTTTTTTAAGTTAAGGCTGCACCACATTGCCAAAATAACTAACCTTAGCTTACAGAGCAACAACATGCAACAGAAGCTCAATAAAACCGTCCTTTTCAAAGGGCATTAGCCAAGCTATGTTTTTTGGGTCATTTTTTAAATCTCTGTCTTCCATGTGTATACCATCACAGTAGTGTAGATGGGGATTTCAACATGCTACATCTATATATACTTGTGAAGGGGACTATTGTACCAATTTTAATAGCAAATAAATGTCACTTGTATAATGGTTTAAAATAGGAACTTTTGTGTAATTACTTCTGATATATAATCCGAATAGTCTACATGAAACTTCAAAGTGTTACCTTTAATTTGAAACCTGGATTATGCTTCTACACCAAGAGGTTGCCACATAATAAGCTTTTTTTGTCAGTATTTCATATTTTATTATAACAGTAATATTCATATTATAAAAGTGTGTATGTAAATATAAATAAATTAGGACTGTGAAATAATCACACCCAAATAAAAGTGTCTATATATATATATATATATATATATATATATCATGTTGTCATTCTGTACACAGTTTTAATAGCATATATTGATTTAACATAAATACCTTGTGCGTGTGTATATTTATTGCACCTGTTTGTTCTATTCAATGTTCTTTTCATATGAAATTCCATGGTTATAATTATTCATAAGTGTGCAGTGTCATAACTACATGTCTGACTTTTGTTTAACAAACCAAACAGTTTGAGAATCGTTAGACAATTGAGGAAGTTATGGTTATTTAAGTACATGCGCCGTTGAAACGCAATGTTACGAATGAGCGAGCTGCCTGTGGCAAGATGGCCGCCACGTGCGGACGTCGACCCCCATTGGCCAGCAGCGCGGACGAGACATCTAGCCTTTATTATGGATATCTATGGGTCTCACCCACCTTCAGCTTCAACAGCCATTATGGCAGCTGCACAGCTAGATAGCCACGAACAAGCCTGATTTTGTTCTTCTAGCAGTTTTTAGGACATTAAACCAGACTCTAGTTATTGTACTGTATAAACTCTGCTAGCCAACATGTCGGCACTGTAGGAAGATACCAAAAATGCAGACACTTAGCTTGTATTGCTAATAAACTGATAGTTGAGCACAACGTTAGCTAATTTCACTGGTTTTCCCATTTCAACTGGAACATGGGTGTGGCATCCTTCCCATATCAAACTTCTCATTTCTGAGGTGTTGTGCCATGAGAAAAAATCAGACTGAGTTGGAAACAACATGAAACATGCAGGCACACAGGGACTGCCTCTCAGTGCAAGGGGGGTCACTGTATAAAGACTTGCTGTCCACAGACAATCGCTCTCTTCACCCGCTGTTCCTCAGCAGCAGCATTGGAGGGATAACCCCACGGTGGAGACAGCCACCTGGGTCCGAATGGGTTCGGAAAGCCACGAACATTTGCGGTGTCGACCAAGCTGAGTAAAGTCTGCTTTCTGTGAAACTAACATCATCATCAAATCAGTGGTGGCCTGTCTAAGCTGTGCAGGAGGAAGCTGACCTGGGAGCCGAGCCACTGTCCAGCAGGAGTGCAGAGACCCCATGCTGTGGTCCCTGCTTCCACATACTGCAGCCCCACAGCACTGAGTTTCCTACAGCCTAGGACCTGGAGCTGCCTCCTAATGGCCACGTTTCGAGCTAGCCGCATAGCCACCTGTAGCTGATCAGATAACCAGCTTGCCGTTGGAGTAATTCACTGGCAACCAGACGCCACAACCTGAGACAATGGGAGAGGTTTTGCAGATAAATAAACAGGGAAAGTTTAGAATCGTTTGCTTAATGGGTTTTCACTGTGTTTTTAAAGCTTGACTGAGCTTACAGGATAGCTCCCGCTAGCTATTTTGAAACCAAGTGTTGCGGATGT
Source organism: Fundulus diaphanus (assembly GCA_037039145.1). Taxonomy (NCBI): domain Eukaryota; kingdom Metazoa; phylum Chordata; class Actinopteri; order Cyprinodontiformes; family Fundulidae; genus Fundulus; species Fundulus diaphanus. The sequence goes on from CM073133.1 coordinate 51,058,517, forward strand.
TGTAATGAATGTGTTTTACGGTTATAACAAACTTTATTTCAATCCATCCATCCATTATAACAAACTTTATTTCCATAAGGGTTTTATACATTGATGGGATAATGATGTTTGTGTTTTCCGGTTCCGCTCATTACGACTATATGGAGTTTATGGTCTTTTAAAATTAGCGGTGATGTCCGATAGCATAATATTTAAAACCAACTACGGTTGGTTTTAAATATAAATTTTGTTTTCGTTTCACTCCACCCTCGTTCAATAGTGCTAGGAGTTTTATTACCGCATTAATATGGAACATTAAGGTCGATTTAATTGTATAACTTGTTTTGTTTAGGATTAACCCATTTAGCGACCAATCGCTACAGCGACCCCTAGCTTCCCAGAGGGATAATTGCATTAATAAAATCAGTTGCATTAATAAAATCAAGTGTGCTAAAGTTACGGTTTTTACTGAGCAAATCATTCTTTAAAATGTTATTTTATCAAATAATGTTTTGTTTAACTCAGGGTTTTCATTGTGAATGGGTTGAAACACATACCAAATGTTGTTATAAATTAGTTAAACTAATTTAACCTCATTCCATATTCTTTAAGAGGAACTTTGGTTCTTTAACTTAGATCCTGCAGTGAACCAGGATCCTGATGATGCTGATAAACCACTTTCTTTTGTCTTTTTGTTTCCTTTGTGTGTACATAGTTCCTTAGCTTCTTTTTAGCTTCATTTTGCTTAGTAGTTTTAGTTAAGTTTCACTAGCCTAGTAGAGAGGATTTGTTGATTGAAAGGTAGTGTTAATTCAGATAAACAGCATTCTATAGTGATGTTCTCTGGATGTTAATTTTATTTCTGTTAATAAATTCTTGAACTTGAAGAGAAGTTGTCACTCTTTTATTCTATATGAGTAATGATCTGAGTGGGGATGAACCCGGTATTCAGCCAGACACGGTCTCCATGCGTTTTATGGTGTTTATTAGTAATGCAGACATCCGGACGACAAACTGACAGCGAACAGAACTTGGCAGAACAGACAGGACAGGTTAAAAATAGACAGGATCAAGGTGCTGAGGGTTCTTACCAAAAGGGACCAGACTGAGGCAACGAATGAATGGATGACAAGAGACAAACCGACGGGGAGCAGAGAACTAAAGCAGGTTTAAATAGGCGGACAGACAGGTGAGCGGAGGGAAACTAATCAAGGACAGGTGGGAGTGATTAAGGGAGCAGACAGGTCACTAGAAAATAAACCTAAGACCTAAGATAAAACCAAACAAACCAGGCATAGAACTAAAATCAGATAACTAACACAATAAAGAGGCTAAACTAGAATCCAAAACGGAAATAAACCCAGAGGCAGGAAAGAGCTACTTAACCAAATAATAAACATAAACCAGAACAGAACATGACAATGTGTGAAGAGTTTGCTGTCAAAAGAACTTCAGTGCTCGAATCATTTCTTTCAACTATTGTCCTAATACCAGCTGTTTGGGCTGATATTCACCGGACAATACCTAACAGACATTGAGTTATTTATTAAACATTAAATAACTTAAAACAGTGTGTAATAGCAGAAGGTGAGTGGAACACAGTTGTACTATAGCTCAGAATACAAGCCTAAAACAATGTATTTCCACAGAACTTTAAACGTTTTATCACCGTGGGACTGTATTGTAAGGGGTTGTAAAGTACTGTCACTTGTGACTTGTTTAATGAGATACAAACTATTTGAGCAAACAAACAGCTTTTTATGATTTCATTGATAATTTCTCCCTTTAGATCAGGGAATTTCCAACATCTCACTTCACATGGATTGCATCATGACGTTGGTCATCTTGGAAATTCCAATATCTGACAACAACTGGAGTGCACCTTACTATTGTCCACCATAACAAAGATCTTTTACTTGCCCTACTTGAATAACCTGGATGACGTTATCAATCCAAGCCAGTCATGATTTGATAGTAAAGACCTTTTTGTTCTTCCAATATGTCCAACGAAAGGTGACAAGATGTAAAGATATTTTTTACTAGGTAGCAGTGCAAATCTATATAGAGGTCTGATATATTTAGTGCAAGCTCCTGATTATCTCTTTGTTTATTCCCTTTTTAAGGCTTTCCCTTATCCTTCATTACAACGACTTCATCAAAACAGTTTTAAGTCGGTGACCCTTAGCTAGACTGCCCATTAAAGAGGCAGAGTCATTAAACTATAAACCTTTCAATAGTTTGCTACCGACTCTGGTTCATGTCAAGTGGCTCTCTTTATGGCAGTCATCTTTCTTCTCTAGTAACACATCTCTGGCCTTGAATTGTGTCTTTGAGATTTCCTGTGGGCAGTCCAGCTGTTGCAATACATTATCTCAGCAGCACAGGAAGGAGATTTTCAAGAGAAACTTGAACGATCTGTCATAAAAAATATTGTCTAAGTTTGTGTCCTGATATGTCAGTTCGAAGCTAAACTCCCACATGAAACAAAGTCGCCCCGCTGCTTCCTTTACAATTTATGGATCAAGGTGACGCTTAGCAAAGCTTCAAGGCCAGTTGAGTGAGCAAGCCCTTATCTCGTCAGAAACTCCCTGCCCCACCTTGACTTTACTAACCCGAAAAGATTTATTGTATTTCTCTCAATAAATGTCAGGAAATGGATTTTTTATTTTAATCTATTTCGTATTTGAATGGCTGCGACAGACTGGCAAGCTGTCCAGGGTGTACCTTCACTTTTGCCCATTGAATGCTGAAGATTGGCACCAGCACCCCCCGTGACCCCACAAGGGACAAGCGTGACGGAAAAAGGATGGATGGATGGATGGATGGATGGATGGATGGATGGATGGATGGATGGATGGATGGATGGATGGATGGATGGATGGATGGATGGGTTTTGAATGGTGATAAATTCAACAAAAACCCCACAGTTAAAAAAGAAGGTTTATTATTTAGATTTTCAATTATAGAAATGCGTAAGACAACAACATAAACATCAAAGTCCTATAAAACAAAACAAAATCAATAGAAATGGGGTAACAGAGCACAACAGTAATAAAATACCACTAATAATAAATAAAGATTCAATAAATACCTGTTTTTCTTCTGTTTTTTCATTTTGTAGAGTACAACTAACCCTTTTCTTCCTGAATAGTGAATGAAAGCATTTCTAATCTAGTCAAGTCTTTAGGCAAGTCTAGTCAAGCATTGATATGAAGGAATAAAAGCCAACTTTATAAGAACAAACATTTTTTTATTCACTATGCAACACAAGATTTTCTTATAGTGTTTAATCTAATGCCATAACCCTTAAAAGATAAAGCTTGGATGGATGGATGGATGGATGGATGGATGGATGGATGGATGGATGGATGGATGGATGGATGGATGGATGGATGGATGGATGGACGGTTAGAGTTTAAAGCCACTGAAAAAGTCTTTTGCATGTTCTCGTCAGGCACAGTGACATTTGGTGACGATGAAGTCGCTGAACGGAGTCACTTTCAGCTTCCCCCTGCTGTCGTAGTGCATCAGCACCATGGGCTCATAAGCTGCCGGCACGCAGCAGGGATGAGGGGTCCCTCCCTTGGTGATCTGGTGCAGGCGGGATTTCACTTGCGTGTGCATGCTTGCCGGCTTGTAGTTGTGGGGGCAGGTACCATCACAGAAGTGCATCGTATACTCAGTTGGGGCCACCACCCAGTCCGTCCAGCCAATGTCTTTGAAGGACACGGTCACGGGTTTCCGGCAGCACCACCCTCGCTCATCGCAGTGATCTTCCTTGTTGGAACGACGCTGCCTCATGCCCCGAGCAGGAAAGGATTCCTTTAGGCCCAGTTCCAGAGTGATAACTGGGTTTGCGTTGGATGGTTCTCTGTTAAGTGGAACCATCCCTACATCTACAACCAGTTTCTGATCATCTGTCCATATCCATCTCCTTGCCTTATGGCTAATATCTAGGGTCACATCTTGGGTCATGAAAACACGGTTTTGGTCCCCTGAGTCAGTGTAGCGCCATGCAACAGAGTTTGGCTTCATCCCGTTGATTTTAACTTTGATAGATCGTCCAGCTTCAGGCTTTAGTGAGGTGAGATTACCTAAAATAGGGCTGGACACTCTCAGTTGTGCTTGTGCCAGCGTCAGTTCGGGGTGAATTCTTTGATTCTTTTGGAAAACAGCTCGATACCAAAGAATCCGCCGTTGATCACCTCTCCGAAGCACCTGTAATGGCTTCACTGAAAAGCAAAAACAGAAAAAGCTCGATGAGAGGAGAAGGTGGTAGCATTCTGTAAGAATTTAGACAGTTTATACATAGCATCCGAAGGAGTCAAATACAGAAACCTAAACATGTCCATAAAAAGCTTCTTCCTGTCATCAGAGTGGTGCATGGACAGTGACATCAGTAGAAACATGTTTAAAGTATAACATAGTGTTCCAGGTGTGCCTTTCACGCTGGTGATTTCTAAAAGCTCACAGGAATGTGTCTGCTTTCTTTCACAGATGTTTGTTGGTGTTAGAATGTTTCCATTTATTCACAAATCTGCACAGATCAGTTCTGAGAACGTTCTGAGTAGCTGAAAACTTTGAATTCAAACAATCAGCTTTTGTTTGCATGACATTGCAGTTTTTCTCAGCCCATTAATCATCTACTTTTTTTCTCCCAATTTAGCTCAAACAGTTCTCCAAAACCTTTGACATCAGCCCTGTAAGATTGACAATGACTGAGTTAGGTCAAAGTTTATTTGTAATGTTTAATGTTTTAACAGATGTCTCATCTATACCTGGAAAGAGCACCGTAGACATGTTGGACTGCCAGGTCTCCCTCATTGACTGGCTGGAGTTTTTTCTCATCTCACTCAGTTTTTCCCTGTAGAGCTTGAACATCTTCCTCAGCTCCCTCTGTGAGGACTTCATGGCAGGCCTTGGCTCTTTGTCCAAACCCAAAGAGCGAAGGATCTCCTTCTTCACCACCTCCAGGATCAAGACCCCCTGGTCATCCGCCTTGCCGCTCTCAAGCGGGCCTTGGTGGGCCGTGTCAGGCTGGCTTTGTCCTGAGGTGGGAACCAGCAGGAGCAGCAAGGTATAGAAGATGAGCAGAAGCGGAGTGTGCGGTCTGAGCATGGTGAGCCTGCTGGGTAGGTTTGATTTGTGAAAGCTCCGCCACTCTGGAGTGGGTTTGTCCAGGTTCTGAGAAAAAAAATCTCCACATGCATTATTTATAGTGCTCCACAGATGCCACGCCCCTAGTTGAATAAGCAGACCTGTGAATGGCTCAGCGTGGGCCACATGCAGAAATGAGGCAATATTTGGAAGGATTGAGTTATGTGTGATGAAGATTAATTCGTAAATGTGGAAGTCATTTGGATCACTGACAATCATTCAGTTAAAAAAGTAGTAATTTAATTTTCTAAAATTTCATATCTTGTGTGTACAGCTGTCTTCTTATTTACTTGAATTTAATGTTCTTTTAATTTTTATTCAAAGAATTTTCATTTATTCTCCAGCTCTTTGGTAAATGGTCTGACGCATTTGATAACTATAGTTAAATATGATGTGGGATTAATCAGAACACTGTGGTGAGATGGCATCGAGAGAAAATGTTGCTGAATCATCTCCACACAGCATCCAAAAAGATGTCCATGTGACCCACATGGGCAATGACAAAGACGGTTTGGGATTACACCATCGTTCCCAAGGTTATACAGGTGAACCTGAAGAGATCCCTGTGAAGGTAAACTTTTCTGTTTACTTTTAAACCTGCCCAGCGTGGTCAGAGGGCACAGTCACTGATGCCCCACAGAGAGATTAGGCTGATGTAATTCTCAGCCTTGATGGGCCGTTTCAGGTTGTTAGAGGCAGCTGGGTGTTTGAAGAGCGTGATATCAGACTGTAAACAAATACAAGAAGAGGTAGAAAAGTAAAGAACAGATAAGTTAAAAGGCTGAGCCTCACTCACTGTTAGAGGGAATTCTGAAGCATATTTTAATGAATGATTTCTGCAAGAGTAGCCTCAGCATTTTGGCACCGTGTCTTACATCATCACAGCTGACATATGGTGCTCCTCAAAAATGCAACGGAGCACTATTTTTATAAAGCCCAAGGCACGTCTAATGTATTAGCTTACAACATTCTTGTGTTATCAGTGGCAGCCAGATCAGACTAACGGCTGAATTCAGACTTCATTGTTGCAATAGAGATTTTCTCAGGACTTATCCAAGCATCTATGAAATGTAATACAGTAACGTCTCTCCTCTGTTTAGCATGGCTCTCAGTGTCATTGACCCTGTTCTCCACACTGCAGAAAATGTCCAGGGCCTGCTGATAACTGCAGAAGTTATTTTTAGAGCATTTCTAAAAATGTCTGTATTATTTTTTCAATGGTGATCCTGGTGGTAAAACTTTATGTCTTTTAGTATCTTGATACCAAAACTCAAGTTCTGATATTTTTACCACATCTTTGGATTTGAATGTCTCATAGAGATAAACAGCATTAAGTGAATGGCACTACAACATTCTTTTCATGGTTAGAGAATACTGTAGCATATGGTGAATAAAGTGAGTTACTAATGTGTCAATGTTTTCTCAGTTTAAAGGTTTCTAATCAGGCCATCAACATAAAACTCACCACAGATGTCACCAGCGACCCGAGTAATCCACACCTCCAATGAATTCAAAGCTAATTAGTTCACAAATTATGTTATGGGTAACAAAATAAAAACAATGGATGGACACAGGGAACAGGTAAAAGAATAGACACAGTAAAACATCAGTATAATCTGGTTAAATATTAACTGATAACCTGTGGACAGGTTTCTCATTACCAAAGTACTACACAAAGTGGAATGAAAAAAAGCAAAAATACCTTTACAAGAGAGTTTTAATGCTGCAAAACAAATGGCAATGGTTGTGGCTGCATTTCCAACTTTTGTGAGCATTGTGAGACCAAAATGAGGAAGTTGAATGTACCTAATTTTACCATAAACCAAGAACTGGGGACCACTCATAGAGCTTTAGAAAGTTACTGTTTTTCCCCAAAGAAAACAACAATGTACTCCACCATAATAGCCTCTATGCACACTCACTATGCAAGACTCCACTGTTGAAGAAAAATGTTGAAGCTTGGCTAAAGTTTGCTGTAGGAAGGTGAAATCACAGAAACATGAATGTACTCCGTTCCTGCGCAGTAGCATACTTTACACAATCGGGGATTCAAATCCCGCATGGGGCATATGCATATAGTGGGCTTATAACATCATCCAGTGTTGGTCACTGGGCAAGTCCATTAAGGCTAACTGTCCATCCATCCATTGTCTTCCTCTTATCCGGGGTCGGGTCACGGGGGTAGCAGCTTCAGTAGGGAGGCCCAGACGTCCCTCTCCCCAGCCACTTGGGCCAGCTCCTCCGGGGGAATCCCAAGGCGTTCCCAGGCCAGCCGAGAGACATAGTCCCTCCAGCGTGTCCTGGGTCTCCCTCTGGGTCTCATCCCGGTGGGACGTGCCCGGAACACCTCACCAGGGAGGCGTCCAGGAGGCATCCTTACCAGATGCCCGAGCCAGCTCAACTGGCTCCTCTCGACGTGGAGGAGCAGCGGCTCTACTCTGAGTCCTCCCCGGATGACTGAGCTCCTCACCCTATCTCTAAGGGAGAGCCCAGACACACTATGGAGAAAACTCATTTCGGCCACTTATATCCATGATATCGTTCTTTCGGTCACGACCCAAAGCTCGTGACCATAGATGAGGGTAGGAACGTAGATCGACCGGTAAATCGAGAGCTTCGCCTTTTGGCTCAGCTCTCTCTTCACCACAAAAGATCGGTACAGCACCCGCTTCACAGCAGACGCCGCACCAATGCGCCTGTCGATCTCCCGCTCCATCTTCCCCTCATTCGTGAACAAGACCTCAAGATACTTGAACTCCTCCACTAGGGGTAGCACATCCTCCCCAACCCGGAGGAGGCACTCTTTTCCGGTTCAAGAGCATGGTTTCGGATTTGGAGGCACTGATTCTCATCCCGGCCGCTTCGCACTCGGCTGCGAACCGCTCTAGTGAGAGCTGTAGATCACGCCCTAAAGAAGCCAATAGGACCACGTCATCCGCGAATAGCAGAAACGCAATCCCCTCACGGATCCCCTCAACACCTTGGCTGCGCCTAGAAATTCTGTCCATAAAAGTTATGAACAGAATCGGTGACAAAGGGCAACCTTGGCGGAGTACAACTCTCACCGGAAACGAGTCCGACTTACTGCCGGCAATGCGGACCAGACTCTGACACCGGTCGTACAGAGACCTGACAGCCCTTATTAAAGCAAGAGTTCTGATGAAAATCAACAAGAGGGATCATATTTCTCCAATTTTAGCTTCCCTTCATTGGCTTCCTGTTAAATCAAGAATAGAATTTAAAATTCTTCTTCTAACGTATAAAGCCCTTAATAATCAAGCTCCATCATATATCAGAGCTCTGATTACTCCGTATGTTCCTAACAGAGCACTTCGCTCTCAGACTGCAGGTCTGCTGGTGGTTCCTAGAGTCTCTAAAAGTAGAATGGGAGGCAGATCCTTTAGCTATCAGGCTCCTCTCCTGTGGAACCAACTCCCAGTTTTGGTCCGTGAAGCAGACACCCTGTCTACTTTTAAGACTAATCTTAAAACCTTCCTTTTTGACAAAGCTTATAACTAGAGTGGCTCATGTTACTCTGAGCTACCTTTATAGTTTTGCTGCTATAGGCTTAGGCTACTGGAGGACATCAGGGCCTACTTTTCTCACTCTACTGATTTCTACTGTTCTCCAGTCTACTGTTCTCCAGATTTGCATTGCATTACATTGAAATGACTGTTGTCATTTCAGCTTTTAACTTTTTGTTCTCTCTCTTTTTTCTTCATAGTAGGTACACCTGGTCTGACGTTCTGTTGACTGTGAAATCATCCAGGGAGGACAGATCACCGACTATTACCATCTAATGTAGAACAGATTACTAGATCAATGTGTGCTTCTGTGCTTTTTGTCTGTCTTGTTGTGTCTCTGCTCTGTGTTCTGTAACCCCCAGTCGGTCGAGGCAGATGACCGTTCATACTGAGCCCGGTTCTGCTAGAGGTTTTTCCTTCCCGCTAACGGGTGTTTTTTCTTTCCACTGTCGCTTCATGCTTGCTCAGTATGAGGGATTGCAGCAAAGCCATGTACAATGCAGACAACTCTCCCTGTGGCTCTACGCTTCTCCAGGAGTGAATGCTGCTTGTCGGGACTTTGATGCAATCAACTGGTTTTCTTATATAGGAACATTTTTGACCAATCTGTATAATCTGACCCAATCTGTATAATATGATTGAACTTAACTTTGTAAAGTGCCTTGAGATGACATGTTTCATGAATTGGCGCTATATAAATAAAATTGAATTGAATTGAATTGAATTGGTACGCCATACTCCCGGAGTACCCCCCACAGGATCCCTCAAGGGACACGGTCGAATGCCTTCTCCAAATCCACAAAGCACATGAAGACTGGTTGGGCAAACTCCCATGCCCCCTCCAGGATCCTGCTGAGGGTGTAGAGCTAATCCAGTGTTCCACAGCCAGGACGAAAACCACACTGCTCTTCCTGAATCTGAGATTCAACTATCCGACGGACCCTCCTTTCCAGAACCCCGGAATAGACCTTACCAGGGAGGCTTAAGAGTGTGATTCCTCTGTAGTTGGAACACACCCTTCGGTCCCCCTTTTTAAATAGGGGGACCACCACCCAAGTCTGCCAATCCAGGGGAACTGCCCCTGATGTCTACGCGATGCTGCAGAGCCGCGTTAACCAACACAGCCCCACAACATCCAGAGCCTTAAGGTACTCAGGGCGAATCTTATCCACCCTTGCCACCGAGGAGCTTTTTAACAACCTCGGCAACCTCAGCACCAGAGATGGGAGAACCCGACCCAGAGTCATCAGGCTCTGCTTCCGCAATGGAAGACGTGTTGGTGGGATTAAGGAGGTCTTCGAAGTATTCCGCCCACCGATGCACAACGTCCCGAGTCGAGGTCAGCAGCACACCACCCCCACTATAAACAGTGTTGGGACCGCACTGCTTCCCCCTCCTGAGACGCCGGATAGTGGACCAGAATTGCTTCGAAGCCGTACGGAAGTCTTTCTGCATGGCCTCTCTGAACTCTTGCCACGCCCGAGTTTTTGCCTCGGAGACCAGCCGAGCCGCCTGCCGCTTTGACTGCCGGTACACACTAGCTGCTTCCGGAGTCCCACAGGCCAATAAAGCCCGATAGGACTCCTTCTTCAGCTTGACGGCTTCCCTCACCGCCGGTGTCCACCAGGGGGTTCGAGGGTTGCCGCCGCGACATGCACCGACAACCATGCGGCCACAACTCCGACTAGCCTACCTCATATATATGAGGTAGGCTAACTGCCTACCTCATATAATAATAATAATAATAATAATAATAATAATAATAATAATAATAATAATAATAATAATAATAATAATAATAATAATTGAACATGTTGATCTCACAATGGAGAAATTCACTTCTGCATCTTAACCCATCCCCTTGGGGAGCAGTGGGCTGCCAACTGTGCGGCGCCTGGGGAGCAATCTGGGGTTAAGGGTCTTGCTCAGGAACCCAGAGTGCAGGCAGTTGGGATCGAACCGGGTACTTGCATCCTTCTCAGACTGCTCTAACCACTAGGCCACCACTCCCACTTGATGATGATGAGAGCGCATAAACAGAGAAACCATCCAGCATCTCACAGCAGGGTGTAGGATACTAGCAGGAAAGGAATACACGGCATAACTGTGGCTGGTATAGTGTACAGAAACATCTGTTCAGAATACCAACTGGAGAACCCCAGGTCAAAATGGGAGTCACCTCCTAAGGTGGTGGAGAATGAAGGAGCCAAGATCCTGTGGTACTTCCAGATACAAACAGACAAAATGGTAATGGCCAACCAACCGGACATTGTGATTATTCATAAGTAGTGGAGGACAGCTGTTTTGATTGATGGCCATCCCGAGTGATGGAAAAAAAATCAGGAAAAAAGAGCATGATAACCTAGAGAAATACCAGGGGCTCAAGGAAGAACTAGAAAGAGCCTGGAAGACAACGGTAGTGCCCGTGGTCATCAGAGCACTCAAGGCAGTAACCTCAACTCTGGAGAACTGGCTCCAACAGATACCTGGAGAAACATCAGACATCTCAGTCCAGGGGTCCGTTCTTCGTACGTCGCTTAAAACATCCGAGATCAAATGACACATCCAAGATGATTTCATCCGGCTAATCATGATCCGGCTAATTGGGTTCTTCGAACACACCTGTTGTTTACGATTAGTATGGCTGGATTGAGTTATCTGAGACAACTGCGCATTCATCCGTTTGTTTAAAAGGGGAAATGTATCGATAGTAGAAACATTGATCAACAACGCTGCTATTGGCTGTTCAGCATGGCCAAAGAACGCCCACAGTTTTTCTCCCAAGCAGAACAAGAGCTTTTAATGGAAGGTTATGCCGAATTTGAGTCATTAATTAAAACACCTCAAAATCTGTTAAAGCCAGGAGAGAGGGCTGGCAAAAAGCAGCAGACAAATTAATGCGTAAATACTGTCCATGGTAGATGTTTCTATCACTTTCTACAGTGTGAATTTTTGCATTTTAATAATCTCATATTTACTTTGTTCTTTTATGTCAGAGCCTCCACGGGACCCACTAGAACATGGGGACAAGTAAAAGTGAAATACAAGAATATTCTACAAAATGGTAGCCTTTAATTGTTATACTTTATTTTACAAAGGCACTTGTTATGTCAAGAGATCCAAATTTCAGTGTCATTCCTTAGACACGGGACGTAAAGGACATGTGCAAACTGGGAATTTTAACAAAAAAAAATCTTTATCCATAAAAAATGAAAATTTTCCTTTTCCAAGTCATCCACAGTTTACACGGTAAAACTGTATTGCTCCGTGGCTAGATAATCCATCCATAGTTTTTTCTAATACAATATACGGCTCGACAGGAAGCAAGCCTTTCAAAGTAAACTAAACTTCACAATAAAATGGCCCGAACAAATCTTCTTACTGAATAGGATAAAAATAAAAAGCAAACCATCATGCAAATAACTTAAATATTTTAGATTTATGGCTCCAACACCACTTTTTCCTCTTTAAAAGCCACTGTTAAATGATGTGTTTGTCTGTTTATAACAGCCACCAAGAAAATCTCTCTACACTGTCGCGCTGCGCTAAAGGATCCTGTCTATTGCGCAATACGCGATTAATTCGAAAAACTCTGCAAATTATTCTTGCACCTTCCGCAACAGGTTGCAGTCGTAAAAATGGACATGGCTACGGCAGACTTCCCTATCTCCTCCGCTTATACAGCCGTGATCTAATCTTGTTTACATGAAATAAGCCTGCTCTCGAGCAGGCTTAAACTGGCGCACATGTTGCTATGACAACAAGTGCAGGATGTCTTTCGAAGAACCAAACGATCCAAGATCATGCCAAATCGTCAACAATGAAATCCTGCTAACTGAGTTAGCGACGTACGAAGAACGGACCCCAGAAGAGCGCAATCTTAGGAACAGCTAAGATCCTAAGAAGAACCCTCAAGCTCCCAGGTCTCTGATAGAGGACCCGAGCTTAAGAAATGGAGCCACCCACCCTGCTCAGGGGTACGAGAGGTGGGTGAGAGAGGAGCTTTTATACACACACACAAGAAACAAAAGGGGCTTTACTTCGTCGCCTGATGTAAAAACATATTTTGGACATGAGACCAAAGTTAAAAGAAATTGTGTCACAGTGACCATAAAAACGGGTTGCAGTGTGACGTAAACAGCACACTCTCAAAACAATCACTAATGCGATACCAGTTAGAGTTCAATGACATACTACACAGGAGGTAGTTTTGAAAACATGAGATAAGAACACATTTAAGTTGCTTTGTTATCCATATTTTATCAGTCTGTCCTATTCTGGTAGGTTCAAAAATAATGAGTGAATAGCAGCAATCCAATCCAGTAACATTGCTCTTTCACCTGTGATGAGAGCTTACAACAGGCTTTTGTTCCAAAACTATTGTTGAGAAGAATCTGTCCAGTTTCTGAGTGAGACAGGGTGCCAGCTTGAAACTGGTGCAGAATATTTGAGTACTGACTCACTGAGGTGATGAAATAGTCATGTGCCTTGTCAGATGAGCTCACAAAAGATGAGTCATCAAAAGCAGGCACAGTTTAGGCCGTCATGTAAAGCTCTCACAGGTGTATCTTTACATTTTATGTCTTGCAGCGGAGACAGAGGAGGAAATAAAGACCCAGGCAAAACCTTTTCTCTCATGACTGAGCGGTTGTTTCTGAGAGATTTCCATCACACATTTACTGAATTACCTTGGCTGGTTGGTTATCTTGAATTACTCACAGCATTTAAAGTAATCTTCGACTAAACTTTTTTATGACCTGAAGTAAATGAATATGAAATGAATATGCAAACCAATATGGAACAGCACTTGATCAGCGGTTGTTGCATTCCATTTACCACAAAAATCAAAAATAGGAGCTAGAAATGTGGTGAACCCAAGTAAACAGCATTCCAGTTAACAGTCAGAGAAGTCAGGGTTCCAAATAAAAAAAAGAAAAAAAGGTTAGGATTCCAATATGGCGGCGGCCAGAAAAGCTGTTGTTTTGTTTGTATAGTACCTCTTACAGACGTCCTTTAAAGCTGTACTTTCCACACCAAACACCACTTTTAATTTGTTCAGTTCAGAGTTCCGGCCACTATATAAAACATTGACTTTAGACCCACTTTTACTAGCGTGTCTTGTAAAATAGACTGTTTCATCACAGCTCACTGTTTGTTGATGCAAGGAGCTGCCATGTTGGATCCAACAATCGGTCTTAAAAAAAAATTAGCAACTTTTTTGAGGGGAAAGTCCGACTCTAGTGGCCGTTCCAGTTGATTCTTCCGATCGGAAGCCGATTTCCGAGTCCCGATTTCCGAGTCCCGACTGCAAAAGGAATGCAGCATATGTTTTCTCCCATTACAAATGCTATATTGCTTAAAGTATTGACTCGTTTGTCTTCACTCATATGAACTTAAATAACATCCTATTCTTCTCCAAAGGGTGTTATGTGATGTTGATCCATCTTTTGAAGCTATGACATCTTTAGCTCTTCTGGAAAGGTTTTAAGTTTAGGAGTACATACATGAAAATTGTTGACTATTTCTAAGACATGATGTCAGACAATGATTTTGAACTAGAAGGCCTAGAATATCTTCTCCCCTTTAATTCCTTCCAAAGATGTTGCCAGGTTGAGGTCAGGACTTCAAACCAGTTAAGTTGCTCCAGACCAAACAAGACAGGGCTGTCCTTTTACTGGAACCAAGGGCTCAAGTCCAACTCAAAAAAACTTTAGTCTGACACAATGCAGTAAGGTAAGTGCTATTCTCCTAGTGCCAAGTAGAGTAGGAGAGACCCATCCAATATGGCGGCAACGCAGAATGTGCTCCAGCACGTAATGAGGTGTCTACGTATGTAATGTCTGTGGATCTGGGGCTGCCACCTACTTCTCCGCCTACCACTGTGATGAATTGTGTAGAGATGACCCCAGTGGTCAGCCAGACACGGTTGTAAATCTTTGCAGTGTTTATTGAAAAGTAGGTGAGGGAATTCGGCAGGCGAACAGACAGGGTCCAGGCGGCTAAAGGTACAGACTTCGAGAACTGGACAGGCTCAAAAAACAAGAACAAGTTAAATACAACAAAATACTGGAGGGTCTTACCAACGAAAAGAATGTGAAGTCCCGGCAACAAACCGAAAACTAAGAGGGGTTTAAATAGGCGGACAGACAAGGTGGATGGGAGGGACTAATTAACCAAAACCAGATGGAAATAATTACGGGAGCAAACAGGACAAGTCAAAAGATAATAAACCAAGACCGAACAGACTAAACAGAAAGGAGCTTAACTTAATTGCATTACACTACATTACAGAGCCCCCCCCCCCCTCAAGGGCGGAGTCTAGACGCCCTCCAACGTCTATGGGAGTCCAAAGAAAAGAAAAACCTAAGTCAAACCGGGTGGGTGGAGGGGGCTAAAGGCTGGAGGGCCAGAGTCGGAAAAAACAAACAAAAAATAAGTATCCAACACAAGTCCCAAAACAGAAAACAACCCTCTAAGGGCAAATCCAAAAAAACAGAAAACATTCCAAAAAACAGTCCAAAAAAAACCAAAAGTCTGGTGGGCGTCCCGGATGACAGCCCCGGCGAGTCAGGCTCTCCGGCGGCCGTCACGGAGGACGGCCCCGGCGAGTCAGGATCTCCGGCGGTCGTCCCGGAGGACGGCCCCGGCGAGTCAGGATCTCCGGCGGTCGTCCCGGAGGACGGCCCAAACGAGTCAGGATCTCCGGCGGTCGTCCCGGCGGACCTGCCCGGCGTGACAGGATCTCCGGCGGTCGTCCCCGCGGACGGTCCCGGCGTGACAGGATCTCCGGCGGTCGTCCCCGCGGACGGTCCCGGCGTGACAGGATCTCCGGCGGACGGGCCCGGCTAGACAGGATCTCCGGCGGACGGGCCCGGCTAGACAGGATCTCCGGCGGACGGGCCCGGCTAGACAGGATCTCCGGCGGACGGGCCCAGCGTGACAGGATCTCCGGCGGACGGGCCCGGCGTGACAGGATCTCCGGCGGACGGGCCCGGCGTGACAGGATCTCCGGCGGACGGGCCCGGCGAGTCAGCATGTCCGGCGGGCGTCTCGGAGGCCGTCGGCGGATCAGGGCGACAGGAGGCCGTCGGCGGAGCAGGAACCTCGGAGGCCGGCGGCAGAGCAGGACTCTCAGAGACCAACGGCGCGGCAGGACCCTCAGAGACCGTTGGCGGGGCCTGGAGAGGGAGAAAACAGAACCTGGCGCCAGACTACAGGCTGAGGAGGGCGCCAGACTACAGGCTGAGGAGGGCGCCGGACTACAGGCTGAGGAGGGCGCCGGACTACGAGCTAAGGGAGTTGCCGGACTACGAGCTAAGGGAGTTGCCAGACTACAGGCTAAGGGAGGCGCCGGACTACGAGCTAAGGGAGGCGCCGGACACAGGCTAAGGGAGGCGCCGGACTACAGGCTAAGGGAGGCGGAGCCTGGCTAAAGGCGACTGAAGAGGGAGCCTGGCTACAGGCGACTGAAGAGGGAGCCTGGCTACAGGCGACTGAAGAGGGAGCCTGACTACAGGCTTCAGGAGGCCCCGGGCTACAGGCTTCAGGAGGCCCCGGGTTACAGGCTTCAGGAGGCCCCGGGCTACAGGCTTCAGGAGGCCCCGGGCTACAGGCTTCAGGAGGCCCCGGGCTACAGGCTTCAGGAGGCCCCGGGCTACAGGCTTCAGGAGACAAAGTCAGACCCTTAGCAACCAAAAGTCTCAGGACCAGCTTCTGGAGGGTCTCAGAAAGCGACATCCAATACAGTCTTTCCCAGAGTTGGCTGTCCATGAGGGCAATAGGGGGTCTGGGTTTCAGACCGAAACCGAGGGGCTCAAAGTCTCCAGGGGACCATGGTTGCTGAACCCTCTGAGGCCCAGGGCATCCGAAGAACGAAGGATTTACCTGGGTCCCCGCCCCACAGGTCAGCGATAGACCCCTCTGGGTTCCCTCGTTATAGGTAGGCGACGGACCCTCCTGGGTTCCTACGTCGCAGGTCGGCGACGGACCCTCCTGGGTGCCTACGTCGCAGGTCGGCGACGGACCCTCCTGGGTGCCTACGTCGCAGGTCGGCGACGGACCCTCCTGGGTGCCTACGTCGCAGGTCGGCGACGGACCCTCCTGGGTTCCTACGTCGCAGGTCGGCGACGGACCCACCTGGGTCAATTTTTCGCTGGCCAGAAGAAGCAGGTCCTCCTGGACCCCCTCTCGGAACCTGGGCGGGGGCAGGTCCTCCTGGACCCCCTCGTGGGACTTGGACTGAGGCAGGTCCTCCTGGACCCCCTCGAGGGACTTGACGGAAGCCGAGGCGTCGGCCGGACCCTCGGAGACAGACTCGGGAGCCGAGGCATCAGCCGGACCCTCGGAGACAGACTCGGGAGCCGAGGCGTCGGTCGGACCCTCGGAGACAGACTCGGGACCCGAGGCATCAGCCGGACCCTCGGAGACAGACTCAGGAGCCGAGGCGTCGGTCGGACCCTCTGGGACTGGTTTGGGTCGGCCATAGAAAGCCTGGAGGGCTGACCTATAATGTCCCTCAACCTCCTTTAATTTCTCCTCCAGCTCCTCTGAATATTGGATTAGTAGAGCCTCCCTGAGACGCTTGATGATGGGGGAAAAAGTTCTTATTTTATTCTCCAGTGTAAAATACTCCGAGTCACAGACGCCAGCAGGGGGAACTGTGGGCCTCTCGGCTCTGGGAGGCGAGGAACTCCTGTCTGCTGGACTGGAAGTGGGTCGAGCCAGGGGTTCGGCAGTCGGGTGAGGCCGGACTGGCTCGTCGGGCGGCTGCCCGCCTATGCTGGATGGATGGCCGGCAGGCGAGCGTTTCTTCTTTCGGCGGCGATGTGGCGGACCTTGCTGGAGGACTGACGCTTCCTGACGGGGCGCGATCGCTGAAGCCGGTGGCGGTCCTTGCGGCTCCGCGTTAGGAGAGGAAAGCCGTGCCGGTTCCGGGAAAAGATCCGGACGAATCTCCCGCACCACGTCCGCATCAACCTCAAGAAAATAATCCAAGTCTGGACGGGCGCGCTCCGAGGATGACAGACTGGAGACTTGGGGTGAGTGAGCTTCGAGAGTCGGCATATTGAATGGATTACCGGGCTCGCGCAGCATAGCAGCTCCTGAGTGGAGAAAGTGTCTTGGCGACCGGTTCATCATGAGGCCGGGACTTACTGTGATGAATTGTGTAGAGATGAACCCAGTGGTCAGCCAGACACGGTTGTAAATCTTTGCAGTGTTTATTGAAAAGTAGGTGAGGGAATTCGGCAGGCGAACAGACAGGGTCCAGGCGGCTAAAGGTACAGACTTCGAGAACTGGACAGGTTCAAAAAACAAGAACAAGTTAAATACAACAAAATACTGGAGGGTTTTACCAACGAAAAGAATGTGAAGTCCCGGCAACAAACCGAAAACTAAGAGGGGTTTAAATAGGCGGACAGACAAGGTGGATGGGAGGGACTAATTAACCAAAACCAGATGGAAATAATTACGGGAGCAAACAGGACAAGTCAAAAGATAATAAACCAAGACCGAACAGACTAAACAGAAAGGAGCTTAACTTAACCAAATAACAGAAACCAGAACAGAAACCAGAATATTCAGTGCACAACACATCATTAATATACCCTCAAAATCTCAGAAAAATGACATTTGTTGTCACGGCCCCTTTAAATATGGGTCTTCCTCAGTCACTCACTGCAGGATGATTTGAAAGCCTTTGTTTAGAGTATGAGTAGATGGCCAGTGGTCTTTGCCTATTCTGCCTGGTTCCTGCTCAACAGGAGACGAACAGGAGGTAGAACCCCAGGAATGCTCAGGAACGCAGAGCTGGCGACTCTGGTCATAAATCACGGAGAAGCAGGTAACAAGAGCGGCTCCAGGAAGATTCCAAACGGGTTCTGGAACAGAAGACACAGAAATGAGCACAAGGCAGGACAACAAGGAGCGTTCGTGGCTACAGGCTTGGTCACGTACTGCTCGGGAGAGCTAATGCTCTGACGCCTACCTTCTGGCTTCTTCTTCCTTAAATCCCACTCCTGATTAGGGTGGATGGAAAACACCTGTGCCGCCGTCCACCTGTCATGCCCTGCTGGAGAGAGGTGAGACGACACCACACATACACCCAGCACACAGATCACCAGCCGCATACCTGACCACGGACCGCGGAACGGGTAATAGCTATTTTTTTCAAATGCACAGTAGTCTATGACAGCAGCATCATTCTCCAATGAGAAAGTGATAAATCATCCCATCTAAAAATGTATTGGCTGATTGTGTCATGTGATGTAAACAAAAGTTTTCCCACCTCTGCGCTGCTTATGACCTCTACTTCGTTAGCTTCGTTTGCTTTGTTAGCTTAGTGAACTGTGTCCACTGCAAGTGCTGAGAGGTGTTTCTCGTCCCTCCGTCGTATCAAGACCTATCTGAGATCAACAATGACCCAGAAAAGACTAAATAGCTTGATGTGCGCCCACACACACACACACAGGGATCTTTTGACCACAGTGGATGCTTTGAGGATAGCCAGGGACTTCTCCAGCATAATGACAGACGGAGAAACTTTTTCGGGAATATTTAGAGCAGGGGTGAGTTTGACTTTTCTTTTTAAAGTATTTTTATTCTGTAAATATTGTGTTAGCTGTAATATAATGATTGTAAGTGGAAATAAATCCGGGGCGTGTGTGCTGGAACGTCAGAAAAAAAGTTAAATAAAAATTCAGTGCCGATTTTAATTATAACATGGCAGACACATTTATCATGCTCAGGGACCACAGCCTATGAGAAAACAATAAATTCTGGTGTCTAAAAATGGATTGGCTTGTCTTGTGTCATGTCAATCAGTTGCGTGATCAAGGGGATGCTGGTGTTTCATGTGTATGCGGGCGCGTGCGTATGTGATGGGTAGTGGTATTGAGTATTGCTTGATGGGCCCGACCAATTTGAAATGCGTTCCGCGGTCCATGGGACCGTGGACAAAGGAGCAGCGTCTCTGTCCACTGAGCTCTGGGAGGAGAAGGGAGGAGTGTTAAAGGTAAATTGGTCTCAGGATCACAGTGCAAAGAGAGACTTTGAACTACATTGCCCCAGATCAATGCATATTTTTCTCTGCTTTCACGCACCAGCCTGGAAAGTGAGAAGTGCTCCATGCAGCAATCAAAAGTCAGAGAGGAGACGGCATCACACAGCAAACTTCTAAATGACCATTTAGGCTACTGACACCATCATGCACAATACAGGAAATATCTCTTTTCCAACTTCCCTCTATGTATATAGTGATTGTATTTTACTGTACTTTATTTTGTCTAGAGTATTTATTTTTCTGCGACTTCTAATTAATTTAAAATGATTATTGAAAGGATTTTACAATTTTAAAATAATATTGAAATCCCTCTGTACAATATTGTGTGGACATTTTTCCACTTTTTATTCACAATTAGTCAATATTAGTCAGTATCCTCAAAAATTACATTAGAGCAGCACCTTTAACCTTTCAGGCCACTGAAGTGAATTAATTTGCCCCTTATGGGAGGATAAAGTTTATCTTATCTACATACTAATAATTGTGATTGTTAAAGTAGTTTATGTGCTCACTTCCTTCACTGTTTAGGTGATGGATCAGCCAATCAGCTCTCTCTGTTTCCTCCATCGTCCCTGCTTCAGACACTCTTAGGCTCGACAAAAGTCCTGCTCACTCCCAACATTTTTTCACCTTAGGAACTCTGTTGGGCCCTAGGATGCTTTGTGAATAACTTATTTTACCGAGATAAAATTCTAAGAAAAATCTTTACATTTATGACATTATAAAATTGTTCTGAAAATGACATCATTAAGAGCTACTTTTAGTCTTAGGAATCATTGTGAGTATGGGCCCTGACCTATGGGTTTGTACTTAATGAGTCAGCAGAACGTTGGAGACCCCTGTGCACTGTGCCTCGTCATCCTCTGACAGTCTGACCCCACTCTGTGATTACACGTACCACTTCATGGCTGAGTTTCTATTATACCCAATCCCTTCCACTAAGCAACAGCATTACTGAATGGGAAATACTTAGTAGGGAGGAAATGTAATTTACCTATACCACAGGGGACATCCTATCACAGTACCAAACAGGAACCCACTGAGCTGCTGAGAGTGAAGAGATCTTCCACAAATAGAAGAGATCGTCCATGTTCACATGTGCATGCAGTCTCCTAGTTGTTGGAGTTTACACACCTGTAGTCAAGGAGGTAATTGGAGCACCTGAAATCAATGATTTGTATTTTATTCATTTATATTTGAGGGTGGGTAATTTTTTTTATTGAATGCACACTCTACTGTTAGTGGTACAAAATCTAATGGCGCCCTCTTGTGTTTGCAAAGCTAAAGAACAAAAAGCTGAACTGGTCATGTAATACCAGCTCGATCCTAAGAAATGTGTAACAAAGAACCTCAGGGAGCTTGGCCAAAGCAGGTTCCAGATTCTGGCCCATTGCTGGCTTTCATCAACTCCAGACAGAATGGATACTGAACTAAATACAGAAAGCTTAAGAGAAAGTCTGGGTTTTAGTGAGAACATGCATGTTAGAGAGCCTGGAAGGTGAAGACAACGGTAGTGCCCGTGGTCATCAGAGCACTCAAGGCAGTAACCTCAACTCTGGAGAACTGGCTCCAACAGATACCTGGAGAAACATCAGACATCTCAGTCCAGAAGAGCGCAATCTTAGGAACAGCTAAGATCCTAAGAAGAACCCTCAAGCTCCCAGGTCTCTGAGGACCCGAGCTTAAGAAATGGAGCCACCCACCCTGCTCAGGGGTATGAGAGGTGGGTGAAAGAGGAGCTTTTATACACACACAAGAAGCAAAAGGGGCTTTACTTCGTCACCTGATGTAAAAACATATTTTGGACATGAGAACAAAGTTAAAAGAAATTGTGTCACAGTGACCATAAAAACGGGTTGCAGTGTGACGTAAACAGCACACTCTCAAAACAATCACTAATGTGATACCAGTTAGAGTTCAATGACATACTACGCAAAGTTCACACAGGAGGTAGTTTTGAAAACATGAGATAAGAACACATTTAAGTTGCTTTGTTATCCATATTTTATCAGTCTGTCCTATTCTGGTAGGTTCAAAAATAATGAGTGAATAGCAGCAATCCAATCCAGTAACATTGCTCTTTCACCTGTGATGAGAGCTTACAACAGGCTTTTGTTCCAAAACTATTGTTGAGAAGAATCTGTCCAGTTTCTGAGTGAGACAGGGTGCCAGTAGGTGGCAGCTTGAAACTGGTGCAGAATATACTGTATAGTTGTGGCCTGAAGTTTTTTTGCTGTGGGAATATTTGACTCGTTTTCTCCCAATAAGGTAAGGTAAGTCTAGCATTCTTAAGATTCATTAGATTTGCTTATCAAAAACTGTATTTTGACTGTTGAGCTGTCTACAGAGGAAAATGTTTCCGTCTCCAAATTACTTTCCCTCATAAAATCTTGGAGCAAAGCCTTCAGGAGGAGATGGCAAAGCCTGCACCAGCATTAGCAGACCACCTCATCAGACAACTATGGGAAAAGCTTTAGATTCTGTAAACCATGAGCATCCTATCCCTATCCCACCTTGAGTCTCTAGATTCACAGTCATAGGTTTTGTTTGATTGCATGTTTTATGATATTTTGAGTTTTTATAAAAAATTACTTTGGGATTTTCTTCTTTTGTTCACTGTATATAGCTGTGCATATTTTAATAGAATTTTCTTAGTAAAAATGCTAAAAAAAAAACTACTGAAAAACTCTTATTTCTGAATAAAATGTCATGTTTTGCAGATCATTTTCCAAGTTGTACAAGCATCCAGTGACCTCTTCCAAGTTGCACAAGCACTTTGTCTGTTTAAGCCCATCCCATTTAATTAAAGTGACAGAAAAACATACAATAGCCTGCCATATAATATTGTACTTACACACAGAACATGTAAAAAATGATTTTAATAAACAGGTGTGATAATCATAACATACATTAAATGGGTATTACTTATTAATGATAATTCCCAAGGGCCCTAAAGGATACAAATAGAGACATTTTTGCTGACTGTGATTAGCATTCGGCCAGTAGGTGGTTTCATGTGCAAAAGAAGCCTGGTGAACGGAACACTTTCTTCTGTCAATTGGCTCAAGTGGTTCAATGCCTCATGATGCCGCCTCTCACGAATCACTAAAATGCAGTAATAAAGAAAAACAAGAAATCTAAAACATGAAGTGAACCTTATTGCAAAACATAGGTCGGTGTCCAGAAAAGCAGAAGCCGAAGGTGTGTCAAAATAAGTAAACTCAGATTCCAGGAACTTGACCATGAACCTGGAAAGACAGGCAAAAACCGCTAGACCTACTCATTCGGTGACTTTCAATAGTATGGCAAATGCTGAGTGTGGAAGGCCAGTATAAAAAGACAGGAAACCAGGTGAACTGAATTGGGCTGCTAAGGAAGGAAGATCACAAGGATGATGAGGTGCAGGAGGGGAGTGAGTAGTCAGACAGACAGCCAGAATCATATCAATATTATTATTACTACCCTATGCTTATAGTGTGAACTTATTGACCTGCAGTCTCATGAGCTACTGTCAGATTTTATTCCTCACTATAAGAGGAAACCTTTCTTGGATTCAAGAGGATTTTGGTGAAATGAAAACAAAAATAAATCCCTGACATGACAAAAACATTAATCATTACAAAGTGTCAGTTATTCTTCCCTTGGTAATATTTTATAAATTCTGGATATTAGTGTCTGGGCTAATACCTGACTGATGGTGACCCATTTCTGTCCCTTTACTGCTTGGAGTTCATCACAGTTTGTCAGCCTCTGTTTATCCAGCTGTGTTTTGGGAACTGATCACATGTTCTCAGTGGGGTTAAGATCTGCAGGGAGGCAGGATTCAATCCAGTGCTCGGAAAATACACAGATCAGTTTCTAGATCGCGCCTGTATTGTTGGAAGAAGTTGTACATGGAGGACATTCCGATCCGAGTCTTTATGGAAGAAGCTGTTCTTTGGGAATGCTTTTAGACCACATTTAATTCATGGCGGTGTTCTTGGCCAGAGTTGCTTCTCTTTTGGTGCGACATAGGACTCTTTCAGGTTTTTAGGTTGATATTTTCAACCAAAAAGAACAACACTATGGAACAAATAGACAGGGGGAGGAAAAGGGGTGTATTAGCACAAATGATGGTGTGAAGTGGTCCTTGCAGGTAGTATTTGTTCCAAATGGCTGTGGGTGTGATCAGACTGGCAGGTCAGTGAAAGTGGTTGTAGACAGAAGACGAGCAGTGTACTCTTGAGGTTGACAGCAAGTATTCCAGGAGTGGTGTGGCAGACGTAAGCAGGAAGTGGATTGAAAGCTGAAAATCCTTCTATTGGTTGAGCTCCTTTGGTAGGTTTTTCAGTGCTTCCTCCTTCTACTGCTGAATCCAAAACTCAATGTCCAGAATAATCAGAAGCCAGCTGAAAAATCCAACGATGGCAAGGTGGGAACAGGGAAATCCAGAAAAAAGATTCTGGTCAGACAGACAAATATGAACGCTGGACATTTACTCACTGAAGTTTTCAATAATCTGGCAACATGAGGCAGTGGAAACTAAGATATAAAGGCAGGTCAACAGGTGAATGGAGTCAGGCTGATTATGCTGCTGTGGGGGGATGGATGACAGATGCAGTGGATCCCACTGGTTGCAAGGTGCATAGGGAGGAGTGGGAGGGAGCAGCTGAGCCAGAAAAATTTCAAATTGGTCCCAGGATCATGGTGCAAAGAGGCAGACCTTGAAGCACATTGCTGCAGATCAATGCATCTTTTTGTCTGCTTTTACACACTGGCATAGAAACTGGAGAAACGCTCCGAGGAGCAACCGAAACCCAGAGAGGGGACAGCATCACACAAGCAATTTTATAGATGACCATTTAGGCTGCTGACATCTTCATGCACAATAGGCAAAATACTTTCTCACCTCTTTTACATCTTCCTTCCATGTATATAGCGTGTACATTATTATGCTTCTAGAATGTGTATTTTTAGATTTTTCCAATTCTCCTGAAACGTTTATCATTAAGAGCATTTTACTGTCTGTAAATAATATAGAAATTCCTCTGTACTATATTATTTGCACATTTCTCCACTTTATATTCATGATTATTTAATATTTGTTCATCCTAAATAAAATCACCAGAGTAGCACCTTTGACCTGTCAGGCCAATGAAGCAAATGTATTTCTCCCTATGAGGATGATAAATTTGATCTTATCTGCATATTAATAATTGTATTATTGTTGAAGAAGTGTATGTCCTTGTTTGCTCCACTGTTTAGGTGGAGGAAATGAGATGCTTTGTGAATAACTATTAACTTACTGAGGTAAAATTAAAAGAAAAAAATTGTAGAATTCGGGAAGTTCTTCCATTTTTCCTAAAATTACGTTACTGAGAGCTACTTTAGTCAGAGGATTCATTGTGAAAACGGGCACTGGATGAGAGAATATGGTATGGATGACTTTGACTGGCCTGCACAGAGTTCTGACCTCAATCCGGCAGAACACCTTTGGGATGCATTAGAGTGGGGATGTAGAGCCAGCCCTTCTCATCCAACATCAGTGTCTGACCTCACAAATTATCTTCTTGAAGAACGGTCAAATATTTTTTTAAAAACTCCAGAACTTTGTGGATAGCCTTCCCAGAAGAGGTGACGCTGTTATAGCTGCAAAGGGTGGACCATCATCATATTAAATCCTATGGAATAGCAATGGGATGTTGCTCGAGTTCATATGAGAGTCCAGGCAGGCAGTAAAGTGTATCTAGATTACGGACTAAGGTTACAAGATAAAAGCTTTTTTTGGACCCTGCACCACATTTGCACATTTACATCACTGCATCTCTATCTAGCATTACAAATGCTGCCAAACTTGTAGTTTCTAAATGCATTTTTGCACAAATGCCTTTTGCACCATCATTTCTGCACATACAAATGGTTTTAAAAATTCTCCTGTACACCGTGATCGCACACTGTTCTCTTCTCCTGCATTGTTTACATTTCAATTGTTTACTTTTTAATCACTGCAGCAATGTATACTGTAATTTACAAGCTGTATGCAACAAAATTTCGTTCTGTATGCACTCTGTACTTACAGAATGACAAATAAAGATGTCTAAGTCTAAGTCTAATTCTTCTAACTATTTAGACATTGAAACCTGGTTCAAATCTGTCAAAATCCGATAGGAGACTGTGTTATGGTGTGATGAAGAAAAAATTACTTTGAGGCCTAATTCTGAGACTAATTTGACACAAAAATAACACAGAATGTCATCAAAACAATACAGCACCCAAAATAACTAACTTCATGAGAGGATTATCAAAGTTATGAAATGGCTGAGACAGAGTCCAGAATATCTTTGGGATCTCCTGAACAGAGCTGTGGATAAGAGATGAACTCACAATTAGGAGATCGATTTGGAGAAGTTTTGTAAGACAGAATGGGCAATTATTACCAAATCAAGATCTAGGAGACTGACTCTACCAAGGAGGAAATGCTTAAATGTATTAAAAGCTGGTTTAATAAACTTTTAGTGTGAGCTAATGCAATGTTTGGTAAAAAAAACCCAACAACAACAACTATATATCACATTATCTTCTGAGTATTGAATAAAACATCAATGTCTGAGCCCTTTATGGTCAGTTTGTTTTGTGATCACAGGGACAGTACAGTGAAATGCACCTGCAGATGCCTATGAGCTAACTACTAGCTAACAACTGAGCTAAAACCACTTCCCTGAAAACACACCTTTGTGTCAAAGGCTGGGAAACAACAAACATCTGTTATATCTTTTCCAAAACAATTCATAGAGTCCGCCCCCCCCCCCCCCCCACCATTCTTTAAATAAGCCTTTATAATAATAAATCTTTAAATTATTCAACTCTACAGCACACTAGTTAGTAGTCAAAGCATTGTATCACAACAAACTGATCTGATGCTGTCAGTGTTGTCACTTTTTATGGGGCTTCACGGAAGAACAAGGAAGAGCTCACATCCACGCGGCTCACATAAAAAGACACGTCACATCACTGGAGAAGAAACCAGCTATTGTTGTTTATAGAAAAGCACATTGTGGCTCTGCAGGGTGACATGCACGGATCAGTCAGCACCATTCAGCACGCCTTCAAAGCACTCTCGTTGGTATTCCAACCAACATATGCACACTTTTTTCATTTACAGGTTTGTTGTTTAATTTGCTGCCCATGCGATCTATGCATAAATTTGTCTTATAATGTATCAAAAATCCGTTTTTAAGGAAAATGTCTTTCATTCACCTTGAGTTTCAAATAGATAGATAGATAGATAGATAGATAGATAGATAGATAGATAGATAGATAGATAGATAGATAGATAGATAGATAGATAGATAGATAGATAGATAGATAGATAGATAGATAGATAGATAGATAGATAGATAGATAGATAGATAGATAGATAGATAGATAGATAGATAGATAGATAATTACTTTATTTATCCCTGATAGGGGAAATTCATCAAATGCAGTACACTCAGAGACTGTTTTTGGGATGTCTTGGTGGTTTCATTCATTTCAATTTATTTTTACAATGTTGAGTCACAAGAAATGTTATATCAAGGGAATTTACAACGCAACAGTTTGGTTTACAAGTGCTTGTGTGCACCCCCTGGTTAAACTTTTCTCCTGGGATTTCTGTGTCTCTCTCTGCTTACGCTGGGAGCACATCAGTGGCTTCTCGTCAAGCCTGGTTCTGCATGCATCACATGTTCAAGTCTGGCTCTGTCAGCAACTTCTGGACAAGTCTGGTTTTGCCAACAACACCTGCCTGCACTACCTGGTCAAGACAAATCTTCACCTGCATCATCTGGTTTCCTGCCCATTCCTGCCTGGCTGTCTCTTCTGCCACCATCAGCTGTTTTAAATAAAAGTCTTATAAGAAAACGCTACTCTGTTCAGCTGAATTATCTGGTTCAGCATGTACGTGTTCATTACAGAGGCAGATTTAAACGAAGTCCATCTTGATATTATATTAAAAGAAACAGTGGAGGCAGGATTTATGATGGGCTTGATTGCTATGGGGACTACAAATAAATTCTACTTAGGGCGCCGAAGAATCTTGGGATAAATATTGACCTGTGAATTTGAAACGTGGAAATGACACCCAACCCAGTCCAATCCTCATCTAGTTTCCAGTAGGAAAACCAGCAGGACAGGCTAACTGTTGGGCCTAGTGAAAATCTAATGGCTTGATGTCTCAGAAATCGCAAATTAGATGCGGGGATGATGTCACACCCGAGATGGGTGAATACTTGGATACTTTTTTCAGATGGAATTTGGACTTAAGACGATCTTTAAAATCTTATTCGATTTGAAAACTGGCAACTTGGAAAACCAGACTTCTAAAATGCACTATAACTATAGCAATAACGATTTAAAGTAATATATTTATTTGCATTTTTTTGATATAATAACAAATGCGGGTTTCAGTAGTATTCA
The DNA here is from genome assembly GCA_037039145.1 of Fundulus diaphanus. NCBI lineage: Eukaryota > Metazoa > Chordata > Actinopteri > Cyprinodontiformes > Fundulidae > Fundulus > Fundulus diaphanus. Next base: position 51,086,672 of record CM073133.1, read on the forward strand.
GTTTTTTATGTTTTAATTGTACTGAATTTCCACAATTGACACTAAAACAACCAGTAATATTTTTTGTATATAAGTTGGAAACTTTTTGGGGAAAAAATTATGCAAATATCAACATCACATCTAAGAAACCCCATTTTCTTTTTGCAAAAGTTTGAGTTTCTTTATTTTAAACCTTGAAAATTTGATTTAAGATTTGCGGCTCTGAAAAAAAATGGCTCTATGGATTGGAAGGGCTACAGACCCCTGTTCTAAATAAAAGGTTAATGCACAATTTAACCTCCTTAAACTGAACACACAGTGCCAACAGCTGAAAACTGAGTATTTGTTTCTATACTTTGTGTTGTTTTTGAAAAAGCATAACAAATTGAAAAATTCCAAGTTGTGTATCCATTCATCCATTATCTATTTCTGCTTCACTGTGGGGGGGCTGCTTTCTATCTCTAGCGGTTTAGATAGCAACCCTGGACTATTTCCCTGTCAAACGTGGGTTACACCCTGAACAGATTGCCCGTCCATTGCAGCCAAGTCATGTACTTTTTTATAATGTCTTTCATTGGTACATTAGTAGAATCCTTAGTGGCTACTTAGGTGGTACATGTAGAAAAATGTAAGAACCTATGGTCTAGAACAGGGGTGCCTAAGTTTAGAGCTACCATCCTGTACCTTTCTGATGCACCCCTTCTCCATCACACCTGAACCAAATGGGTGAAATCTCTCCTCAGCATCCAGGTATTCAGCTCTGCAGAGACCTGGTAACAAGCCATTCATTTGAATCAGGTGTGTTTAAGAACAGGTGCGTCTAAAACCTGGCCAGCCAAGTTGATAATGTGTAGTACTCTACATTCTGGACATTATCAATCTGGTCCTGCTCCCATCAAATCCGTTTGGGAAAAGGAGGGATGTTCAGCAGAACTCTACAAGTTGATTAGGTGAAGCGAAGCCCAGTGCCTGCCTACCAAAGGTTGGTTTAATCCAATCACTTGCTTTTGTCACACGGTTATGTCCTGACCTAAACCACAATACTGCAACGTTACTGGCCCAAACTGTTTGTGGTACAGACAAACGGTTGAAGCTGCAGTGGTACAAGATGAATTTGTGTGTGTTTGTGAACGCACAAACACCGTGAGAATTCATATTGGAGGCGAGGTTAGTTTGTCTAAGGGTTACAGGAGAGTGGCTCTGGAGGGCTGGACTTGGGCACAAACATAGAGCATGACTGATATCCAGCATTATTAGTCTACTACATCTGTTACTTGCAGGAAAAACATCCAAACAACCAACCCACCATCCAAAAGATGTTTTTTAAATGGTTTAGTAACCTCTCCATGTAAAGACATTCTGACCATGGTTGAGAACTTTGCTTTTGAAATGTTCTATTTCATAGCTGCATCTGACGATATAGAATATGTGCTATTTTTTTTCCTTTTGGCACAGTGTATTCATCCTCGTTTTGCAAAGGTTTTATTTCTGACTTTTTAAAACCTTAAAATATAAATAAAATTCTAGTTCTTAAAAATTATTAAAGATTCCCAATACAGTCCTATTCAATGAAGACTATTATTAAAAATATAATTTATCTCAGTAATTCGGTTCACTAAGTGAAACACATTATATAGATTATAGACACACAAACTGATGTTTTTAAGTCTTTATTTCAATTAATAATGATGATTTTCCACTTACAGCTCATAAAGACTTAACATTTAAGATTAGAATTTATGTCTGATTAATAAAAAAAAACATTTTTAATAGTGAAACATGCACTTACTGAAAATTCTTCAGGTCTACCTATTTAATGGTTATTTTTAAAAGGTGGCCTACTTTTGATCTGACAAACGTGCCTCATCTGAGCCCGATTCTAATCGATGGAGAATGAATGTGGATATTTATCAGAAACCATAAGGGTCAAGTCACATTTGCTGCTCTAAATGTTTTGTTTAGCCGAACTGAGGGTGAAAATGGCTCTTGGGTTGTAAAGGTTGCAGGCCCCTGGTCTAAACTAACAGATGTCGTTATCCCTTGAGCAGAAGCTCCCATCCAGTTTCAAGATCTTTGAGCGAGAAGAAAAGATTGATTGTCGTCTGGGTTTGCTTAACCTGGCAAGCCAGATTGGTAAACACTCTAATTCTGCACATTCTCGTGTGTTTGTGAACGCACAAATACCGCGAGAATTCATCTGGGAGGCAAGGTTTGGTTTGCTGCCTGGAGCCCACCTGGCTGACCAATAAAAGATCTGGGAGTGGAACTAGGGTTAGAATCTACTATCAGGTACCTGGTTGGTCCTCTGCATAGTTGAAGGGTTTCTGAAATGATGGTACAATATGCTTCCATGAGTAATGTGACGTTTAATGTAAATGTGAGATAGCCCTTCAGAACATGTGTCACCACCCCCACCTGTTGTCTTCCTGTGCTTTAGGGTTCGCCTGCTAATTGAGCCCAGCCCCGCCCCGCCCCGCCCCGCCCTCCTCTTCCGTCTCCCGTCTCCCCCTGGTTTCTTCCAGCCATGTCAGCGACTAATTGAGAACACCTTGTTTTGTAGTGGCGGCGTAGTGCAGCTCGTCTCCGCGGGGAGGGTGAGGATGAGGATGAGGATGAGGGGGGCGTAGTAGCAGCTACTGGCGGTGCTGGAGCCTGTTGTGGCCGAGCAGGAGCAGCAGCAACAAGGCTTCCGTGCGGAGGACGGAGCGCAGTATGGGCTGACGGACCGGGCTGCTGGCTGTCTTTTTGTTCTTCAGTGATGGACGAGCCGAACATTCTGAGACGCCGCGGGCTGCAGGTTGGTTCGGTTCGTTTTTTTTTTGGTTGTTTCCAGGCAGACAGAATTATTTTTTGGTGACTATGCCGAGCCATCTGCTACGGGTGTAGCAGTCATTTCTGCTTTTCTCTCTGCAGTTCATCTAACTGACAGGTTATTATTAGAACTCGATAATAGCGTGCGACTTCTTCCTGTAATAGAAATCATAGTGGCGGGCGGGTCCTGTTTATCTTGGCTCATCATCAGAGCAAATTAACTGTGCATCAATGGGTTCCCGGTCTAATTAGGATTACCAATGAAACCGATCAGTCAGATCTGATAACACTGCCTTATTTATTTCTTCTTTCCTCTAAAATGTACCGTTCTGCTTTGGATGATGCGGTTGCCTTGGTAATACTGGCAAAACGTGTAAGGATCCTTGGTTGCACAATTCCTTTTATCTTTTTACTGGGTGCCATGTTTATTAGGGATCATTCCAAATGGGAACTAATTTATTACCAGTCTGTTCTCAAGAAGGATTATGGCTTTTGTCCAAAACTTGTCCCCCCCCCCCCATCATTAACTGCACGCATTCATGATATTTAGATCCGGTGTAGTCCTGCCTGCTCATGAATTTGGAGGGTGGATTGAGTGCCAACATTGCCTTTATGCAGAAATATCTTCATTTAAACATGTTTACCCACTGTACAAAGGCTTTGTTTGTTCACAAAGAAAGTCAAATGTGTTCAAATAGCACCAGACTGCTTTTACTACACATCTCTTTAGAACGGCTCAAAGACCACAGTTAAATCTTCACGGAGAAAGGCTTATTGAATGTGTCTGGGTTCAAGTTTAGTAGGTGTGGAATATGAAGGATTTGTATTCATGCCTCAAATGGCTACAAGGCCCACTTGTTTTGCAAGAAACTGGGTCGTGCTGTAGCAAATAATATTTACGCTGCAGCAGAAGGAAAACAAGCAGGAATGACAGAAAGCTGCCATCTGACAAGCAAGTCTAACCTTAGCTTTTTAATGTCTGCAGCACAAGTTTATTTTTAATGCAGACTTAAAATAGGCAAATTGATAAAAACATCAGAAACATAGCAAACAAAATACAGATCGCATGAGTATCAATAAATAAATAATAAAAAAAGAACAATAAAAATACATTCAACATGGTGATAGCAAAATTAATTAGAAACAGGATTTTTGCAGCCAGCACACAGGCCTGCTGAATTTGCTAGGTAGAGGTTAGGGGATATATTTAAGATATTTGTACAGCAGCTTAATAAAAAAAGATAATCTTATGGTCTTTGTTTTTAAATAAAAAGGTCCAGTCACAACTGTCATTACCATTTAGTTCAAAAAGTCCAGTTCAGTCTAATTATTAAAAAGGTGTCCATCGACAGAAATCAGGCGACTGTCCTGAATTTCAGATGCTGCGTACCATTTGCAGTCAGAACTTGGAAATCCTGGCTTCCGACTGGAAGAATCAACTGGAACAGTTGCTAAAGTTGGACTTTCCCCTTGGAAAGTTGGAGAATTTTCTTAAGGCCGGTTGTTGGATCCAATATGGCAGCTTCTTGCATCGATCAAAGTAAGCTGTGATAAAACATGTTTATTTTACAAGACAGTTGTTAGAGTTGGTCTAAAATCAATGGTACATGTGACTGTTACAACTCTGAACCAAACAAACTAAAATGGGTGTTTGCAAGTGGAAAGTACAGCTTTAAACGATGTTTGTAAGCGATACTACGGACAAAACAACAGCTTTCCTGGCCATCGCCATATTGGAATCCTAACGTTTTGTTTTTTTGATATTTTCGAATCCTAACTTCTCGGACTGTGTTAACTGGAACACTGATTACTTGGGTTTACACCAGTCCTAGTTCTGATTGTCGCAGTTAATGGAATGCCCAAAAGTTACTGCAATTTCCCACCCTAAGCAAGCACAAGGTGACAGTGGAGAGGAATGACTTCGTTTAAACCCGGAAGAATCCACCAATACAACCAGGCTTGTTTGGCCGTCTGTCACTATGCAACGACTAAAACATTGTAGCCATTTTTCATGTTATAGTGGACCTGCTTTGTTTGTGGTCTTGTGGTACCTGCACGAAAAAAATAATTAAATCTAAATTACCTGAAAAGACATGGAAAGTTGTAAACTCTTATAAAGCCTTGAAAGTCGGGGGTAAAAGTTTTAATAATTTCACAAATGTACAAAAAGCAAGTGGAGAGAAAGATCAGAGGAGATGTGTTGGAAGAAGCGCAGCAGTATTCTTTCCTAACAGGAGCCCGTAGTTCAGTCTGGATCTAAGGAAAGAGTTTCACCTATCCAACAATGCAAAACTATTGAAAATGACAAACATTTTGGATTTAAATTGAGTTATGCATTTATTGAATTGTGTGAGCAAATACACTTTGTCTCGTTGTAGATAAGAATTTTCAAACCCACAGTAACAGAATTAATAAAAAGGAGAAGTAACTCATTAAACATGTATAACAATGTCAAGAGACTCTTTCCCTCAGCATAACCGATCCCTCTGTGCTCAGCATACCGTTGAAACCAGATATCTGCATTTGCTGTGTCAAAACACGTCTGTTGGGTTTTTTTTTTTCACAGTCCGACATTAAACGGACAAAACTTGTTTCAGTTTTACATCAGTTATAACTAGAAAAATTATTTATAATCTATGTTCTCACTCATACGCTCCAGCCCTGCCCATAAATTGTCTGAGCGTTTTGGAGCGATGCCCACTGCAAAATATTTACATTGATGTCCTTAAGACACTTGGCAACTAAATTAGCAAATGCCTAAGGTCATATCCGTTTGAATACCAGTTTGTGCCCAAGCTTTAATTTGTCTGAAAATGAAATGTTGGCTCATATTTTGGCATAATGTTCTTTCCTCAAGATGCCGTCTATTTTATTTGCAGTTTCTCCTTCGCCTAAATATCCCCACAACAAGACGATAATCCCATCGCGTGATTTTTAAAGGCATCAGTGAATGTAGACTTCTGAATAGGAAGAAAGTAAAAAAATATCTTTTATTCTGACATTAAGCAAATAGAGATAATTTTGTTCATCCTAATTGCTCTAAAACGAGGGGTTTTGTTTGATTTATGTCAGGCAGTGAGGGGGGAAATTATTTATTTTATACATGGTTTGTAAATATCAGGTTTTAACTGTAGCCATATGTAAAAATATCTGCACTACAAGTGTTTATGAACTGTTAAATTTCTCTTTAGAAAATACTAACTTTACCATTTTGTTTCTTCCTTTTTAAATTCGTTATTCCAGAAAGAGCTGAGCCTTCCACGCAGGGGAAATGTGTAAGTATTGTTATCTTGCTTCTGTTGTGCCCCCCCCAACCAGATCACTGTCACTTGTCAGCTTTGTTGTGCTCACTCGCACCAGTATTTGTTTACTTGACCCTCTCTGGTGAGGCAGGAATGTCTGACTGTGCCTGAAAGACGGGGTGGTCTTGCTGCTTAGGCAGGTTTCTGTAGACATAGGAAAAGAAACGAGAACAGACCTCAGAAGTCAATAGTTCCTTTTTGCTGAAAAATAGTTTTGGATGTCTGAATCAGTTTAATCATTTTAATATTTGGACATGATGCACAATTCCATTTATCAGGCTGTGGGTTTCCAGTAGGCTGGTCCTTCTCAAAATTCAACTTTGCATATCAGCGTTTGAACAATGACGCATGTAAACAACAAGACAGAGGTTACGTGTGAATTTGTTGCTCAGCCTGATAAACCTCTCTGAATGAGCTTCCTTTTACCTGATCAGAGGATTTCCCTCGGTTTTTCAGGAGTTTACCCTGACTGAGTAGAAATGTTGCAATCCGAGGATAAAAGCAGTTGATTTACCGATTTAAGCAGTCATCAACAACTCTTGTTTTGTCACAAGGGAGATTCAGGCAAGAAAAATATATAATTGATATCTTCAGGAAAAGGGTAACCTAGAACATCCTGTTGAATAACTACCTTTTTTGGTTTATTGTAATTTAAAAAAGAAATGGCTGAATTAACACTGGAGTGATGTTAACTCAAGGTTTTTACTTTCGATACGACTCAATTATTCACATTTTGTCTTGTTGCAGCTACAAACTTAAATGAAAGAAGATGCATTATGTTCACATATTTTTACAACTAAAAAAATTGCTGTGTGGGCTGTGGGGGCTTTTTTTTAGTACAACCGATTAAGGTCAGAATCAAAAGTCACCTACTTAGTAAATAGACTATTTGTGTGTACTTCAACCTTTGTATAAATGCAGATGTTCTGTTTCTGGCCTCAGAGGTTACTTAACTTTATTTTATACATATAATGCCATTTCACAACACATGTCATTTCAAGGCCCTTTGCAAAGTCAATTGTAACAAATCATCCAGATATATTAATTTTGTGTGAATATGCCAGATTTAGCCACAAGGGCTCATTTTTATCTGTAGCCCCTTGGCAGTTTGATAGTAGGAAAAAAGACACTGAAAAACACATAAACAAGCCATAACATTTACCAAAGATGGGTTAGTCAATATTAAAACTGATTAACAATTATAAAAACACTATGTAGGGTCATGCAATTTTGATTATTGAAAAGCCACTGTTTAAGGGATTTACAGAAAATATAGGCATGAAATGTTCCTTAGTTCTAATAATACTATGTTCCAAGAATGTGATGCATGAACTGAAAAAGCCGACTGACCAAGAGAGCTTTTCCTGAATTATATGTTTCAGTCTCCCCTACGAGCTGCTCTTGCATCATTCACTCCTCTTTGATGAGTATGTAGCTACAGTGGACCGTAGCTGGCATTGTGTTGTTGACTTTGCAGCAATCTCTTATACCAAGAATACATGTAGCAACAGTGGAGAGGAAAACTCCTTTTTAGTAGAAAGAAAATGACAGTAGAACTGGGCATAGTGTGAACCCCCATCTGAATGAGAACTACACATCACCCCAAGCACCTTCCTCATGGTTAAGCATGGTAGTAGCAGCCACATGTTGTAGGGATGTTTTTCATCAGCAGGGACAGTGGAGCTGGTCAAAGTCGATAGGACAGATGGGGCTAAAAACACGGCATAGTTGGAAGAAAACCTGTTAGACTCTAATTCTTAACAGTGGTCTCAAACTCAAATCCCAAGGGCTGGTATCCTGCAATTTGTAGATGTGTTGCTCGCCCTACGCACCTGAATCAAATGGCTAAAATACCTCACTAGCACGTAGTCAAGGGCTCAGTCCGAATACCCTTATAGAGCAAGGACTCTTCAGCCAAAGTGGAAGTGCGTCAGCTGGTGCCATGATAAGTGCTGTCCGAATAGTGCAGTCAGTAAGAAAGGAGGTAGGAAAAGGAGCCTGTATGCTTTCTCCCGCAGCTAATTTATCTTAGTAACCTCACAATGACCCAGCGAGCTATAAGGACTCCCACAGTTCTTTTCGTGACATAACGTATAAGCACATCTGCTTATTTGGGAGTCAGGTGTGTTCAACCAGGGATATATCTAAAAGTTTAAGGACATCGGCCCTCAGGCACTGGAATTTGAGACCCCTTGGTTAGAGGTTACAAAGAGTGGTGATTCACCCTTCAGCAGAGTAAGGGCCCTTAACATGCAGATAGAACTACATTGAAATGATTTAGATTCTGCATCCATCTGTTAATGATGATTAACGATGATTTATGAAGTCTTTGGTGATGTCACAGATGCAATGTGACCGAATTGAAACAATTTTGCAAGGAATGGATAAGAATTTGTGTTTCTGGATGCAGAGACCATAATACATTTGCCCACCACACTTTTCAGATTATTTATAAGAAAGCTTTATTATGCTTTTCCCTCCATTTTTTATGTGGCAATTTGTTTTGATCAATGAAAGAAAATGATTTTAGAACTGCAGTTGTGTTATTGTATGAATAGTTTTGCCTGTGGCTGTAAATATGAAATTAGGAATTATTTTTTATGCAGATAAGAGTAACTTTCAGTGTTCTTGGACATTTGAAGAACGGAAAGCTTTAAACCGTATACGTCTATCTGTACATGTTATTTCGGCACGGTTTTGGCCATTAAGATAGGTGGGGTGGTATAAAATTGCTTACCAATAAAATCCAAAACTCTAAAGCAGCGCTTCGCTTGATTGATATTACGTGAAATGGTGGCTTCGTCGAGTTTTTCCAACAGCTCCTGGAAGCCCTGCTAGTCCCGCCTTCTCCCTCTGGCTTCGCTCCTGCGGCTGCGCAGTTCACATCAGACGACGTTGCTGCCGAAGAAAGTTTGTGTCCCTCGGTGGGCTGACCGACCGTATGATGCTGCATATCTCGGATGACACACGCAGCGTTGCTGAAATTCTGCTCGGACGGAGAAGCCGCAGCTGAGCGGACATGGCCGCCCCAGTCGCCCAGCAGAACCGAGGTGCCCCGCCGCTGGTCCTGGGTCAGTTTGTCCCGGAGCTGAATGGAGTTTCCGCTGTCGGACTCCGCGCCGTGGCCTAACCACCGCCAGCAACACATCCACGGGGAGAGGCTGTTGAACATGGTGCCCCCACTTGCATGAGAGGACACCGAATCTTACGCTCCCTCTGGCTTTTCTGCTGTGACCGCCGACATGTCCGACCAAAGCTACTACTGGACCGTTCTGCCCAGCTACAAAACCAGCTTTGTGACTGGAGCAATGATGAGAAGGTCAAAGAGGTAACGAGCGGCTGGGGATGCTAGTGGTGAACGTAGAAGCGTTGTTGTCTCCGCGGAGGTCTGCGGGGCTCCACGCGCAGCCTCAACGAGCCGACTGTTGATAAATGCCTAAATCTATATATTGTTTTTTTTAGCTGATTCACAGCGCGCAGACGCGGCATTTCCAGTGTTTCTTCACTGCTTTCTGTAGATGTCAAATGGACGGTTTTAGAGAACCCTCCAGTGTCGGTTACATCCGCCCTAGATGTTTCCGACGGAGAAACGTGGCCTGTTTAGACGTGTGTGTGTGTGTGTGTGTGTGTGTGTGTGTGTGTGTGTGTGTGTGTGTGTGTGTGTGTGTGTGTGTGTGGAGCACAGACGGACTGCATTGTCTGCTCCCAGCTGTCGCATAAAGCGACACCCAGAGCTGGCCGTTGCTCCTAGCTGGCGCGTTGTTGAGGAAACGTGCTTTAGCTTTTAAGTGTCTGCTAAACGACACGTGAGCCTTTACAGTCTGGCCGGTTCCGCCTGATGGACCTGCCTGCGAGAGTTCACAGAGGACACCCAGGGGATCTTCCTTGTTGTTACCCCTCACATGTTTATTTCCATGTCTTCTTTATAACTGAGCCCGCTGTTACAGTTGCCTCTAAAGCCAGTAGACTCCACGCCCCGATGCAAATTTGCTTCGTTTTACAAGCTGAAGGTAGTGAACGCAGCTCTTTACTCTTGTAGACATAAAGCTCAAAGTCAAAGACGCTGTCCTTGTTTTTCTCTCAAACCAACCAAACTATGTGTGGGTATAGCGTCTGGTCAACAGGCCATGGTCGTAGCGTTCTGTTTATCTTGCTCCTGTCTTGTAAATCATTCTCCTTTCAAGAAAAGAAAAAGTCTTTCCAAAAACCAACACGTGTCTCTGGTGACATCACCTTAGGCACAAGGCAAAGGTTTGTTGTTTTCATGCTTCTTTGAGCGTGTCTTTACTCTGTCCTTAAAGGAGACAACCAAATGTTCGGGCCATACGTTACGATGTCGGGTGGACTTCGGGGAAATTAGGCAACAGTATAGCAGACAGTTTGTGAAGAGGACCAGCGAAGGCCTGAATAGTCCCACTTCATTTCAGCAAACATCCGTAGCAAGCCTTTCCAGCCAAGTTGTTGTATGAAACAGAAATGATTGGTCGGTGCGCCTCGTCGTGCTGGTTTTCAGGTTCCCATGTTTCCTGCAGAATGGCTGCATCACTTCTGTGAGTAACCAGCGTCCTATGAGGCCTCGCCATGTTTCTGCAGTACAGCTACAGCGCCGCCATCACTTTGATCAGCAGCAGGAACGGTTACGCCTTACGGTACCATCAAATCTTATCCCGATATACCGTGGTAATGTTGTAATAATGATAAAAGTGATGAAAAGACTATTGACTGCTTCTGGCAGTCTTTTTCAGGTAACTGTGTGGCTGTGATGGCGTGTCAGTTATAACCCCATAAACATAAATACGTCCTTAAAAATCATTTATAAATGTAACACATATTAAAACAAAATTAGAAATGTGTTTCATCACGACTCTAGTTACATAAGGAAGTGATTTTTTTTTTTCATGTTTTTATTACCAAACTTACAACATTTAATCATATTTTTTAATTTATTGTTACTCTCAATAGAACCAAGAGGGGAGAAAACAGCAAAAATAACAACCCCAACAGTACTGGCAGTTTTGCGGGTTTTTCAAACACCACTAGTTGGAATGTATCGTGTCAAGATAAATCCAAATTCTAAGAAATTTGTCACGATGAGGACAAGGTTAATACGATAAAGGCCCAGCCCTATCATCCACCGTTGGGGGGGGGGGGGGGGGGGGGGGTCATCTGAGCCAAACTGGCTCTAACACATAAGCTTAAACCCCTTCAGCTCCAATCTAACCCGTGTAGTTCAGAACGTATCGTGAAATCTGTCAGACGTTGCCGATCCAGCATGATGCCTCCTACCGCCGGATGATTGCGTGATTGTTGTGCCTCTTACTAAAATAAAAAAAGTAAAACAAAGGAAAAGAAGTGAGCACTGAAGTGGAAAGCAATGGTTCATGACTCAGTGGTGTCGGTCCGGTCCAGGTACTTCGGTCAGACAGACACTAGCTGATACCCTTAATGCCATTAGGACCCCAACACACCACTGTTGTGTCCAAACACAGGCAGACGCTTAACGCTAGCCGTTACGCTGCTCACGTGCTCATGGTGTGACACAGCAGTGCTCCTTCTGCACATTCTTGTTTCTTTGTTCGGACAGACTGTTTATTTTGTCTGATAGCAATGAAAAAGGCCACAGATCTTAGGCAAATGCCTCATTGGCTCTGTGTCACATCTACCCTCTTTTCAACCTTTTTTCGGGGTCGAGGCCACATAAGCAGAACTGGAACGTCGGGCTCTGGCGTCGTCTCAGCGCCCCGATCGTCTCAGGGTGCTGCGCCTGCCAGAGCAAAGGACGGAGACCTCGTGGAGTTACACGGAGCCTCTGTCCACGAGTTGAAGTCAAACTGAAGTGGAGAGAAATTGGAAGTCAGATGAGGACTAGCGCACCGACATTTTCCATGAAGCCTGCAGGCAGAGCATGCAGCAGAGTCATGCAGGAAGTGGACAAAGTCACTTCTGATCTTAAGGTTACTGGGTTAGGATTTGAATGGGACCAAATCTGGGTTACTCAAGCTAAAAGAATTTGTTAGTTTTTTTTTCCAGATATCTGTATATAAAGTCACATTTGAAGAAAAAACACCCTTTGATCCACCGTTAAAGGCTTAATTGGGGCCCATTAAATGATGGCATGATGGGTTTGTTCTCCAGCTTTATAGGTCTGTAAATGTTATCAGAGGGGTCGTAAAAGTGCTTGGCGCTTGTCTTATCACCATAACCCATAAGTTCATAGGTGGCCAGCGTTTTATTCAGCAGCACTGATAGCAGACGGGTGAGCACCACGTGCTTGTTGTTGATCGCCTGCGTAAACGTGCCGGATGAGCAAACCTTTTCTCTCCTCCTTGTCTCCCTGCTCTCACAGTTCCCGTAACAACAAGAGGAGGAGTTTGGCGGTTGGGACTCCGTCGCCCACACTGTCACGGCCTCTTTCACCTCTCCATCTTGCAACAGGTACTCGTTCACCTACTCGGCCCTGTGCGTGTTAATGTTTGGCAGCCTGGAATGACTGGATGGAGGGGCTGCTGCATAGAAGTTCCCCCAGCCCTCATTTGATGTCATGGCTCACGAGGCTTTGCCTCACTCATGATCCTGTTTTTCACGCGGCTTCCCTAAGAGCGCTTGCTCACTGATTCACCTGGTTAAGAACCCGCAGTAATCTGCAGGTATTTCACGAATGATAAACCAGATTTTGTGTGTCTCTTTCAGCAGGAAGCAGCCCTTCAGAAAGCCCCAGAAATATTCCTGCCAGCACCTCGTCCAACTTCCAGTTTGCCCGCAGGTAAATCAAATGCTGCTGGTATTGAATCGCACTCGCGCGGAGCCGCGTCGCTGCAGCGCCACCAAATAAAGCCAGTGAATCTGAATGTAGTCACTTAAAATCAGCCTGTCGACTGCACATGGAGAAATGAGCATTTTTATCACCAGGTAAAAACCTTAGCTGATCAACCAGCAGATATAAAGGTGGTGACAAATGAACTCGTCGCCAATAACATTTGTATTTATTTGCATTTTGATAAATGGGCACCATGAGAGTGAGAAACCAGACTTCGTAAACCATGACATAGGGACCTCTACCAGCCAGAGTCCTGATGTGAAACACCTCTAAAATACTTAACCCTACCATTATGGGCCAAGTAATGGAAAGTACCACTGGGACCAGCTGTTTGAGTGGCAAACATGTCTCTGCAAACATAACGCTAAACCAATTGGATCTAGAGTTAATGCACGATCCAAACTTTGTATTGGTTTCATTTTTTCCGAGCATCAAATAAAAAAAAGCCGACCAATGATATTTAGATGGAAATGGAACATTCCTGCCTCTCTTTTGCTGTCCCAGGACACGCAGCGGTGGCCGAACTAACCATTACTAATGAATCTGGCTCTTAATCTTCCTCAAACCAGTTGGGACGTCGACGCCATAGGAAAACCGATGCATGAATGGTGCTGCAGCTGTAGTTACTTTCTCCAGAGCGGAAATCAACTTTCCTCTGAGAAAAACTTTGCAAACAGGCAAGGGCAGGTAACAGATTTTCAGTAATGAGGAACGATGAACCAAAAGTACCACAGCATTTTCACAAAAATGGTTCAACATTTTAATGCATAAACTAAAGCAAGTATGTAGAATACCCACTAAATCTAGTGTCTGGTTATGAAAAGGTTACTGCACAGAATCTTGGACCTTTTATGCTGTTGTGCTTTTTATTGAGCAGCATAAGTATGAGAAACTGACATTAGCTGGCTAGAATATCTGCTCAGGTAGCCATCATGTGGCTAGCTGCTTGACGGGCATGCTCCTATTGATTTAATAGATTTAATACATTAGATGTAATATGAGGATTAGGTGGTGCTCCTTAATTGTCTACACCATGACTGATTTTTGCAACCTAAAAGATCAACAGAAAGCCTGTTTTAAAACCTTAAATGTCTTGCTTAGAGCCAACTGGTCCATGCCCGTTTGTAACTCAGGCAGATTTTCTTTCATGCTAACAATGATTAGCCAGACATGTAGCGGCTTGCGTTGGCAGGGAGGACCGTCTTGTTTTAGTGCAACAAAAAGCCAAACGCGAGGAGTTGACATCTAGTTGCATCCTCCTCCTCACCAGTAAACGTACGTGGTTTCAGCACTGATTCTGCCGGGAAACGTTCTAACATCAATTTAAAGGCATTCAAGCCCAACGTTTTTCCCTCCCTGGGCACATGGCACACTTCCACTTCCAGTTTAGCAGATTTGGAACTTGCCACCAAAGACAAACTCTGAAAATACACACAAAAAGCTGCTCATCAGTCACAAGGGTTGATTGCTGTCAGGCAGTTTCCACATCTAGTAGATGAAAACATTGTGCAATCTACTTATAGTTTACAGTTGTCAAACAAATATCTGCACAAGTCTAATTATGTGAGTAAACATGAAGGATACCTGAAGGTGGAATGCTGCACATATCCCACACAAACCTTTCCTTGTGTCCCTTTGGATTGAGCTGCATGTCTCCAGGACTTAGTTTTAACGACAAAACCTTTGAACTCGTGTCACCTTGGATCAGATCAGCAAGGGAAACTGGGCCACGTCCTCGGAGCTCGGAGGACCATGTCGGAAAGTAGAAGCCAGAAGGAACGATTGGGAAAATGTATTGAGGGCAGGCAATGACATAGGTCCGTTTTCTGCAGGAGTTTGATGCAGTGTTTGAAATGCAGAGTGAGTGTTAAATCATGAGCTAGCTCAGGGCTGCAGTGCGATGGCAGCATGGTGGGTGTTCAGAAGCAGCTACATCAGCCAGCTACTGGCTGCAGACAGACGGATAGACACAATGATTTTGACAGCAATGCCTTCTGCCACTACCCGTGAACGCTGTTTAATTTAATTTCTCACTGTCTCCTGTTGCCCTCCTGTCTGTCCCCTGTTTGCATCTTCCTCCTTTATGTGTCTGTAGCCAGCTGGCGCGCACTGAAAGGTAAGAAAGCACAGACAGGTTGGCGCACCAACTGTTATCTGCAAGCCGCCTAAACTTGCATGGAAAGATGTTTTTCGCAGAAATACTTCTGTAACGAGCAAGAGTGCAAAGCTTTGAAGTTTGAAGAGCATCAACAGGATGTGACTGTTTCAGGCGCGACCACTCAGCTGCTTGGTGTGCTGTTTTGTTTCAGCAGGGCGGATGGGCGAAGGTGGTCCGTGGCGTCTGTTCCCTCCTCTGGATACTGCACCAATGCACCCAGTTCATCCGTTTCGGTAAGTTCAGCTCCCATCAGACACTCTACCCATTTAGCCAAATCACTGCCAGGGGAGCGTTTAGCTCCTGAGTTAGTCACACTGTAACGATCAGATAAGAGGGCCGTGCCGTCTTGTAAACCTCGGCTGCTTCGTGGCTGAGTGGTAAATCTACTCAGATTGCTCACAGCAGAAGTCTGCTGAGGAATATTGGCTTTTTAACTGCAGAGAACCTTTCTAGAGATGGATCTCTTATTGAGGATTAAAATGATCAAAACGCTTGCCATGTTTAGGGTCATGGATAACATAGTTAATACTTTAGTGGTTGATATCAAAATGTCTTCTCTGCTGTGGCCGTCTGAAATTACAGCTAAACTTCCTCCAGAGACGGCAGTTTTCCTTCTGGAAGCTTCTGACAGCTGTTGTGCTTTCTTCATTTTTAAAAAAGCTGAGTCTTCCTTACACTGCAACAACTTCTACACTGAAGAGTGTCGTCAGTGTGACCTGAGCTTATGCCTGGTACGTTCACTGATCTGGGGGGGAAAAAAAAAAGGATTTTTGGGGCGCTTTCACCAAAGCTCTTGGGTCCACTTCAACCGGATAAGAGTTTGTTTCCTCGGATAGTCTGATTTGTTGGGCCGGGTCTGAAAGCTCATCTCAACTCTGGCACGAACCAAGCGAGCAAACGGTGCGTCTCGGTTCCCTTGGAAATGAAGCCTGGTGTGGCTGTTTGGCTCACAGTGGGAAAGCAGACGGACTATCTGGAGAATCAAAGAGAGATAGAGGACCAAGGCAATGGATAAACTATCAAGCGCATTTGCAAATTAAGTTCTTTTATTGAGCAATGAAAATCTTAGAATACATACTTTTTATGGTCAAGCAGTCCTTAAGAAAGGATGAAGCAGGTCCTTGTTCTGTCAGAAAGTTTCAGAAGCAGCCTGTTGGCATGTAAGAGTCTTGTGACTAGATTTATCTTGATCAGAACACATTCACTAAGGGTGCCAGCGTCAGGTGTTCACTCATAATCACCCTTCATGTGTCAGCCCCTTGTGGTTGAGTCAGAAAAGTGCCCAACAAATGTCTGGCCGGGTTTATGGTACTATTCTTTCATTATCCAGTCAGTGTTAGTATTTTGTGTTCTTCAACCTTCAATCTGTTTGTAATAAAGTTGGTTTACCTCAAGAGAACGGTCTAAACCAGGAGTCTGCAACCTTTCCAATCCAAAGAGCCGTTTTCCCTCAGTCCGCCTCATTAAAACTTGTCATTTTTGATAAATATCTGCTGCAGGAAACTTGTCATTTTTATAGCTACTGTTTTTGTTTAGATTTTAAAATAAAGGGGAAAAAACTTTTGCCAAAAGGATGGATGGATTTTTATGGGATGTTTATCTTTGCATTAGGTTAGAAACAGTTTTTTACATCCTTTTCCACAAAAATAGATCTAAAGATGGATCTTAACAAATATTATTGGTACTTTTAGCATCATTCTGTTGTAGAAATTCAAAGCAATTATTTCATAAAACCAAAATCTGCTAAAATCTGCATTTGTTATTTATTTTTTTTGCCAACATTTTTAGAAGAATAGCAGCAGATGAGCTGCTATTGATCAGAAGCTATTCTTTGACACCTAGCAGTGTTTAGCCAAATTCTCATTTTCCCTCTTACCTGTACCCCTGGGTGAAACTGGGTAGCTTTTATACATTGGAAATGGATACAAGCAGTGGTTAACCTGTTGGGTGATGGGATATGCCTGTAAGAAGCTAATATGCCGCGTCGTTGTCACTGTCCTTAAACAGTCATCAGTATTTGTCATGTAAACAGTTATCCTGCTGGGCTCAGACCGGAGTGGAAGAAGAACACTACACCACAACTTGTATGCATCAGAAAGTATCACAGCTGGTATTCCAGTGGTTTTTGTGGTTTGGTTGTTGTTCAATCAAAACACTAATTATTGAGAAGAATTGCCAACGTTGCCAAACAAAATGCTTTCTACATCACACGAGGAACAGAAATGGCTCCTGCACTGCAAAAAGTAAGTACAATTCTCTTGAAATGAGTGTATTTGTCCTTGATTTGAGCAGGCAAATAAGATTATCTGCCAATGAAATTAGTATTTTGACACCTAAAATAGGATAATTAGATATACTGCACTTGAAATAAGATGATGGAGATGAGTTGTTCCTATATTAAGTGCAAAAATCTTATTCCATTGGCAGATCATCTTATTTACCTGCTCAATTCAAGGGCAAATCCACTCATTTCAAGAAAATCTTACTTTTAGTTCCTTTTTGCAGTGTGCAACAGTAAAGGTAGTTTTTCATAAAAACAATGCAGCACATTTCTCTGTGAAATGGAAATTGACACCAGAAGTATTGTTTCAGGACAAATCAAGTTACACATTTCTTTCTTTTTTTTCCTGCAAGGTAAAATCTTTGCATGGAGAGAATAATTCATTTGAATGTAATTGCCAACACAACTCGTACCCATTTGTTTCCAAGATAATGGGGCCTTATGTGAAATGGCCTCTTGCCTTAAGTCTCCGTCTTCTTTCCATTACATGTCTTGTAGTGTTTCGTAGGATATACACTCACAAGCCACTTCATTAGGTACACTAAACGAGATATTTATGCCCCTTTTCAACCGGCTCTATTCGCCTTCGCCCGCTTTGCGAGCTTTTCTGTTACATTTCCATTTTTTGCAGCAGCGCTGGCTTTTTTTTGTCCCCCCTCAGGAGGTAGTACAGTCAGAGTGGAATAGGACTGAAAGGGAAACGAACAGACTGCTGTTCAGTGACTGGCCATGAGACGAGGAGAAACGAGAAGGTTTTCTCTCAGGAAGTCCAGGGAAAAGTTCAACTGAAGACCGACAACATTAATGTTCAGAACCACCATGAACGGAATGGGTCAAACCAAAATATAATTTTACTGTTTACAAACTAGAAACCATGCCTGAAGGAAGCAGAAAAGAAAAAAAGGACACTGCAGCTTTTTATTCACAGACGGATGTGCTTTATTTAAAGTCTAAAGATTGAGTGGTTCAAAAAAATTTAAAGTCGTCTGATCGAACCACTGGGTGCATCCGACACGTTCCGAGCTCCTCCTGCTTCTAGCTCCTGTTCCTCGACCTTTCATGAGGTCAACAGCAAGAACGAAGTGAATCACTTCGGCTGAATCACTGTAGCGCCTATAAAAATGTCACTGCAGTCAGAAGTCTGCGGTTTAACCCTTTAAAGTCCTTATTGTCGTTCTCGCCATGGCTGAGACAAAAGCTTCCTCAGAAATCCCTAAATTTTAGGCAAACTTTGGAGCAAATCAGTCTTGTCTCCCCCATCTGTCTTTGTAGAAACTGCTGATCTACTGGGGTTTCACATACAAGCTCTCTGGTCTGATGTTGCAATGTTATCTGAATGCATAATGCACTCTTTTTGGTTTAATGTGTCTCAAATTCGGCTTTTATGTTGTAATGGTAGGGTCAGAATGTGGCATGAACACCACAGGGATAGGGTTAAATCCTGCCCCAGGTCAGGGGGTGCTGGTGTAATAGTGAGAGAGATTTTCATTTGTGACGGTGTCACAATGTTCAAATCAGCTTGAATGTTCTCCAGTGTTCTCGACTGTCACCATATCTTAGACCCAAAGAGGGGGTTGGCCGTGTGGTATTTTGTCTGGGCATGTGAAAGGGATGTTGTGCAGGATTATCAGGTGTTTAAATGAAGCAGAGAAGTAATGTTTATTTTTTTGTTGTTGAAATGTTAGGGAAAATATAAAAACTTTGGATATGTATTACTCTTTGTTTTATTTCTTTTTCTTTATTGTGACGCAAACAATTAATAGGACAAAATAGCAAAACTTTAGCGTCCATAACTGTTCACCCCCCTCTAAAGTCAGCACTTTGTAAAACAAAAGTTATGTATTTACCAACGGTTCTTTGAATCTCGGATGACCGCCAGAGATTAAGTGCTTTTAGCACCGACAAGCTCACCACATCTGGCCACTGGGATTTCCATTCCAAGATGATAGAGCTGAAGGTGCTCTGGGGGAACATTAAAGATTTTGGATTTTTTTTCTAACCCCACCCTCAACAACTTTCTCCCTGACTTGTTTGGAGTTCCTTGGTCTTCATAGTGTGATGCTCTTTCCTAATGGTGGTGCAGCCTCTGAGCCTTTCAGAATAGGTTTGTTTGTGCCGTCGTTTCACTAACATGAATCTCTGCTTGGAGAGAGAGAGCAGTCTTTCCCCTGTGTTAAAATGCTCAGCTCAGGCTGTGGCTGCAGTTTGAGCTCTTCACGTCACGTCAGATCTTGATAACTATCCAAGCTTTCTTCTCAGTATAGATTTTTTTTCTGGTAAAATCACAACTTAACTCTCATATCATCACCGCTTTATTCTGGCAATGTTATGACTTTCAAGATTCTTTGTCGCCGCGTGTTACTGTGGTGAAATTCCTTCCAGGACATACTCCGGCTTAGAGTACAGTACACACAACAAAGAGACAATAAACATGTGTACAGCTTTTTTTGGCTATTTTTTAATCTAATTAAAAATGGTCTAAGTATGACCCAATCCATGCAATTTTGACTCAGTAATGATATTTTTGTGTTCTCTTTTATTTGAAAAAGTATCAGGGTATCGAAATACATGTTGGTGCCGATACCAAATTGCTTGTATTGTGAAAACACTAATATATCATTTAAATTATAGGTTAGATTGTGGATAAAAACCCAAGGGGGGTTAATACTTTTGCAAGGCACTGTATATACTGGTTATCAGCTATAACAACAATATTAATATTGGTCCAAATTTTCACATCTGTGCGTCCCTACTTTAAAAATGCAGCGTGCCGCATTTAGATCTACTGTGGTGTGGAGTTCTGGAATCAGTGGATTTTAAAGGTACATAGCCACGTTATTTGACTTGTTTTTATTTATACATCAGTTCCTCACTGGTTGCATACAAAGTTTTTATGAAAGATTATCAATTCCTGCTGGCGTATTAGTTATTTTGGTGTTTTATGCTTTGCTTTTGCTCAGTTTGTTAGTAAATAAAGCCTTTTGTGTTTGTTTACAATTTTAATGGAAGTATGTAATACACATGTGCAGCAGAGGTTAAAACAAGGAAGTGCCTAATGGGTATTTGCATCTCCCAGCAAAATAATGCAGAATGGTCCAAGATCCAGTGAAAAAAAGCACAAAAAGAAATTGATTCCAAGAGGAAAACAACTGGAAAGTGGCTGGGAATACAGTTGGACCGTTGTATTCACTGAAGCGGACTCTAAACCTGCTGAGGCTCAGATGTGACCGCAGAGTTGATTGATATGAGTAAATGTTCTGATGAGGTTCTTAAAGTTGCTGTAGATCGGTGTATTTAATTAGTAACGTTTGGTCTTCAATCACACCAAGCTGCTGCTTTACTGCAAGACATTGCAGAGGGTCAGGCTTGGTCTGGCGTTATTTAATACTGTTTTGTTAATTAAGCAAACCGGCATTATGATAGTTCTGCGATACTGTCGCTAGATATTGCCATGTCTGTTTATATTTATTAATCGTGCCCGAGAGCGAATCATTTTTCAAAACACCATAAAGATGGAGACCCTTATTTTATCATGATCAAACGTTTATGGTCTTTTTTTTTTAAGCATATTACGTGGCTATATAACTTTTGTTTAAATGACCAAATGGTTCCAAACAAAGTTTGTCCTCTTTCTTACCCTGGTTGTATCTGCACCCCATTTGTTTAAGTTTTATTACTGCACTATTGTATTATTGTGTGAGTAAGCTCATCGTGAGCATTGTACAGTCAAGAGTCAAAGTCCTGGTATGTGTACACATACTTGGCAAATAAACCTGATTCTTATTTGCTTTAGTTCTACAAGACCTGATGTGATTTTGTTTATATAATTGGTTTGAATAATCGCTAAAGAACGGTTTGTCTCAAAGATGCTTCACAACCAACTAAAGCCAGCTGGAGATGAATGAGAGTCAGATATTCACAGGATATGATGCATATATTCCAGAGACTTGTTCCACTATCAGCACCCATCCCAAATGTTTCTAAGGAACCAGGAATGGCTCCCCAGATGCCTTAGTTAAATTGTCTGGAATAATTTTAACAGCGGACGCAGCAGTTTTTGCCAAAGCTAAAATAAACATTGCTTTTGTGTATGTTGGCGTTTTCTTCCCAAAATGAACACATAACAAATCTCAAGTTAAAAAATCAATAATTCAATAATTAAGGCAATTTCCACAAGCGGCCTTTGCCTTTTCCATGTTGACCAATGGGGAAACTCCAGAGCTAATCTGTGAAATAACCAGGCTTGCTGAAATGCCCGGTTTCTTTTTCCTGGATGACCTCATAAACAACTTGGGACCGTTGCACGTTTCTTTTTCCTTCAATTGGAAAGTCTAAAGGAAGGAGAACTGTGCCAGCCAGCTACACCCATTAGTCATAGTGTTGATGGTTTCTGTGACAATTTTTTTTAAATTATACCTCGGAAGCTTCTGCAGAAACGCCAGTCAGTTATAAGAAAACAATGGCCGTGTCCTGTGTCACTGCTTTAATTTTGTATGGCCAAGCGCATAGCTTAGTAATGGTGAGGTCAGTCCTCCTCACACAATGCCCCTTTCTGGCTCTCAGTCAGAGAGCTCTTTATGCAGCTCTTGTTCGCTGTTGACACGTCTTTAGTTTCCTCCCAGGTCCAGTGTTTTCTCCCTCGTCTTTCTTCTGCTCATTTCCTGTCTCATCTTTTTTCCCTTTATTTTTCTCCACTTTTCTCTTCTTTCGCATTAGGTGGCGAACCTTTCCACCTTTCTTCTCACTCCTCTTCCGTTACCGAAACGTGAGACGAGGGTTCTCGTGTATTCCTGACTGCGTATCACCCATTTTAGCTGGGAGGGAGAAACATAGGGATATGCGACTCTGCCTGTGTTGGGGCATGCTACAGCAGGACGGAATCTGTCTCTCAGGGTGGCAGAGCAGGAAATTTAGCTGTCACTTTCTACTTAATTTTTAACTCTTAACTTCTAGACACTGTTTACGCTGTAGTTGGTAATCCTGTTCAGAAACACTTTTTGTTATACTGGGTAAAATGATCCATTCTGAAAGTAGTCAATACATTATATATTCAACCTCTGTGAGAGCTGCATGCCTATAAAAACTCTGACCAATCCCTGCCGCTCGGTCCAAAGGGCAGGGATTGGTCAAAGTTCTGGTCCTGCTCTCACTCTCCTCTGTCCCTCAAGTTCCAGGTATATCACCTTATCTACTGGATGTCCCACATGCCAATCGTACACCAGAGTGCACCAGAGTGCGTCCACGGGCCTTGTTAGTTTCCACTTGCTGGCTGTGCAAGCGCACTTCTACTGTTTATGTATCCGGTTAGCTTAGCGGTTAGCTTCGGTGTTAGCCGTTCATTGTAGCTCCGCTGCTCTCACAGTATACTTTGAACATGGCTGAGAGTCACAAGAAGCGAACAGCGTACAAGTTTGAGTAGAAGAGGAAGGCCTCAGTAGAAAGAAATAAGACAAGAGTGGATATTGGAGATTTTTTTTTTTCAAGTGATCCCCCTGAGAAGCAGAAGAGCTGGTAAGACGGTCTTGCGCTTGCGCAGTTATTCAGAATGTGACTTGGGGAAACTTCCGGAAAGAATTGCTGACTCTACCTTTTTAAGAGAGAGGTCTTATTCAGTGCAGTTCAATATTTGTTATAGGCCTGAATCTTGTAGTTCCTGCACAATCTTGAAAATTCTGGAAAGTATACAGTGTGGTTTTTATCAATATTCATGTCTGGAAATGTATGGAAGAAAGAAAACTGAGTGAATAAAATATTTGATTTTCTATTCTTAAGAAGGTTTCCAAATTTTTCAGCTTCCTACCTTAAATGTTTGTCCCCATGACTGTTAGGGCAATAAATTTTTTTTTTTTGTTTTTTGCATAAAGATTATTTGGTTTGATTTTCTGAAGAGACTTGAGACCCCACAGTTGAGACCTGATGACCCTGAGATTTGTTTCCACCTCTAACCTTGGTAATCACTGATCTGAAAGATTAAAAAAAAAAAGTTTCTAAGGCCCCGTTCACAAAAAAACGGGTTTAGCTGTATCCGACTAACTTCTTGGATGGATAGGGGGTCCAATCCAAAGGAAATGGCCATGAAACTCCTAGAGTGGGAAAGTTTGAAGCCACCTCTCACGGCGGCTCCATCTGGACATCACTATCTGCATGACTAGCTACAAATATGTTGTGTTTACACATCCAAGCCAAGGTAGAGCTCACCTCTACCTTAACAGGTATGCGCTAACACAAACAACAATATATGCCACTCACTGGCCTGGCATAGGTTGGCCTGGCAACGCTTATTACGGCTCCTCCAGTTCTCTGCAGTTAAATCTTGATGCTCAAACTCTTCTTTGCGGATACAGTATCTGGCTCCGTTTGGAGGTAGCCTAAGAATTTTTCTTACATGGATTTATGTAATTTGACAAAAAATTAAAGTTGTGATGTAGAAAATCAAAATAAAATGATGCACATATGTTGAATGATTTGGCTTTAGGGTTACTGAGTGAGAACCAACAGATAAAATATTATATATTAGTTTTTTCAATATGTAATTTGAAGACCATTTACATTCTCTTCTTTCCTAAAGGAACTGAACTGTCTGCAACTTTGTAAACATTTTTTTTCCATTTTCATCTTAGTCCTCATCTTCTCACGAGCAACTGCACCAGCTGCCCTCTCAGCCCACTCAAGATGATCTTCACCTCCTATTCAAACATTTGCGGAGCTCAGAGAGCGTGGTGGATGACGAAGGAGCCCACCCAGTGCACCATGTCCGGGTCCGCTCACGCAGTCTCAGGTACTGAGTTTAACTGGAGGACATACTAAATCTTTTTAGCATATCAGCATCAAATCATCTTGCAAGTGTCTTTGGCATTTTAAGAGTTTCTGCCTCAACCTTCCTCAACCCGACAAAACACCTTTAGGATGAATTAATGCAGAGAGTGTGAGTCAGGCCATCTTGTCCAACATCAGTGTGTGACCTCACAAATGCACGTCTGGAAAAATTGTTCTATAAATTGTGGAAAGCCTTCCCAGAAGAGTTAACATTCCCAGAGCTTAAAAGTGCTGGTAGACATGTTACACCCTATGGCCATGGAATGTGAAGTCAGTCAGTGGATGGGACTGACTTGCAGACGAGCAAATTCTTTTATCAATATAGTTTTTGCTCCTGACACTGATCTGTATTGTTTTATGGTTATCTAAACATGACAAGCCCTGCAGTAGGGGAACTACACAAATAATTTATGGCTCTCCATATGTGTTTATTAAAGAGGACATTATCAGGTTTTTCAGTTCTTCCCTTCCCACATTGAAATCATTCAGTTGTGGTCTATATAAAGTGGAACTGCAACGCTTTGGTCTGAATTCCTCATTATTGTTGCCCCACATTCCCCCTTTTTCCCCCTGTTCTGAGGTCTGCCTGGGAGCAAACCATTTTGTTGCTGTCTTGTTAAATCTAAAGGAGGCACTTCACACCTGTTAAAATGAATATGGGCCGCTTCTGTCCATTTCCCACGACCCGTCTCACCCCGGTTCAAGATTTGGTAGTAAAGGAGAAACAATTATCAGAGGCAAACATTTAAATATGCATATTTATTTCATTTGCAATTCCAAAGAGACAAAGAAAAACTTACAAGCTTAGTTTCAGTATGTTACCGACGTCCTTCTCCCCAGCTATTGTAAGCTCTTTGTCTGCCCTCATTTTCGCAAACCCATCTTTTATCAGACTGACCACCCCCTCCCGATTAGTTTGGGGGTTGTGACACCAGACACCAAGACTCCAGGTTCTGTCTGCTCCCAAAACAAGGAGACTATTCTCTCGAGAGTCTTCATGAAGTAAGGCTGATTTAGCACCCAGATGTCCTATCAGGGGGTCAACCCAGATGACTTAGACTTAGACAACTTTATTCGTCATTTTGTATGCACAGAGTGTGTACAGAACGAAATTTCGTTTGCATAGAGCTTGAAAATTACAGTAAATTACAGGATAAGGTGCAGCAGTGATTTAACAGTAAACAATCGAAATGTAAACAATGCAGGAGAAAGAGACAGTGTGCGATCACAGTGTACAGGTGAGTATTTTTAGAAACCATTTGTATGTGCAGAAATGATTGTGCAAAGGGCATTTGTGCAAGAATGCATTTTAGAAACTGAGAGTTCGACAGCATTTGTAATGCTAGATAAGGATGCAATGATGCAAATGTGACCTCAAGAACCATAAAATAGCTTTCAGACACCCTGTGAGCTGTGTGTTTTCTTTTCCCTCAGAGGAGAGACACAGTTTAGAGACCAGAAGTACCTCTTATTATTTTCCATAAAAATGCCTGATTTAATATAACAACTAATGATATTGTTCCATAACACACCCCACCCGCCTCCAGGTACCAGAGCGTTCCACACCACCCCATTCTGCCATTTTTGTAGTTCTCCAGGGTAGGGCTGAGCAATATGACCTGAAATCAATATCGTGATATATTGAGCAGGTCACTATAACAGTAATTGGGCAATAATACTACACCCCCACGCCCGAACCGCTGCACTTGCTTCCATCTATTGAGCTCGGCAGCTTTAACTACGTTTGTGCTGTTGTCAGTAGTAATAGTGACGAGGACCTCCTTAATGTCCCATGTAGACAGTATCATACTTAGACCTGGTCTGACCATCTCCCCGGTACCGGCTGGAATAAATGCCGCCTCGAGCGCTCTGGTGCTCAGTTTCCATTCGTCATTGATGTAATGTACAGTCAAACTACTAATGAACGGCTCCACCGTGTGACTGAACCAGAGATCAGATGTGGCTGCAACGTACTTGACGGCTGCTCCTCTAAAACATTTGAAATTTCCTCCATGCAACTAAAATGTGTATTTTCAATCACAGTTAAAACCCGAGCATTCACAATGATGTTTGGACAACATTGGAGTTGACCACTGATTAGGAGCCCCTTCTAACTAGTTATTTGTAAGTTAAAGGTTAAAAAAATGTCTAACTGGCATCTTCAGAGATATGCTTCAGGTGAGGCCTACTCCAATTCTGCATGTTGGTCAAATCCTCAGATAGTGTAAGCCACAACTCTTTACAGCTGAGATTACATGGCATTGTTGGACCATGTCATATAGCATGGATGCAGGGCTACAGTTTTAAAATGAGGGATTACCATCTGCTTGGACAGGCTTTAATGTTGTAAACAAATCTTTGCCACCCAATCCTAGAAGGCCTCCTTTCTTTGCCTGCTTATCCAAGCATAATGGGAAAGAAAGTCTGTTTATATATTTTCTGACTGAATAAATCTTGGTACCACAGTAACCAAGAAACAACTATAGCTCCTCAAGAACTAGACTCCAAGATGCAGAACTGGAAACAGAAATATGCCCATAAAATATGGATGAATTTCTACTGTTGCTTTCTAGTCTTGTTGACAACTGCAGGCGAACCACCAACCTCTGGCAGATGCTCCGCCTACCTCCGGAACCGCAGCAATCTAAACACCGTCGCTCTGAGTTGTTCTACTCAGACTTTCTCATCTTCCTGAAGAGGGAAATGTGGTCCTTAAAGCAGAGCATGGTGAAATAAGTATTTTCTGTCTCTGGAAAAGCTTGTGGGCTAGATTTGGGATTATATAAAAGAGCATTACCATATTATTGAGTAGTGCAGAGACAATCCCTCTAAATAGACCTAGTGGTTAGGAGCTATGAATTTGCCAGAGACTTTTATGAAGGGCGGCAGAGGGTAGTTTTTCCTGTGACACATCCTTCCCTGTGCTCCACACGCACACACACACACAGCACATGCCGAAAGTTCTCCATACGTCTTTTGCACTTAGAAACATGCATGAGGAAAATAACTGCAGTAGTGATTTCTTTACCTTTTATTGAGCCTGGCGTTTTGCAGTAAACTCCCTACACGTTGTGCGTACTGCAACACATAACAGGCAAAATGTCTCTTCTCTGAAATGTAAAGAGCATTCCTACCCCCAAGCAGCTCAGTTCCCTGGAGGTTAGCGCTTGATGTCGGCCAAAGATGAAAACAGGTTGCTATAGCAACCCTTGTCGAACAAATACTCGGTGCATGCCACAGACTAATAATCTGGAGTAAGTAATGAACAGTAAAAGAAGAACCCAGGCTCACAGTCCAGCAGCAGAGGTTTGCAGACGTGGTTTAGACGTGAATGCTGTTGATTACAGAAGTAGTCAGAATGATTCCAGACTCACTAGGCCATGAACCACACCATTGGTATCAGCCAGTTTTCCGTTGGTCTGCGCTGATCACACTTTTTTCCCTTTTCATTAAATCCATAAAACGACCTACATATGAATCAATTCCATCATTTTCTATACCATGCAGGGTCGCTGGTGCCCATCTCCTGCTGTCATTGAGCTATCAAAGGTCTATCACAGGGCCACAGACAGGACAAACAACTATGTACGCACACACTCACACCTAACAGTCATGTTTCTGGGCTGTAGGAGGAAGCTGGAGTACCTGGAGAGAACCCACAGCAGAAGGTTCTACCTAGTGGTTAGGAGGAACCCAGGACCTTGTTGCTGCAAGGCAGCAGTGCTACCGACTGCACCACTGTGCAGCGCTGCATGAATCAACCAGTGGAATGTAGTGTAACACGCTTTTTAAGTTTAGTGAAAACTGGAAAAGATTTGGCAGGTCAGACTTGAAAAAAGTAGAAGGCAATATTGACTGGTGCATTTCTAAAAAGGACACATCCAGGCTCAAATATTTACATTCATTCACATAAGTCTTATCAGTGGCACTGAAGTTACAATACAATAACCTCAGAACAACAACTACGCTAAGTCCAAGGAACTCCAAGGAAGATCAAAGAATTGTAGTTTTTCTCAAGTGTTTAGAAACATTTCTTAAGAAATACAGATTCCAGTCTAATTGATGTTTTGGAGGAGGGAGCAGTCGTCACCCGCAGATGAAACTGGATGTTCAAGAACCAGTTGAGATCTAGAGACTTTGATCTAGAAACTGTTGGAAAAAACCTGAGTATTCACAGTGAAGCCAGGTTACATGGCTGTGATGGTTCTGATCCAGACAGAATCACGTGCTTCAATAATTGACACCTTCAAGCTTAACTGCGATGATCCGCTGCTCACATGGTCAAGCCAAGTACCTTCTGGAAAAAGGGTTTTTGATCAAATGTAACAAAGATCAAGATATTTGGGGGGGGGGGGTTAATGCGAGGCTTTCCAAGATCCTGAGAACAGGGTACCAACTAGTAAGCATGGTGGCACCACCACGATGCTGTGGGTCTTTGTCAGTGGCTCTGGTGCATTGCACAGAGGGGCTAGACTAAAGAGAACTCAGGACTAGATCCAGATTTTTAGCTTCACCTCAAATCAGCGGCTAGATGGTTGAATCTTGGACACAACAGGGTTTCCAGTAGGACATTAACGGCCAACTTGCATAAAAAGGGTTTTTGTGTGGACAGACCAGGCCAACATTAAGCTACTGGAAAGGTCTTTCCCATAACATTGACCTCAAAAATATGTGGCCTACTCTGTAGACCTGGGATGGTGGTAGGAAACCAGTCATTTACGATCAAATATCTAATAGCATTTAGAGCTGAAGCTGGTTGGTGGCTGCAAAAAACCAAAAAGTATGGTTCAGGTAAAACGTGATAAAGGACATTTACCCAGATGTTAATGTGTTTATTTGAGCGTGTAGGGAAAACTTTGACCATATGTGGATTAGAGACATTTGAACAAATGTTTTCAAGCTTTTTTAAATTTGATGAAAGTTTAATGTTTGATTCAGTCCTGGAAGAGTTTAAATTAAAAAAGACCAAAATGAATCAAAGTGATAAGTAAACGTCTGACTCCTGCTGTATGTGTGTGTGCATCAGTGACGTGTAACACTATACATGTGCATAATCATTTAATTATGCACATCTGTCTCCCATCTGGTCTGCTCATCGTTTGTCCTGCAGGTTTTGACTGTTGAAATTCAGCCTCAGAGATTCGTTCACTAAAAGTGTGATATTTGTCTGTTTCCATTGTTCTCCCTTGTCTGGTTCTCATCTAGCCCTGGACGGACCTGTGGAACATTTGACAATGAAATTGTCATGATGAATCATGTCTACAAAGAGCGCTTTCCTAAGGTGAAGTCACCGTTTCACCTCAAACTGTCAATTTCTGCTGCCGTTCTGTTGGAGCACATCAAGCTCATGTTTTAAAGAGGTGTAATTGGGCTCAGAATTATTCTGAATTCACTTTGTGTTTTATTAAAATGCGGACATATTCAAATTAAGTCTGTCATTTTGGTTTGCTAGGCAACGGCTCAGATGGAGGGTCAGCTGGTCAACATCATTTCAGAGTATTGCCCAGACACTGCGCTGCCCCTGGCTGATGGCGTGCTGGGATTCATTCAGCACCAGCTGGTGGAGCTTGCCAGAGACTGTCTGGACAAGTCCCAGGATGGCCTGGTCACCTCCAGGTACTTTGTGGAGCTGCAGGAAAAGCTGGAGAAACTGCTCCATGAGGTGGGTCTTCCTCCCAGAAACTGGGGTGCAGCTGGAAGCCAAAGTTGCACCCAGTTATGTTTGAATTTGGCTGGTTATCTAGTTGTTGAAGCCCTGTTAGATCCTGTCAGGCGGTAGATTGTTAGCAGCTTAGCTTGTCTTTGCTTATGCAAACAGGACATGTCTTCGGTAAACCAGAGTTTAGGCTCTGCTGGTGACTCATTCCAAGCAGCAGCACTGCTAGCTTTGCGATGCCGACGTAAGCTAAAGAGGGGCTCATTTCAGCGATCGTGTTAGGTTAAAAAGGGAAACGTTGTCTGTGCCAAAGAGGAAAGATGACAGCAATGAGCTTAAAAAAGCATTATTGGCTGTCTGTTTATACACAGAACTGCCTAACGATTATACAGCAAGAAAAGTTCTCAGGTGGAAAACATTCGGACCTTCGACTCCACAGGTGTGCCATTGTGTTTAATGTTAAAGCTCATAATGACACAATTTGACAAAACTAAATGACTGTCTTTTTAGGAAAAGTTGCTAAAAAAGACTATTTTTAGTTTCCAAAGCAAAAACGCTTTGTGAGTTCATGTTTTTAGGCAATACAACGCCACAGTGTTTGGCTGTAAAGCATGGCTGTATATCTGGAGAAAAGCAGAAAGCAGACACCAGCTAACAAACATGGTGGTGGGGGGTTGATGAGTTGGGCTGGTTTCACAGCCACAATCTATCAACTCTGGTAGCTGTCTGTCTGTCTGGTTAAAACTAGACTATGTTGCTGGACAATAGTCACAGCAGCAGAAGTACAGCAGAAGGGCCGAATAAGATGAGTTCAGATCTCAGGTAGATGGAGATGACATGGGGTCCTAAAAGCAACACGGTAAAGAAGACTCGGCCAAAGCTCTCCAAGTTAGTGGGAGAGGCCGATGCGACCCGCAGATGACTGGGTTGTTGTCACTCATTTCTTCTGCATTTTGTTTAGTTTTCAAGAGAAATCCTTACAGCGTAATAAGTCATTTGAGCTGCACCTGATGATGTTGTCTTTACTACATTTTAAGACATTTTATTCAGGTATACAAACTAGAATTGAAAGATTTTTTTTTTTCAACTAACTTAAAACAGTTCACTTGGAGCTAATTTGTTGCTGATTAATGTAGTGGGGTTCTAATCTGAGTACTACCAGCGTTCCTGCTCTACCTCCACTGTGGTTCCTGAAGGTCCCAGGCTCTTTTTTTATCGGAAATTAAGTGTTTTTAAAAGTCGGGAAGCCCGACTGAAGAGCTGACTGCCCTCTCAGATCAGCCGTTTCATCCTGCAGTTTGCATAGTTGGATTAAGTCCCAGTAGTAATCCATCCAACTTTGTCCTGTCCTCGTCAGGCTTATGAGCGTTCAGAGAGCGAGGAGGTGACCATCATCACCAAGTTGGTAAAGAAGATTCTCATCATCATCTCCAGGCCTGCCCGACTGCTGGAGTGTTTGGTAAGACCCACTGGCAGCCTGAGCAGTGTGCCACTTACAACCTTAAATGTTGCGCTAACAGGCTTTGAGCCCTAGAGATATTTCTTGCGTCATAAGCATGTTTAGCAGTGAGTCATATATACTAATGACATGCTGCTTCTGTTCTAATAACCAGTAGGAGGCTTTCTTTACTGCACAGCCTGGTTTCACGTTGGACAGTTTGAGGACTGTACTTAAAGCTTCAGCCTCAGTGGTCCCTATAATCAACCACAGGCTTCCTATACGCTGTCTGGAAAAGGCCTAGGTCTGAATCTGGAAAGAAAAAGAAATAGTTGGAAGAAATATTTGTATTTCCAGGATTTATCCCCTTTTCCGTTGCCTAGATGTAGTTTCCTTCAGTCCTTCATGCTTTCCTTCCTGGTTTCCTAGTGTGCTCCCTCCTCCCTGCCTGCTTGTTACACTTCCTGTATTTCCAGCCTGCCCACAGTGGAAATAGAAATCTCTAAATTGAGTGTTGATGAGGCGACGGCTGCTGAAACCGTTTAAGCAGACTCCAGTCTTTCTAGATAAGCTTCACTGTCATCAGTTCTTTAAACAGTTTTTTAAATTGCACTATAGATATTATCAGGGGTGGTTTATCTCCCAAATCCGCTTTTACAATTTGCAATAAAATGAAAAAATGTCCAATGTCCTGAATGTTCTTTATTCCATTTCTTTGATACACACCTTCAATTTGCAACACATGCCTTTTCCTTCGAGTCCCCGTTGCTACACCGTGTTTTACACTGATATAAAGCTCAAAACAGTAAGTTCTTCATGAAAGGAGCAATGCACTGTCTGCAGCTGCCGGGCTTCCTGGTCCTTGTCTCTCCTTAAGGCAAGGCAAATTTATTTATATAGCACATTTCAGTACAAAGACAATGCAAAGTGCTATACATGATTAAAACATAGGAAAATAAAACAGAATAAAAGCAAGTAGGAATAAAATGTAATACGTAATAAAATAAAACGGGAAAATAGAAATTTAAAGCAAATATTAAAAACAGTTGGACTACAAAGTTGAACTAGAACAGTCAAAAACAGTCCTAAACAAATGTGTTTTTAATCTTGATTTAAAAGAACTCAGGCTTTCAGCACTTTTACAGTTTTCTGGAAGTTTGTTCCAGATAAGTGGAGCATAGGAACTAAATGCTGCTTCTCCATGTTTAGTTCTGGTTCTAGGTACGCAGAGTAGGCTGGAGCCAGAAGACCTGAGTGGTCTGGATGGTTGATACACTGATAACAAGTCTGTGATGTATTTAGGTGCTAAGCCATTTAGGGATTTATAGACTAACAGAAGGATTTTAAAGTCTATTCTCTGAGATACAGGGAGCCAGTGTAAGGACTTTAGAACTGGGGTGACGTGCTCTACTTTCTTAGTCTTAGTGAGGACGCGGGCAGCAGCGTTCTGGATCAGCTGCAGCTGTCTGATCCACTTTTTAGGCAGACCTGTGAAAACACCGTTGCAGTGATCAATTCGACTAAAAATAAACGCATGGATTAGGTTTTCCAGATCCTGCTGAGCATTAGTCCTTTAATCCTTAGGGGTCGTATTGCTTTTTCACAGACTGCTGTCATTCTAACAGGTTAATAAAGCTGCTGATGTTGCGTATCCCATATCCGGATGTTGTTTTTTTTCTCCAGGAGTTTGACCCAGAGGAGTTTTATCAGCGTTTGGAGGCTGCAGAAGGCCACGCCAAAGTAGGCCAGGGCATTAAAACCGACATTCCCAGATACATCATCAGCCAACTTGGCCTCACCAGAGACCCATTGGAAGGTGCAGCAAAAACTTTTACTAACTATGTGTGCATAGTATTGGAGAAATTATGGTTTCCATTGCTTTAATCAACATGTTACTGCATCATTTAACGTCCAGAAAAAAAACGCTGTAAGGTGAAAGGTCATGAAATTCAAGAGGTGACTGATTAATGTCAGAAATCCCCGCAGCATATTTATCAGATTCTTATCTAGAAGAAAGAAATGAAGTGTAGAAAAATAATTTTCTAAAACTTCCTTTATTCCGTTATCTAGTCAAAGGAATTAGAATTTCTGAAAGATACAGCCTTGGATTTTCATTGATTTTTAGATTTAAATATGCTCCTTTATTTTTAATTTTCCACCTCCAACTTATTGATGATTTCAGTTTTTGAGAAGCCACAGATCAATGCAGACTCCTTCAAAAATCAAACAAGGCCAATTTCACTGTTTGCTTGGCTTCTACATCCTTTTAGATCCTGGCTTTAAACTGTTCTGGTTTAGATGCAGAACAAAACCAAAACAGTTGGGTTTCCTCCTAACCAAATCTACAAACTCTGCTTTTTTCCCCCCTTTTTTTAAGGGTTATAGCTCTTGAAATGGAGCTGATTTAAGTTGGTGCTGATGCCCAGACAAATCAAACAGCCCTTTACCACTTTGCCAGATGGCATGACAACTTCAGGATGAATGTGTTTAATGATCTTTTAAACATACAGATAATAAAACCCAACCTGGTGAATGTTTTGTCCTCAACGGTCTGGTTTTATATAAAACCTGCTGGAAAAGTCTAGAAAGAGAGACATTGTTAGAGGGAGAACCTGCAGGATCCCTGAATACTTTAGGCACGGTCTTTAGTATTTGAAACAAGGATGCGTTTGTGTGTTAACTACCGAACAAAGATGGTGGTAGGCTATCAGTCTAATGCTGCGAGTTTCTCAGCAAGTGGAGATCTTTATCCACTCACTTCCTGAACACTTTCACATGAAGAGCTGCTTGCAAATGTGCATGTAATGCATCATGACTGCAACCAACACCTTGTTGTCCTCACTGCTGTTCATTTAAGCTGAAAAGAGCCTGACGCAGTTTCTCCTCTGGTCCTGCAGAGATGGTCCATTTGGAGCAGACGAGTCCGTGCCAGAGATCAGCCAGCAGGGAGTCTGATGACTCTGGAGAGGTAACACCTGTACAGGTTGGTTCTGGTGTGGAAAACTACCCATACCTGTAGAGTTAATGAGTCGTGACGGCGAAACATATCAAAGTTTCATCAGGGACTAAATGAATGGAATTCTAATTTTTCTGGGATAAA
This sequence comes from Fundulus diaphanus, assembly GCA_037039145.1. Taxonomy (NCBI): domain Eukaryota; kingdom Metazoa; phylum Chordata; class Actinopteri; order Cyprinodontiformes; family Fundulidae; genus Fundulus; species Fundulus diaphanus. Next base: position 51,121,030 of record CM073133.1, read on the forward strand.
AAAGTCATTTTTTTATCCCCGCAGAGTGACAGCTTCTGTATGTGTTTTTTTTCTTCTTTTCTGGATGCAGAGCCGAGCAGCCTCCACCCCTCCTCGTCGGAAACCACTGGAGAGTGACTTTGAGACTATAAAGCTCATTAGCAACGGCGCCTATGGGTGAGTAACACTGCTTTGTTTAACTCAGTGGGGAGAAAAGCTCAGATGGGCATGGGTTGTTGTAGTAATTGTGTTTTGCACCAATCTGATCTGGATGTTATTAGCGCGCTTCTCTTCCTGGGAGAATTCTCCTTCATCTCTCGAGTTTTGCCTTGTCCTGCAACCTTTTCTTGGTCTCTTTTCCTCCCGTGTAGAGCCGTGTATTTGGTGCGTCACAAAGAAACCCGGCAACGTTTTGCCATGAAGAAGATCAACCGACAGAACCTGATTCTTAGGAACCAAATCCAGCAGGTGTTCGTGGAACGAGACATCCTCACATTTGCTGAAAATCCATTTGTGGTCTCCATGTTCTGCTCTTTTGAGACCAAGAGGCACCTCTGCATGGTCATGGAGTATGTAGAAGGTAACTGATGGTGCATCCTAAAATTAACAGTTAAAGAGCGTTACAAAAGGTTTCCCACACTTCTGGACCTCTTCATGTTACGCCATGCACTTTAACAGGCTGTTGGGGTTTTGTAACACGGCAGTGAATTGTAAAGTGGATAGAAATTGATGCATGGTCTTCAAGATTTGCACCAATGTAGAATGAGGGGAGTGCAATACGATTGTTAATATGTTGTGGGACCACCTTCCCAGCCAATCACAGCAGCAGGTCCTCTGGGGTTTATCCTCAGCAGTTTTTCACACGTAGAGACTGGTACATGGGCCCGGTCTATTCTGCAGAACAACTCAGTGTCAGTCATTTTACCATTTACCATTTTACCATTTAACACCAGTTTTCAGGTCTTGACAGATTCTCAGTTGAATAATCCTGTGTAACACATGGAGAGGCTGTGACGTTAACACTTGTGTTGTAGCTCTGGTTGTATGTTCAGGGTCATAGTCCTGGAAGCTGAACTTCTGCCTCAGTTGTTAAAACATTTAGTGTTAACTAAGCAGCTCCCCTGTCAAAGTTCAAAAAAGGTTTCCTCCCCACAGCATGATGCTGTCACCCCCATGTTTCACTGCAGGGCAGGTTACTTCAGGGTGAGGAGGAATGCCCATTCTCCACCATACAGTGTTTTTTATGTTAGTTAAGAAGTTCAGGATTCATCTCTTCTGACCAGAGCTCCGTTTTCCACATCTTCCCCTTCATAGCTTGTGGGAAACCTAAACAGGAATTCCTGTGGCTTTTTTCACCCACAGATTTCTTTCTGCCAGATCTGTGGTGTGCGTGAATAATACTAGTCTGGTGAGCAGATTCTCCCACCTGAGCTGTGGATCTTTGCAGGTCCTCCAGAGTTCCCATGGTCCTCTCAGCTGATTCTGTGATCATTCCTCTTGTTGGCCAGCCTTCAGTTTAGATGGACACTAACAACCTGGTCAGGTTTTACTTGTGCTCTACTCTCTGTGTCAGATGGAAGAACAGAAAGATTGGTTGCACTTAATTTTAATTTAGGGAATCAGAGTAAAGGGGACCAAATGCAACTGTACAGCACCCTCTTCAGATTTATATTTGTAAAACTCGTCCATCCTTTTGCTTCTACTTTACAACCATGTGCTGCGTTGTTGGTGTGTCATAAAATCTCCCTATAAAAGCACTCTGAAGCCTGCAGTAGGAAGATAAAGTCCAACAGACATGAAGGGGTACCTTGACTTTGCATTGTCTCTGTACTGAAATGTGCTATACAAATAAATTTGCCTTGCCTTGACAACCTTTTGCATGGCACTGTAAAGCATACCGTACCTTTAAGAAAGAAGGACTCCTCTCAGCTGACTGCTCTGTGTCGACCTCTCTGCTTTCAGGTGGGGATTGTGCCAACCTGCTGAAGAACATCGGCCCTCTCCCCGTGGACATGGCCCGCATGTATTTTGCGGAGACGGTGCTTGCCTTAGAGTACCTTCACAACTACGGCATTGTGCACAGAGATCTCAAGCCTGACAAGTGAGCTCAAAAAAAACGTTCCCCAACTTACTGCTACGTACTTTGATCAGTCTTACAGTCGCTGTCAAGGCCGACTTTACCCAAACTTCTTCTGTCTGACCTAAAAATCCAAATGCTTTGATATTGTAGTTTTATTTGAGGCACTCTTGGCTCTCTCTTTCTCACTCTCCGCTTCCTCCCCTGGCAGCTTGTTGATCACCTCCATGGGTCACATTAAGCTGACGGACTTTGGACTGTCAAAGATCGGTTTAATGAACATGACAACCAACTTGTACGAGGGGCACATTGAAAAGGATACCAGGGAGTTCATAGACAAACAGGTGTGTGCCTCGTACTAAGCTTTTAGCGGGGATGGGGAACCTGAGCTCACCACCTCCCGTTCCTGTGTGCAGGTGTGTGGCACTCCGGAGTATATTGCTCCTGAGGTCATCTTGAGGCAGGGTTATGGCAAACCTGTGGACTGGTGGGCCATGGGGATAATCCTTTACCAGTTCCTGGTTGGCTGTGTGCCTTTCTTTGGAGACACTCCAGAGCAGCTCTTTGGTCAGGTCGTCAACGGTAAGAAAGCCTTCACTTTGTCAGTCTGAGAAATGCTTTGAAGCTGCTACTGAGGGTGATGTTTGTTGCACAAATTGGAGCCAGAGCAGGCAAAGAAGAAGCCTGGAGATTCTGTCAAGATGATAACATTCAGTAAAAATGCCACAGGTTGAACAAAAAGAGTAAATTAATCATTCTGCTGCTGCTAAACTAACGTCACGTTTATTATTCCTGTTGTTAGAATGTTATCCATGACATTGATTTAATGATTTGATTTTCATTGGTAGACTTTAGCTAAAATGCAGAATTAAATGCTTGTAGGTTTATTTTCCCATTCCTCTGGGTCGGATGCAAGCGCTGCGTCACACCGTCTGCATGCAAACCAGGCTGTTAATTCTTTTGATGTAGTCTGGGATTTTTATGAATGATGGACACAAACGGTCTGTAAATGCTGAGATCCCTCTATTACATCCTGTTTTTAGTTTGTTTTAGTATTGCATCCTGTTTTTAGTTTTTGGGTTCTGATCCTCATTTGGGGCAATTGATTCTTATTAAATCTGACAGATTAGAGCCCCAGATCCAGCTAAAGGAAGTTATTTATTATTTAATAAAACCACATTTTCTTACAGTGGACTGAGTAACAAATTAGAAACTTTGAATGAAAAAGCTTTTTCATCTCCCTCCTTGTCAGTCTGAAGTGATGCATGGTCCCTTGGAAACGTCCTGCAGTAAATGTTGAGTCTGGATGTAGTTTGCTGCAGTCATTGGCTTTAAATCCTTAACTTTTGAAACAGAAAACTTGGAAATGAATACTACTTGTGCATTAATCACAATTTTAGTCACTTTTTATTGTATTGTTTGGAAGTTCCAGAGTTTGATCATTCTTTGACTTTATTGTCTGTTTGATTATAATTATTGAAGTTACAACGGAGCGGTCATCAGTACTTGAGTTGTCTTTCAACAGATGCTTTTTACTCTTACTGGACTAACTACGTTTTAACTTTAGTTGTGCAAAGTGTTTGGCTCCTCTGTCCTGCACTTGGTAAAAGTCCTAAAAGTCCAATGCTTGGTTTGTTTTGCTGTTTAAGATGATATCATCTGGCCAGAAGGGGAAGATGCTCTGCCCGCTGACGCTCAGGATCTTATCACCCGACTGCTAAGACAGAACCCTCTGGAGCGTCTGGGAACAGGTCAGTGTCAGCGGGACTGGTTCCCTCTGAGGGTCCACAAGGATTTAAACACTTTGGATGCAGAACAGGCGCAACTTCCGTTCTTAGCTCCATAAGACGAACTAGGAGGACATCTGGTGACAGTAAATAATGCTCCTCCACACTTCCGCATAATAAAGGCTAGAACCCTGCTGTGGCGCTAAAACTTCAACTGTGTTTAAGAGATTTCCAAAAAATAGATGTACGAGGGTTTTTGTGAGGCAAAGATCAGATTTCCTTCATTCAACTTAGAAAAATGTACAAATCAAAGTCTGAAAACATGTCAAAGCCTAAACGGATGGAGGCATGGATCTGTCATGGAAAATAAGATGACGAGCCTAACGGATATTTGGGAGTTGTACCAACAGCTTTTTTTCTCTCCTTCTCACAGTGTGCATGGCTAAAATAATACCGTGGGACACACTCTGTAGCCCATACGCTACTATTTAAAGCCTTTTAACCCTTTAACAGAAACATTTGTGATTTCTTTTGACCCCAGCTGGGACCACAGAGGTGAAGAGCCACATGTTCTTCTTGGGTCTGGACTGGAACAGCCTCCTGAGGCAGAAAGCTGAGTTCATTCCTCAGCTGGAGTCTGAAGAGGACACCAGTTACTTTGACAGTGCGTCGATTATTTAGACAACCCATTGAAATGTGTTCATCTAAAACACCCGACTGTTATTTAAGCAAGTATTTTCTATTGGACCCTAAATGAACGAACTATCTTTTCTCTTTTTTTTTTTTTGCCTGCTCCGTTTCCTGCAGCACGGTCTGATCGCTACTGTCACCTCGGCTCAGATGACGACGAAACAAACGACGACGAGTCAAGCCTGGAGCTCAGACAGTTCTCCTCAGTGACTCACCGCTTCAGCAAGGTAGAGTCGCTCTATTGGATGAGAGCTGCTACGCCTCGGTTACTCTTGCTCTAAGGACGGATATATGTTTAACAAACTACATGTTCGTCCTGATCGCTAGGTGTACAGCAGCACGGAGCACCTGTCCACTTCCACCCCATCCAACATGAGCCTTTCGTCATCAGAGCGAAGCCACAGTGAGGAGAAGGAGGACCGGTGGGACGGGAGGGGGGTCCTTTCACCGGGAGACGGACTCAAAAACTTGGCTGGTGGAGACAAGAGACCAGATGGACACAGAGGGAGGTGAGCCTCATGTAGAACCAAATAACCCTCCCTGCTCTGATTCCCTGCCCTAGCGACAGCTTTTAGTCCAGAAAGTAATGAGCCAAATTTTTAAAGTATAAACTCAGGCCCTGTTTACGTGACGTTTTCTGGTGAAAACAGAACAGTTTGGTTTATAAGGGCTGGTTCACACGGCTGGATCTTTGTCCCGATTTTGGCCCCGATCTTCCCCTTCTGAGAGGTGCCAACTATCGGCGTGGCTCTTAAGATAACCTTCAGAGATATTCCTGCATGCGTGTTGGGTTAAGAGCGATTGGGTCCGCTCCGACCTCATATCAGGGGATTTGAGGTCGGAGCGTGTGTGCCGTCTCCCGAGGACAAATGAGCAGGGAGCCTGCTGAATGTGACGTGCAGCCAATCAGAAAGCGAGGTGAGGGAAATGTGAGAGGAAAAAAAAAAAACAGCTCACCTCTATATTCTCACTGTCGCCACTCCTTTAACCGACGCCTTTTCTTTTAGTGTTTTTTCTCCGTTATAATCAGGCCACAAATTATTGGCATTATTCTTCCTGGTTGTCTGTTTATTTACTCTGAACTCACGTTTGATCTTGAGAGGATTTGTGAAATCTGTGTGTTGTGCTCGATGAAAGATGGATGGCACTATATGTGCTTCTGTTTCATCACACTTTATCTGTTTTCACCTCCTTACCCTAACGTAAACTTAGATTTTAGGAAGGAAAGAGTTGATTTCTAACACTTTCCCAAGAGAAGAATGGTAAAACCTCCAGCTGTGGCTACACAATTTGTAGGATAACATGAAATAGCCATGTAATAAGCACTATTCTGCCGGCCCATTCATAATATACAAAATGATCTGGCAAGCTGCATGTACTCGACATGTCTGACTTAAGAAATTTAAGGGGAAAGAGATGTTGGAAAATGCCCAACTTTCTTTTTTTCATTATTACTTTCAAGAAATCTAGCTTAGAAGAAACCAAAAGAGTTCCTTTGACCCATGAATACTGGAGGATGTCTGTTCTGTCAGGCGGAGATGGTTTCAGTCCGTGTGTGCTGAAATGCAGTAGTTGGGCTCTGGATACAGCTCACTTTAAGAAGGCATCAAGAGAAGATTTGAAGCAGCCACTTTTCTGCACACACACTCAGACTGCTTCCAGAGCTAAGAGGGGCTTAATGGATAAATAATTAGTTTCCAGAGCCAAGTGGTGCCAATGCTGACATATACCCCTCAGAGACTGAACATTTTGAAAACTGACTGAATAGGCTAATTGTTCCTTCTTCAAAATGTGTCCAGATGTGACTAAAATACATGTCTACGTGTTATGATCCCTTCGCAGTCTTCGTCCACGTGCGTCCTCCAGCTCGGAGCGCAGTGGCAGGCCGCTGGCCATGAACAGCACCCAGAGCCTGGATGTTGGGGCTCGCTTTGCCATCTCTGCTGAGGAGGAAGGTAAAGCATCTTTCTCTGCTCACTTTGTACTTACTATTTATTGGAAGGCCAACACTCACGGTCTGCTCCCCGGACTATAGACGGGATAGTTTCCAACCTGAGGCGGATCCGGCTGCGAAGCAACAGCACAGGCACAAGGCCGTCATTCCGCAGGGGGGCCTCCCGACGGATCGCCCACCAGCTGGAGACCCCAGAGAAGCCTAGATCCCCCACTGGAAACGTCCCCAAGTCTGCTTCCATCTCTGGTTTGTCCCTCATCATTACTCCAGGTAAGACCATGACAGCCAATGTTAAAACAGCTGAATGTGTGTGTGTGTGTGTGTGTGTGTGTGTGTGTGTGTGTGTGTGTGTGTGTGTGTGTGTGTTACAGTGCTCAAAAAACACACTTTTCAATCAGAGTGTAACGTGAAGTCTGTTAAAGATGTGGAGCATTGATCTGGTCAGTTCAGCAGTAGAGAGGATGTTGATCAGTGTCCGCTGCTCTGGTGTTGCACTAAAGGAGCAACAAGGAGACGGGCCCAGAAACAGGAATGGTTCTGCAGATGGAGGCCACAGAAATTTTTTTCCTTTTTCATTTGTCTGCTTTTCAGTAGTTTTGCTTTATACCGGGGTCAGAGTCACTACTGGTACCATGAGGCGATACCGGGTCCCTACAGAGGTTGCACAGGCAGTCCAACTCCACCAGAGTGGCGCATCAATGTGTGCCGTTACCAGAAGGTTTGCTCTGTCTCCTAGGATGGTCTCAAGAGTGTGGAGGAGGTTCCTGGAGACCGGTAGTTACTAGCAAAGCTGGGCAGGGCCGTCTGAGGTCCTTAACCCATCAGCAGGACCAGTATCTGCAATTTTGTGAAAGGAGGAACAGGATGGGTACTTCCAGAGCCATAAAAAGTGACCTCCAGGGGCCACTGACATGAATGTTTCTGACCAAATCAGTAGAAACGGACTTCATGGCGGGTCCTGAGAGCCGGATGCTCCTTAGTAGGCCCTGTACTCCTTGCCTGGCACCGTGGAGCTCAGCTGGTTTTTGCCAGAGAACAGCAGAGCAGGCAGGCTCGGCACTGGCAGCCTGTTCTGTTCACAGGTGAAAGCAGGTTCTCTCTGAGCTCATGTGACAGAAGTGAGAGGATCTGGGGAAGCTGTGATGAATGCTATGCTGCAGCAGCATCGTTCAGAACGTTTGGTTTGGTGGGTCAGTGCTGGTCTGGGGAGGCGTATCCATGAGTCACCTTCTCTGTGACTGGACTCAGCCCTATGTGGGTTGGTCACTTTCATCAAATGATGTGCCATCCTTTTGTTCCTAACATTACCCATTCCATATCGACATGTGTATCCAGCAGGGTTTATTTCCCAATTAAGATCTGATGTGTTTTCAAAGTGCTGCTTTCCAACTTTTGTTTTCTGTTCTGAAACCAGATGACTCGGCTGGTCCTCCTTTAAGTCCCAAATCATCTCTGTCGCTGTCGTCCAACCCCTCGTCCCGGGACTCGTCTCCCAGCCGGGACCTGCCTGTCAACATCAGCAGCCTCCGGCCCCCGGTGGTCATCCACAGCTCTGGCAGGAGGTTTGGCTTTGCACTGCGGGCCATCAGGGTGTACATGGGAGACAGTGACGTCTATACCGTTCATCACATGGTTTGGGTAGGTGATCTCAGGCCACGTGCAGCACCTGCCTCAGCTGTTCTTTAGATCAGTAGTTTGACATAAACGTTTAATGGGTTTTTAACGATGCATTTGAACCATTCTATATGCAGGGCGGTATGATTACGCATCACACAACTTCAATAAATAAAAGGAATAACTAGATGTGCATATTGGAATTTATTTACTCCATTATATACCTACAAATGTATATTTTCTTAATTGTCCCTTACCCAGCTGTGGAGGAACCAAACACAAGCCATCGTCAAGCTGCTGGCATAATTCTGGCTGAATATTTAACCACCCTTCTCAGATTTGATTGGCCACATTTTAATTGGTGGGTTTGTTGTTGTGGGCCAGACTTTTAGTCGTACCTCAAGCCAATTTTCAACAGGGCTGAGGTTGGCGCCATTCCAGGAAGTTGTTAGTCAAATACAGCCATTCTAAATCTAGTTTTATTAGTTTTCGGATAATAGTCCTGTTGGAACGCCCAACTGTGTATAAGTTTGAACCGTCTAACTGTTGTTTTGAGGTGAAGTTGTATTTGGTGGCAATTCTCAGTTTCCAGCATTTCATCCACTTGGTGCAATCCACCAGTCCCACTGATCCAGACCCACAGCATGATGCTACCAACACCATGGGAGGGAAACCTTTACCCGACTCCTCTAAGCATTCCTGTTTATAGCAAGTGTTTTTGTCATGCGGGCTTTTTTTTTCCTTTTTGTCTGATCCATGCAGGTAGCTGCAGATTTCAGTTAAGATTGAAGGTGTTTATTTATTGCATTTTTCCCCTCCTGGTTTAACTTCTAAGCACGGCCCCGACTTGAACCCTAACTGGAGCTGAGTGTTGCGTAATCGTTCCATCCAGATAAAAATACGACTCAAATGCATCATTAAAAGCTCAACGTTAATATGACGATCATGCCGTATGTAAACTTCTGATGTCGGTCACATTTTATAGTAGCTGTTAAAATGTTATGTCAAAGTGCCGTATTCCTCTTTTCTTCTACGGACCAAATAAAACTACAGTTATACAAAAACAGGCGTTTTGAAAGTAAGACATCTGAAGAGATCCTGCCTGAAAGTGGTCAGTCATACGTGAACCATATGGTGGTTATGATTGTTGGTTAATTGCTTTTTCTGTTTGTGTTCAGTCTGTGGAGGAAGGCAATCCAGCACACGAGGCAGGGCTGAGGGCAGGGGACCTCATCACTCACGTCAACGGGGAGTCCGTCCAGGGCCTCGTACACACCGAGGTGGTGGAGCTTCTGCTCAAGGTACGGAGAGAGCGTGGAACGTCTTCGTGGCAGAGTTTGATGTATTACTCCGGCAATAATCATTTGCTTTACCTCACAATTCAGATATGGGAATGGAGTCGCATTTTATGCATTCAAATACTAAACAAACATGTCCAACGAATAGATGTAGTGTTGTATGTGCAACTGATTGGGCTGGGTCCGAAAATCTGTCTCTTATTGTTAAACATGCAGCAGCGTGTTGTCCTCGGTGAGAAACTTTAACACTAACCATTCTAACTCTAGAGGTCGTCTCTTTTGGGGATTTTTTAATTTCTGACACAATTTCTCCAGACGTTGGGGTCCAGATTTTTCTAATCTTGCCAGATTTGAATCAGCTCAGACATTTTAAAGGACACAGTGGGTGTTTATTAGACATGGAGGAGAAAATAGAAGCAATGCAAATCAGTGCAGAGCCTAAAGTCCAAGCAGATTCTTGCTCAGGTAACAAACCAGTTGATCCTGTGGACTAAGATCTAGAAAGGCTGGTTTCTGCTTCTTAAATGATTGACATTCACGTGTGGTGTTTGCTCTGGTTTTGGATCACACAGCGTTCCTCACTGAGGAAGCCTAGCATTTAACCAAGGAAATGAGAGAAAATGCTACACTATTTCCTTACGTCCAACCACTATGAGGACAGGAGAGCATTAATTGGAGAAGCAGAGGCCTGTGGTAACTCTGGAGGAGCTTCCTTGTATGAATTGTTTATATCCAGTTCCTTCTCTGATTTCTGTTTAATGTGTATGGTATCCCCTCATCTGTGCATTAAGTAACCTTATTTGTCAGGGAGTAACCAATGGTTATGGTTTTACTCCATTTTTATCTAGATTTATGTTCTCCCTCATTGTTCTATTGCAACAATCTCTGACATATATTGAAGTGATCTTATTTTTAGGCAATAACTTAGTTTGAGCTCTTGGAAAGCCATGACTGTCCATCCTTTAGTATTGCACATACAGCAATGGTGTTTGTCCCTTTGTGATCCAGTGATGAAGCCTTTTGTCTAGATTGCTGGGAGTAAAGTGTTTATTAGAAGCGATCCGCCAAAATAATCAAAGCGCTTATTCTATTTTGTACTTCCTGATCCTGTTAAACCAAAGTTCTTGTGTAAATCAAGTAATGGTACTTTCAAGCTGTTAAAGTCCTTTATCTGCCCTCCTCTGTATACAGTTTTGAATTTCTCTTCCCTGAATAAGTTCCCTCATTATGCTTGGTGACCCAGTAAACTACTGATCTATTTTAGATTTCTTTGTCTAAAAGAAAACTTGATCTATCACATGGAGTCTCAATGAGATAATTTGTGCTAGTAAAAAAAGTTCAATGAGTCTGAATGTTTAACGCAGGGCAGCGTCTTCTGCTTGCTAACATCACCGTCCTCTGCACTCAGAGACGTCATCGGCAAAAACAACATTCTATCAACCCAAAGGTTTGTCTGCTAAAGTCAAACCAACAAAAATAAATCAACAAGAACAGAGACGTAGAGATGATAATTTCCAGGCCCTTCAGGCACTAACTTACCAGGTCATCACGGTAACAAACGCAACGATAAATCTAATGCTCCATGCGTTAGACCGACTGCTACTTTTGGCTATGACTTCATGTCAGTGAAATGTTTTCAACAGAGCGGCAACAAAGTGACTCTCCAAACGACTCCGCTGGAGAACACTTCGATCAAGGTGGGCCCTGCCAGGAAGGCGAGCTACAAGGCCAAGATGGTCAGACGCAGCAAGAAGAGCAAGAAGAAGGAAGGGCAGGACAGGTGTGTGACCTCACACGTTGCCTGTGACGTTTCAGGAAGAGTGATGATTACTCCGTCAATAACGCCCCTCGCACATCTACGTTTTCTTTCCCAGCACCAGGCGTCGCATCTTTAAGAAGATGCCCAAGCACACGGCTCCCCCTCCGATGCAGAGCAGCCGCAGCTTCTCTTCCGGCTTCCCGCAGTCGTCCAGCGACAGCCTGTCTGGTTCCCCCACACAGAGTCTCTCCCCTGGGCCCTCCACACCATGTCGCTCCCCGGCCCCTGACCACTCTGGAGGTGGGCCGCAGCACCGCCTGGGAGATCCGCACACATTTTGTGTGTTGTTGTAGAGGAAACATTTCTATTAAATCTAAACTTCTGATTTTTGTCCTTCTCTGTCAGATTCCAGTTCGTCTCCTTGCTCCAGTTCTCCCAACTCACCGGTACCGCAGGCTCGGCCCAGCTCCCTTCATGTTCACGGTCGTTACACCAAAGCCGGTCGCTGCAAGTCCACCAGCAGCATCCCTCCTTCGCCTCTGGCCTGTATCCCCCCACCACAACCCCTCTCCCCGCAGTGCTCTCCATCCTGTCTCCAGAGTCACCCCAAGTCCCTCCAGGGGTTCCACGGGAAGACGTTATCCCCTCCCACTGTGGCCCGTCACTCTGTGCGTCCTCGCAGCGTAGAACCGCCACGCTCACCCTTACTCAAGAGGGTGCAGTCGGCAGAGAAGCTGACGGGAGACAAGACCGGCAAGGGAGGTTACCACGGAGACAGGAAGGCGTACAGTACCCGCCGACACACCGTAGAGATGCCCCTCTCCGAAGGGGAGGGACTGGAAGACGAAGAAGGGGACACCACAACGAGATTCGTCTGTGTAGGGGAGCACGGCCGCCAGGGGCTGAGCATCGGCGGGCAGAAAGAGTCCCAGGATGTGGTTGGTGGAGGCAGCGGCCACCAGCACCCGACCGGCTCGCCTCAGCACCGTGGAGGCAGCCACCATTCAAAGGAGGTGAGGAGAAAGCTGGCTCTGTCAGAGCGCAGGGATTCGTTTAAGAAACAGGAGGCCGTGCAGGAATTGAACTTTGACTTGGAGGAGACGGAAGAGACACTGAGTCCAAAGCCTCCCGTCAGCCAGCCGGAACCGTGTAAGGTATCCTGGATCAACCCTTCCCAGGGGGAAGCCAGAGGGATGCCATAGGGAGGCGGCGCTCAGAGTACCACTCAGCAGAAAGCAAAGTGTAAAGGCAAAGAAGGCTTGTAATTTTCCCCCGATGATGCATTTGATTGCCTTGCATGAACCTAGACAACTGTGAGCAGGTGGAACGTATGGGACTGACTGTTGAAGACAAGAAATGAGCCCTCAAACCGAGTGCTGCTGAACAGTTTACTTTCTGTCTTAGTTCTCAGATCACTGTGGCGCCTGTAACCCATGTAGTCTGTAAATATTTTATTTTACCTGAGGAAACCTATTTATGGCCTTTTAGGCTTATTTCTCCTTTTTAAGACCCGGGATGCTTGAGCCAAGAAGCAAAACGTTGAGCAGGACATTCAGATAAGCAGGATTGAGTGAGTCTTATTTTCACTGTAGAACTTCCCACCACGCTTCTGTCCTGCTTGAATGGCGTTGCTGTCAGAATGTGGACATGTAGACCTGGTATTCCTGAATGCCGTGTGTCTGGATCACCAAACCGGATCACTCAGGCCCAGCTGTGTTGCCAAAGCTTGGTTTAGCCAGCGCGTCGGTTTTAAACCAGGTACTGTACCATAGATGAGGTCCCTGTGCAAACATGGGCTCCTCCACCTCCTGCTGTGTCAGAGCTGAAGCTCCTGCAGGTCTTTGACTGGGAGAAAGGTGGGAGTGTGTGGAGACGGTGGTCAGCGCTTCCAGCCTGCTTCTCATGCACTGATGCCATAAACAAACATGGCTCAGTTGGCTTTTTCCTCTTGTTTTTAATGTTTTACGAGAAATAAAAGTTTACATTTTAGTGCAGGTACCTCTGTGGAGTTGTCCTGTTTTTTTTTTTCTTTTCTGTGTGTCTTAAATTGTAGAACGAATTCAACAGGTGGATGAAGGAACGGGAAGTTTTGTATATTTTGATATGGACTGGTCTTGTTTCAGTGCTAACTATAACCTATGGTATGGACTTCCACCGTATAAACGATGGTGGACCTTATAGCGGCTGTGTCCCAGTGGTGTTTTGTGGCCTTGTGAGAGTGGATGGAGTCAGATAAAATCATTCTCCATTTGCAGTTAAAGTCAGCACATTTTTTGCTTTTGTCACATCTGTTTTTCTACAGTGGCTTTCCATTTAAATGTTTTACAAAGGTGATTCATGTTGGGTTTTGAGTTCTTGAGTTTAACACATTGATTTTTTTTTTTATTGAAATGTTTTGGATATGTGAACACATTGGACTTACTAGGTTTTTTTTTTTCTCCAATTTTCACTCTTAAGTCAAAATGTTTGCAATGACTTTGTCTCATCTTCACCAATGTAAGAAGTGTTGTTTTTTTTTCTCTCTCCCTTCAGAGTAAAGGGAGATTTGCCTGTGGGATTAATAAAAGAAGCTGGGCTTGGGTAAAAGTTGCACTTGGTTCAGAATTAAATTCAAACTTTCTTTACTCCCACTGTGTTTAAGGGCGATCAATTTGTGTTGATGGGCGTTCTCATCAATATTTCTTAGATAATCTTAAAATTTTCTTATTTGAAGTCTTTTTTTTTAACCACCTAGTGAATTAGTCGCACAACCGATGGGGATGACAAGAGTTTCCTTGTGTCTGCATCTGGAGTCCTTTTTTTTTTTCACACAGAACTTCTCTACTTGAGTGTTTGTGAATTAAATGTGTTCCACCTGAATCGACTAATAGCAACTGGGAAATGCAGCAGATGGCTTTCCGCTGCAGACCGGGGGGACATTGTCGGTTATTCTCTCATATTACAAGTGCTTGAAATAAATGAATTGCAAAGGACTTTGGTCCTGGATGAAAAAACCTTTTGTCTTGTCGTCTCTTCCTAGTTTGACATTTCTGTTCTTGGATGAAGCTGGGGTTAATCTGCTTTAGACTGTCTACACTTACACTATGGTGACATATAACCAAAATGATGGGAGAGGATTGCAGTTTTTATTAAGTTATCTTAGATTTGTAAACCACACTGAGAGCTGGACTGATAGCCGCTCTGCCTCTGAAATGGTGCTCTGGTGGTGTGTTGTTTTTCCCCCTGACGAGTGTACACTGGCCTGACAATAAAAACAAGCTTGGTAGCCAGGTATGGATTTCCATTGCAGGTTAAGAGTGAAAGCTGATGGAGAAAAAAACCTGCAACATTTTTTTGTGTGTTGACATGCAGCAGAATCAGCATTCATAAACATGTTTCTGTTTGAATGTTGTGAAAAAGTTCAATGGTTTTTATCACTTACTTCAGAAAGAGGAACTTGTAGACTTTTTTACACAAAGTGAAATATTTGAAGCCGTTCTTGTAATTATGATTATAGTGTACTGATGATGAAAACCCAAAAATGTCTCAGAACATTAGAGATTCAATAAGGGACATTTTAAACAAATGTCAGGCTTCTAAAAAGTCTGTTCATTTCTATGCATTCAGTACTTGGTTGCTGCCCCTTTTATGTGAATCGCTGCATGGAGGTCGTCAGCCTGTGGTTCTGCTGATGTGTTCAAGAAGCCCAGGCCGTCTGCATTGTTGGGTCTTCCTCTACATAAAACTCCATGGATTCACCATGGGGCTCAGGTCAGGCAGTTTACTGGCCAATCTGGGGGCACAGAACCAGCTTTTGGTACATTTAGCAGTGCTGGCCAGTGTGGGCCTCTCCTTTAAAGCTTGACAGCAGAAGGAAGCATGGTGTGCTCTAGAATGTCCTGCTGGGTGTGTTGACCATGGACTTGAAACCCAGTGGACCAACAGCAGCACATGTCATGGCACCCCAAACCATCACTGACTGGGAAAACCTTACACTGGACCTCAAGCAACGTGGATTCTGTTCCTCTTCCATCAGACTCTGGGACCTTGATTTCCAAATTAAATGCAAACTTAACTTTCATCTGAAAACAGGACTTTGGACCACGGACCAACGGTGCGGTTCTTTTTCTCCTTAGCCCAGGTAAGATGCTTGTGACATCGTCTCTGGTTCAAGAGTAGAATGCGACGTTTGTAGCCCATGTCTAGGATCTCTCTGTGTTTTATGGTTCTTGTGCTGACTAGCCTCAGTCCACTCCTTGTGAAGTTCCCTCATATTTTGCATGGATTTTGCTTGACAGTCCTCTCAAGACTGCCGAACTAATGCAGTAATCATGCAAAAGGAGGCCAGGCCAAGCACTGAGTGCAAGGAAAGAAAGTTTTCAGATGCCTAACATTTCTGTTTTGAATATCCTTTCTGACTGATCATGTGTGCTGTTCTAATTCTCCAAGACACTGAATTTTGGGTGTTTGCTATCTGTAAGCCATACATATCAAAATGATAAGAAATAAAGGCCTGAAATATCTAATTGTGTAATGCAACCATCTAATATAGGAGCCTAACTGTTCTAATTTCAAAGGTTTTGAACATTTTTGTGACGTTTTCATTTTCAGAGCTGTGCTTTTGCATGTTGGAACCACAGTTTGATTCTGATGACCCACCCTGCCATGATGGACACAGTTGTAGCTGATAAAGCTGATGCAAACCGGTGCAATGACTTCTTCCTTCTGCCGTTGACTGAAAGATGTTGAAGGTATCAGGCTGGGACTCCAAACATGGGTTACGAGCTCTATCACTGCACCACCACCACGCCCATAATCACAATTTGAATTATTAAAACAATACTTTAGTCAAACATGAAAAAACTGCATTTTTTGCACCTGGAGGACATTGAATTACCTTGAATATATTATTATTATTGAATTGCGCTTTAATATAATTCAAGTATTTATTCTAATGTAAACATATTACTTATTTCTATAAGTAGTTATTGCCATATCTTAGGAAAAATATTAACCTGGTAAAAAAAAAGAAATAAGTGATTTAAATCTATCCTAAAGCCCACATCCGATGGTGGTCTAATGGATATTGACCATCTGATATGTGGGGGAATTTCACTTGCTCTTCTTTACAGCATTGCTTCAATTCAATCCGAATTGTGTTTTTGAGGTGTTTTTCACCTCAAAGGTTCTCTGTTGTAGCTTTGCTTCTGCGTTTGGGAGTATTGTCCTATAGACAACACAATTTGAGCCAAGCTTTCAAAAATAAACATAGTTTTTCTTTTGAGGTGGAAAAGCGGCTTTCCACAGCAACATTTTAATCTATTTTAGATTATAGAGACCTGTTATATGTGAACGCCTCTGCTCTATGTCTTCATAAGATTGACACTGTCTATCATGCTTCTCTGACGGTCGGTACAAACTGTACTGGCCAATCGTGTGAACTGTACTCTACAGTGGGATGGGCTTCTTTGTCTATCAGGAGGTTGGAACACTGGTATACTTTGATTTGTAAGGACATGGTAAGGCTGGCTCTTACTCTTTGCATTCCACTGATCATTTGCTCTCTTACTGTTCCACTCCGTTTCACAGAACTGGGAAAAGGGGCTTTGGTTTACTCAGCTGTGTCTACATGGAACATGTTACAAGTAGACTGGAAATGAACTGAACGCATTTATTTGAGCACTTTTAAGTCCCGACTGAGACGTCTTTAATTTGCGACTGTCTTTCTTTATTTGTATGGCATTTTAATTGTGTAATCTAATTGTAACTGTGTAACCTTTGCTGCCTCTTGGCCAGAACTCAATTGAATTAGAGGTTCTTAATCCCAATGGGATTTTCCTGGTTAGATAAAGGTCAATAACAAAATAGAATTAAATATGTCTAAAGAAACTTAGAATACTAATTAAGTAAAGCATCACTAAAATGGACATAATTGAAATAGTAAAAGTTTTTAATTCTAATCCGACAATGTGGTATGCAAACATTTCCCTTAACAAACACTATCATTATCAATGGCCCCCACAGGTTGGGAAACTCACCTTGCTGGCAAGACCTTGGCGTCGGTACTGTTGCTAAATGAACTGCGGTTAAGTATCTATATTCATTAATAATCCAGCTCATATTAACATTTCAGCCTTACTGTTGTGTGCTGGACACCACATACTATGAATGACAAGGGTCAGCTGAACCAACACCTTAGTAAAAGGCCAGATGTCACCATTATTAGGCACGTGTCTTTAGTGTTTTATTTTGTTTTGGCCATATAATTTGATGTTGGCACTTAAACAGTTAGACCAGAAGTTTTAAAATCCAAAAGCTAAAAACGTACCTAAACTTGCCAAAAGGGGGCAGCATAGCAAGGGGAACACAGTGTAGAGACCCCTTATATGACGAACCAAATGTGTTTGACAGTCATCTTTGTACAAACTCTTAACCATTTTAGATAGAGTTTTAAATCTTTAGATATAATTATGTCCAAACGTATTCATACATCTGACAGATTTAGGTTTGAAGTAATCTTTTAATATATTATTTAAGGACTGTGAATAATTTTGGGCTACACCATACGAGTTCATTAGATTATTTTCTGTTATTTTGTATATTTTGGTTGTGTTGAAAGAATAGGTGCCAGATGCCTTTTAATTCAACCCAAAATGTTACCTAATGTGATTACAATCTAACCATTATTGAAAATTGCATTTGCTTTGTTCAATTTTGAATGAGTTCAAATCAAATGTTATAAAACTCAAATTTTTAATAGTTTGACTTTAGCATTGGTGTTAACTTGTAGCTTTAACCCAGAAACATTCTCAACAACGAGTCTAATGGCTACTCTTGCTAAGATGATTTGTTCATTCAACCCATAGCTGCATTTCAGCCTTAATGTTCTCCGTTGGATATCGTACAAAAATGAGTATCGTACACTGCTGACTAAACCATCATCTTCCGTCATGTTACCAAAACTGTTAAGAAAGATTGTGACAAAAAAAGTAATAATTAGAACGTAATAGAAATGAAACATTGGGCAAAAAAATGACCCGTATCTTATCCAAAGGTATAAAATATTTACAAGGTAAGAGAATAGTTTTTTGCAGTAGAAGATGGCTAACAGGGAAATTTAACAAAGTGCAAGGATTTCAAGCTGTCATAAATCGTTCGGTCTTCTCCGTTCGTTTCCGTCGCTTTCCGCGCTGCTCCGTGGTTCCCACGCACCGTCCTCCCCTGCGCCGTGCTGAGCTGGAAAATGGCTGTGCGGAGGGCCAGGGAGTTATGATCGACACAAGTACGGCGCAGTTAAAAGTTAAATCCGAGTTGTCGCCAGAAGGTTCTCACACGCCGAGAACGCTGCTTTTTGCACCCGGGACCCCGCACACACAACCTCGGTCGCTTGGAAACTGTTAAAGCCCCGCTGCAGAAAAAACAGTGAGCAGACTCAGAAACGGGTGAGTTTTTCCTCAACTTCTTGCACATTTCCAGTACAGCGGGGAAGCCAGCGGCCACTGTACTGGAAAATGGTGGAAGTTCAGTGCTGCTGATGAGCCGTGTTGACACAGAGCCACGCTTGCCTTGTTTCTCAGTGGAAAAATATTATTCTTATGTTTTTCATGTTGGCTTTCTGTTGTTCCAGTGAAGGTTTTTGCTGGAAAAGTGTTTAATTCCGTCTTTTTTCTCGTCCCCCTCTGCTCGCGCTTGTCGACTATGAAACGAGTATCAGCTTTTATTTAATGCCACTAGCTAAATAAATTACTTTAGATGAATTAAGGATGCAATAGCGTTTTATGCTTTTGCATTTTAGTAAACTCGGGGACTGAGACAAAAACAGTCACCAAGTATGACCGGTCGCTAAGTAGTCCGTTTAAGCTTCTTTGGGTGTTTGTATTTTTGCCATAATCATGCTAACACGGAGCTTTTTGCTCTTTGCTGAGACGGTAAAACCACGTCTAGTCCTGGGTGGAAGCCAGCCTGGCGCGTGTACCAGTGGACGTGTTATGCCAAGGTGCGTTCACGTTCATCATAGGAGAACATCAAGTCGTTTTTTTTAGCATTTGTCTTCATTCGAGCATGGAGACTAACCGTACATTCGACATTTTTTTTTTGCATAAAACACGTGAACTGCGTGTAAACCTCTTTATATCTGGCTTGCGATGGCCAAGTCCAACATAATGCAACCAAAAAGCCAACCCTTCATTACTGCTCTGTAAAACATGACTCGGGGCGAAACTCCCTAGTTTTCGTCTGATTGTGTAAAATACAAACAAAACTGTTTAAAACAAATAACTAAAGCGCTGAAATAGGTCTGTCTCCTACAGTTTTTCCCTAATGTTTTGGCAGTGACAGTGAAAGTTGTATGTTTTCATTTTTTTGCATGTCTTTATGGCACACGAAGAACATTTCAAAGTTGCACCTACCAGCATTTGTGCCAGATTGCCAATCTCCATTTTTTCTATAATACGGGTTTTTGTTTAAAAGTGACCTATTATGCTTCCCTTTAAACAATTAGGGCAGTTCTGTTCATTATATATTTTTTTACCAAGGGTGTCCCAATACAAGTATTTAACCTCCGATACGATACTGATATTGCAGCTTTGCTTGTTGGCCAATAGCAATATTGACCCGATGCGATTTTAGCAGGTATCATACGTACTTTTATTACTTATTTTGTAGTGTGGAATGATGGAAAAGTCTTGATCAAGTGATGTTTCTCAACCAGAAAACAATAGTCAACAATGGGTTTGAGAACAACTGACCCTTTTATTATTAACCAATGGGTGACATAAACTTGAAAATTAAGCAGAAGTGTATGTACAATTGAATAAAATAAATTATATATTGATAAGACCCTGAAAGAAACCTCAAGAAGTCCAATAAAAACAAATTAGAATTTTAAAATGTGCAAAATAACATTTCACGGTCACTTCAGTTTTTTTAACTGTCATAGCCAGCCTGGTGCTGCTATATGTTGGGAACATGTGAGGGTGGGAAACACCCACAATATTGTCCTGCTGTGCAAAGTCAAGAGTCCACAGCTCCATTTTCACAGACTCTGCCCAAAACAGCGTGAACATTGCTGTTAGTCTTTACTCAAACAACAGTATAAATAAATGAAACATATAACACTAATAACAAGAGCAAAAAACAAAGGATAATACAATTGATGGCTAACTTTGCTACTGCTCCATCTCCACTTTCTGCAGCCCGAGTAGAGATTCTTTTTCTAAGCGTTTGGGCATGCTGAGCGGTCAGCCTGCTCCTGTGCTCGTCAGTGAGAACTGACGCTGTGCTGAAGAGCGTCTCGCTCTCTGCTGCAGGGAGCACAGACGAGCTTAGCTGCTGTCGCTGCCAGGGTGGGGGGTCCAGCCTGGTTTGCTCTTCTTCAGTAACGTAAAGGATTGTTGTTAGGTTCAGTAGGAGCCTCACAGAGGTAGCACCCCATTTCAATGACTGCCTCTCAGAAGGACCTGCTGCTGTGCTGCTCTCCTCCAGTCTCTCATCAAAGAAGCTGCCCAGGCTGCTGCTTGGACCGTTCCATCCGTGGAGTTTTCTTCACTGGACTGGTACAGTTTCATCAAACGGAGGCGTGGTCTTCCCTTTTTCTATTTTCAACACCGTCGCCTGTAATGCTGCTCTTGCATGTCCCAGGTTTTCCCGCATTTGTGAAGTACCTGGCATAAATCTAAAACATATACCAATGTATCTTTTAAAGCTTTTCATATCCAGACCGCACACATTTCTGCTCACAAAAGGAATGCAGTCACACACAGTCACGCTAATGTAAACAATAATTCTGCAACCGATCTTAGAATTTCATATCACTATGGGTGCAATAATTACTGCAATGGTTTCATCTGTGGCATATTTATTTTTTATCTGTGCATTATCTTGACTGTGAAACACTTCCTGGTATCTGCACTTGCAGCATCTTTTTAATTAGAATTTTTAATCAGCTTGCCTTGCGTCTGATGGACGATTGTGACTGATCAAGGGTAGGCATGTATTTATATGTAATGTTTGATATCACCAACCTGGCCAGGCAGATTGATAATGTGTAGCACTCTACGTTATGCACGTCATCAACGTGGGACTGCTCCATTTGAATCCGTTTGGGGAAAGGCGGGACATTCAGCAGAACATCTCCGAGCTGATTGGGCGAAGCGACACCTAGTGCCCGTCTACCAAAGGCTAGCCAGGGAGCTTCTTGCTGTTCTTCTTTCAAAGATGAAATCATGGATTCTCACCAAACAGATGTGATAGCAGCAGCTATCATAGTTCCGCGGAACTATCGGGAAGCAAGACGGCAACAATTGACGCAGCTACTGTGAGAGCCAGTAGACCAGGGGTCACGAATTAAAAATCAGCGGGGTCCGAATAACAAAAATCAACAACCAGTAAAGGTCCGGACACATTTGTAATTACAATCCGTTACATCAAACAGTATTTAACACTGAAATAAAATGTTTATGCATCCACAAAAAATAACATAAAAATAGAACGTTTTTCTATTTTAAAATCCAAAGTGCTTTTTGAAATGGAGAACCACAATCTTTCACAGTTTGGTATATAGACAATTTCTTGACTTTCACATCTTTTATAAAACACCTGAACTTTTTTTAATTTATTTTTTATGGCTTAATGAGACAAGTGAGCTTTAGGCTGCCCTGCAAGGGTTTTAAACCTTAGTTTGATTGGCAACAAAGCCAACCTCAAGCACATATCAAGGTGCTCCCTGTCACATTCAATATAAACCAATTTTATGATCATACAAGGCCAAACACAACCTTGGAAATGCCGGACACATCACCAACACTATCATGACATAATACATTTTAATTTGACACAGATTGCTTTGCCCGTTATTGTTCACCAATTAATAATTACAGTTTATAAAAAGGCATGATTTAACTTTTTTGAAGTTTAATAAAATGGTTATATTTTAGCCCAGTGACTGGAGACCTGTCCAGGATGAACTCTGTGTCCGTGCTCCACTTTAACTTCATAAAAAAACTCTCTGAGAATCGCCTTTCTCTGGCCTCACCCAGTTAGAACCCGTTCTCCAGTCCATGTTGTAGCTGCAGTTTATTTGTTTTATCTTTTTGATGTAGTTTTCTTAACAATCTGTAAGCATCAAAATCCTTGTCATTTTATTTAGTGTCCTGGAGCGCAGCTGCTCATCAGGTGAACACTGCTGCATACCGACAGCAGATACAGCTCTGCCTTCTTTGCTTCAGAACAGCGCAGCTTTTTCCGAATCGCACCCAGTCAAATGCGGGACATTATTTCACATTCCGACTCTTCTTCAAGGGTCATACTAAATTAGCCTGAGCTAGCGCGTTACTCTTCTTTGTGTTTAAATAAAACATAACAGCGAATCACGAGGAGATCCCTGGTTGGTCGCCGCGTTTAACAGCGAGGGAATAAACGCTGACAGACGACATGGCCACAGGTGGAAATAACTCATTGATTAACTGCAGGAGGAGATTGACGCTTACTGAGGGAAGTTGTTGTCAGCTGCTGAACTTTCTGACCGGCTGGTTCACATTAATCCAAAGAAACCTTTGACCACCGCTACTTTCATTCATACCATCTGTGGCCAGTTTAAAATGCTCTCCCAAAAGTTAAAATGATGAACACCGATAAACCTCAGACTGGCCATGTCCGCTTTGGAAAGACCCGCCCTGCTCTCATTCTGATTGGCTAATGTCTCGCCTCTGCCAGGTTTGATTGGTTGAGAGCAGCTTCAGTGCAAAACCTTGAATAAAAAGTCTAGACGGGACTTTTTAAGCTCAATTTCCAAATGAAGGAAATCCGTCGCAGGGACGGAGAACTTTAACCCCTGAGTTAGACACTGTCGTCGGATAACATGCAGTAATATATAAATGTTTTAAATCAGGTTGGGTCCGGATTAGGTAGCAGCTGGGTCCGGATCCGGACCGTGGTCCGCTAATCCGTGACCTCTGCAGTAGACCGTCCTAGTACGTGACTGGGCCGTTTTTAGGGTGTACTAAGAGCAGACAGAATTCAGGAAATATTACTGAAATCCCCAGTTTGGCCATGTCAACATTTAGGGAGAAATCAAGTGATTGCAGCCTTTGATGCCGTTGGCCGGTCCTTCAAGCGTTTGGTGCAGCAGACTTTTCAGATTCATGTGGACACACTGCCTGAGGCCAAGATGCATCCATGGCCAAGCGTCTGTAAGGATAGACAGTAGCTGGCTCATTTTTTTCTCAGAAAGTCCAAGGATTGTTTTCAAGTGAAATCAATTGGCATTAATTACATGCTGACTTTTATTATTGGTATATGTAGAGCAATGCAGATAAACTGCCAGGTTTATGGCAAAAATATATCTTAAGTGCCAAAAATAGGCTACATTGCCTATTATGTTGTACTGTTTGAAAATAATGTTGTAATCATTGTCATTTTTGTTACTTCCTGTTAGGGCTGGGCATCAATCAAATTTTCGATACCGGTACCGATACCGATACCTTTACTTCGATATCGGTTCCTGAACGATACTTTTTTCAATACCAGTTTCATAATATCAATTCTAAGAAAAAGAAAATTACACAATATAATAAAGTACCAATCTTGAGTTTTATTTTTAGCTCAGATTTTTACATTCAAAGCACTTCTCTTACATTAAAAAAAAATAATATTTTCAGTGCAACAGTTGCAAACAAGTCAGTGTCTAATGCTCACTGTGACATTATGAGGACCTTTTTACTTTTTTTAGCAGTTTTTCTTCAGAAAAATTAACATGTCTGCTTTCTCAGGAGACAAACAAGCCCGCTCCTGGCTGATGGTGTCTCCAGCAGTAGAAAATGTACGCTCCGAGGGTGTGGATGATGCTTGCAGAGAGCTTTGGCTTTTTCTGGAAACAAAAATAAAAATAAAAGAATAGATGCCACCAATTTAATTTTGTTATGGAAAATGAAATAGTGGGGAAATGGGATGTCTTTGTATCGTTTTATTTTACCAATGGTGCTACTGCAGCTCCACAGTCTTCATCAGAAGAGTTGTCATCATGGTGACCAGCTGTCCCTTCAACCTCCTGCTTCTGCTGGGCCTAGAAAATTACAACTTTATTCTATATTCAATAGATTATAATGGGAGTCATATAAACAGATCTACATTTGAAGAGGAAAATTATGAATCAGAAAAAACACACACCTGTTGTGAGGTTCTAGTCATGAGCTCCTCTTTTATTCTGGTCCACACTTCATCGCCTACTTTCATCCTGAATCTCGGTTCTACTGTGAGGAGAATATAAAAATAATATTGAAAATAAGGTTAGCTGTTTAACCATCTGACCCAATAGATGAGCATATTTTTACAAGCTAAGCGTTACCTGTTAATGCTACTACACAGCAATAAAAAAAGGCTACTCGCTAACTCAGCACGATGCACGTGTTAAGTTGCAGTAATGCTAATAAACGTAAACTTGCCTGTTGAAATCCCAGACACAGTGCCGTCCTCGGTACTCTGATGAGGTGGAGTCCGGTGGTTGATATTTAGATTCACTCCGCTCCGGTTTTGCACTGCTGAGAGGAGGATGGCTGCGCTGGCTGCGGTCCGCTCTTCTTGCAGTCAAACACCGAGCAACTTTCCGCTCTTAAATTGGTCCCGCGCAGGTTTAGGTGCTTCATTAAACTAGTCATTTGCCAACCTTAGCAACAATGTCTTTTTACCTGGGTGGCATTTTTAAGCGGTCCGACGACGCTCGCAACTTGTTCACAACAGATACACGTGAACCCCGTCTGTAGGCGTAGTCACTTATGTATTTTTCCTGGGTGACACAATCACGTTTAACGTTACAGCCAATCACCGAAACTTGACACCGAAAGACGAGGCATGTTTTGATACTCCGTAAAACTGAAGCATTTCGGTCGGTACCATAAAAGAACTGAAGTTCGGTACCCAGCCCTACTTCCTGTAGATGACAATACGGCAGAAACCCTTGTGCGTCAGCAGTGTTGCAAATCACCCGGCCGGTCACCTTCTGACCCCAGTTCCTGACGCTCACAGCGTCAGTGTAACCAGGAACTACAGACGCCCACCAAGCTGTGAAAAAGGCTGAAACAGCTCGGCTTAGGCTCATCTCTTGATTAACAGTGAAGTGAACGGATCCCTCACTGCCCATTCAGTACGGCTTTGTTTTCAGCGTGAGGAACGTTGTGTGTGTGTGTGTGTCTCACTGTTAGGGTTGCCAACTCCTTAAAAAATAAATAAAGAACATTTTTTGGCCAGCCATTGTCCTCCACCCTACTGACATGATGAATCGTTTTTTGCATTTTCTTCTGTGTATGAAACGATTTAGTAAATATTTGACTCAAACTTTAATTTAATTACACGTATTTTTATTTCTACATATGGGTCTGTTCCTTTTTTCAAGGGACAGTTGACAACCCTACTTGCGGTCATTGCGTGTGACGTGAGAACAGTGCAATTACCTCCTGCCTAAAAGCCGCTGCAACTAATAAACCTTCAGGATGGCAGAGAACAGTTTTCCTGTGGACAGACAATTAGGTTCAACTGTTGCTTAAAGTAAAATTTATTCTTGCCCTGTCGTGGTTATATTCAGAAGAGTCGGCAGCCAATACGGTACACTGCTGTCCGCCATTTTTTCCTTATTCTGTGGTTTTTAAAATTGGAAGCAGCCGTAATCTTGTGCCTGCGCATTGATTTCTACCGATCTGTCAAACTTCACATGAGCCAGGGATTCCCTGGAAGAAAAGTTCAGTCTTTCCCTGTTTACACGACAACAGGAACCGGGACGTTTTAGAACCGGTACACTCCCTCACAGCCCATTCAGGACGGCTTTGGTTTCAGCGTGAGGAACGTCGTGTGTGTGTGTGGTGTGTGTGTGTGTGTGGTGTGTGTGTGTGCGTGTGTGTGTGTGTGTGTGTGTGTGTGTTAGAGGTCCATCGGCCTCTAAGGGTTATCTTCCAGCCACCCTGATAGTCGGGACCTCTGGGAAGGGAAGACCGGGGCAAAAATCGGGCTAAAAATCCTGCCTTTTTAACCAGCCTTAGATTAACAGTACAAACACAACCAAACTGTTCAGAGCCTTATTCTATACCAATATAAATTGTGTTTGTAAACAAACCTTGATCTGCCGCATACATGCATATGCATACATATTTTTCATAGTGTAAACAAGGATATGGTCCACGGAAACGTACTCGACAGCAGCCCTGTACAGTTTCTGTCTCTCTGGTCATTTGGTATTATATTTTTTTGTGATCAACTACAGCAGCGAGGTAGGTCGTTACGGTTTCTAACTTATTTGTATTTAACCAGACAGCGTTAGCTGTTTTTGTCCACGAGATTTGCTACATCACT
This sequence comes from Fundulus diaphanus, assembly GCA_037039145.1. Taxonomy (NCBI): domain Eukaryota; kingdom Metazoa; phylum Chordata; class Actinopteri; order Cyprinodontiformes; family Fundulidae; genus Fundulus; species Fundulus diaphanus. The sequence continues at coordinate 51,147,443 of CM073133.1, forward strand.
GTTGAAGACACAGGAGCTTTACTAAATGTTATGCTTTCCTCTCCAACATCAGTGTTGTAGCGTTAGCTTGTGGCATTAGCGTTGGTGGGAAGCATCGTTCATGATTAGGTTTTCTTGTCCATTTGCCTTACAAGGAAAATCTGTTTTGTCAATAAAGAGGAGTGGATGTTTTCTTCTGGCTGTACTCCGTATATTAGCAGAGTTTAAACTTCCTAAGAGGCAAATGTGAATGTGTCAATTCAGATTGATTTTGACTTAAATGAGTCAATCTTTGGATAATTGCTTTCTTCGGTATTTTTATATTGAGGTATTGATTATGTTTAGAACTTTGTTCTAGAGCTTGGATTTCTTGATGAAGGAAGATTTTGAATGTCTCAATACTGATGTTGCTTGACATGCAGTGAAAGCACAGGAAAACGGCCTGTACCACACACACCCTGGCTTTTACTTCTTCTCAGTTTTCCTGTTTGTGGTGTGAAGACAACCACAGAAAAAGCTCAGGAAGTGGCATTATCATTCACAGCAGCCTAGTTCCAAATATTTTTACGTAATGCTGGAATGTTCATTACCCAACCTTTGTCATAAAAAGGTACAGACAGTGTTTACAAGCAAGTTATGTACTCAATATCCTTACAAGACCTTTCATGTTGGAAGAAACATCACTGATCAGGTGGACTGTTGTCACTGCAATTAGATATGACACAATACAATCTGGGAAGATTTGAGGAGCCATATTATCTTTGCAGTGCAGAAAAAAACTCAACTTGCTGTCAAAAATTAGTTAAGCTGCCAGAAGAAGGTGTCTGATGTGGACAACGTTTCAGTGGGTATTTCAGTGATGCTGATTGCAAAGAGCTGCCAGCTCCAGAGGGCCAAACTAGTGGCACCACAAGGGCAGTTTTAGGTAAGGCAGGTTTATTTATAAAGCACTTTTCAGTACTAAGACGATTCAAAGGGCTTCTAGTGTTACAGGCAGCTGAAGTCTTATCAGTCAGAACAATGAGTGAATGTCTCTAGATATAGAAGATGCCCCCTAAAAGCCTCAGACAACATTATCAGTGATGGAGTTGGATGGATCTTACATCTTGGGTGTGCATTAGGCCAGCTGGTTGTATATTGTGTAATTGCTCAGCATGTGCAGTGTGGAGATTACAGAAACCTGGGGTTCGGAACTAAGGTGTATCTGAGGGATTCAACACATGAAATCAGGGTGCTGTTCTTTCTAAACCAAGCACATAAACAATGTTGGAAATGGGGTTCCCCAACAGAGATTTGCACCATAAAATGTAACTAGAAAAATTTGCATTTCCTGCGAAAATGCACTGTGAATGCAGATAGCTGAATGATTGAGCAAAAGATGCAGAAGATCTTTGAAGAAGAGAAAAAATAGCTGAAAAGCATTGAAGAAGTTGAAAAAGTTGAAGAAGTTGAAAAAGTTGAAGAATTTGAAAGATTTGAAGAATTTGAACATGAAAGAACAACAGCTAAATGATTAGAAGAAGAAAAAACTGAGGGTAAGGCACCAAACATTTCCTAACTCATTCTAAACTCTGAATCGTTTAACAAAGCAGAAGTAGAATTTCAAACTTGAATATACTGTAGCCATATGTGGGCCTGCATTTCTTGGGAGTATAAGGGGTTTCGCCCCCATTGAAAAGCATTGGATGTTTGACACCTCCTAACTTGGAGATGCTTTACGTGACGAGGCCCAAACTTATTGTGGAGCATTCTGTATAAAGGAGGTACAGACTCTGTAAAGCAGAAGTTTGTCCGAGCTTCCTAGAGCTACTTCCGGTTAGCAACATGCTAACCGTTAGCCGCTAACAGGGTTGTGTTCAGTATCACCGGGTGATTGTACTCTGTCAGTTTGGTCCAAATCCTGTACTGGGAAGTGCCTCAAAAAGGGTGCCAATACTTAATGTCACCAAAGGTCACCAAAGGTCATTGGTCAGATTGGCCTCCTTTAGCAACTCAGCCTCACCACATCTGGGCCCAGAACTCAACATTTGACCAAAATGGCGTGTAGCGCCATTTCCCACAGGTGGGTGGTGCTGTATTGGCCAATTGGGTCGTCTCTGGGCATCATGCCAGGTCCTGTTGGAAGCAAAGGCCCAATAGGAAAGCATGTGAAATCCAAAATGGGACAGAAAAGTGACACATGGCTGAAAGTCACTTGAAAATTTTAAAATGTCAAGAGGAAGTGACTGTGCGAATTTCAGATTCCTACATTAATCACAGCAACTGTGGTGAGCGTTGAAAGTTGCCATTCTATCTCAATGGAGCCTCTCCCTCTGGCCCTCAGAGTTCCGTCGTCATGGAAACTCACTGACACACCTGCAGCTGGCCAGTCTACCAAAGTGCAGACACTATGCTCAGCATATGTCCCATTGGGTTATAATGGAGAACTTTGCCTCGCACAACGCTCCATATCTCCTGATCCGTAAATGGTAGAGACGTAATTTTTTCTGCGTTTATTTCTTAACGGATAGGGGAAGAAGACTTGCTATTGGTTTTTGCTGGAAATATTTTAATAAAGGCGTAAAAAATTATGATATAAAGGGGATTTTTAAGGAATTTTAAAAATCCTCTAAAAACGGTCCCGAACAAATCGCTCTAGCTGAAAAAGTATAGGAGATATCAAAATAATTCTTTCACTGTGAGTATCAGCAGGCTTTTGAGGACTATGTTGCTCATTTTTATGTTTGTACAAAAATCGGTGTAGGCACAGCGACGATGTAAAAAAGTGGATCATGTGGAAAAATGCAGCTCTAAAGCATTTTCAGGATTTTGCACATTCGCTACTGCCGAACAAATTGTTCCTGCGGCCCAACCGTAACAGTTATCCAAAAAATTAATTTTTTGTGAGTGCCAGAAGGGTTGGGACATTCATGTGTGAAAGTCTCATTAAACGGTTTAGGAGTAGCGACGATGCGAAAACGTGTGATGTATTGGATTTTCAGACGTCATTTTTCAAAAACGCTCCATAGGAAATGAATGGGGGAGGTTTTGGGTTTGTGTCGCTCTGAGGTGATTTGTGAAAAATCTATAAATGCTACACCAATGAGGGTTACATTTCCTGAATCCAGACAAAAATTCCTACGTTTTGATGTATAATTTATGTGGATAGGTTGAAAATTGAGCGAGTGAGAAGAAGTTGTTCGGAGAAGAAGAATTTGTTGAATTTCTAGAGTGTGCACTCTATAACTGCCTCCTTGACGACCATAGCAACGCATGTTATTTGCTGAATTTCTTGAAAAGCCAAAATTATTTTAAAGACGTACTATACGAAAATGGTGAAAGATATGAAAAAGCTGAAACATACCATAATAGCCAAAAGATATTACAACAAAGTACAAAAAGATATAGCCATCGATTCCAGAAGAAGCTGAATAGTTTAAAAGTTGAATGGTTGAAATCGGAGAAAAATTGTAGGAGGAGAAGCGAATCAAACTTTAAACAGTAAAAACGCATTAGGAAGAATAAACACTAAGAAGAAGAAGAAGAAGAAGAACTAGAAAATTTCTGAAGAAATTTAGCAAGGCGCCTGCCTCGTGGTGCGTACCGTACCATTGAAAATACTAATGGGAAGTAACACTGCGAATTTCATTTTCCTACGATCTTCACAGCCCCCGCAACGGCCGTCCAAAGGTGCCATGTTAAGTCAATGGACCTCCTAGGAGCCTCTGGCTAGCAGCGTTGTCATGGAGACTCCCTCACAGCTGTAGCCCTCTGTCTTAATTATCATTACCTTTATCATGTGAGGTACTGAGGTGAATGTGGGATTTCAGTGTCTTTGGAGCATTTCTGCAGCATGTAACAGAGGCAAAGAGGGGTCAAAAATGGATGTTTGACACCTCATAAAATAGACATGCTTTATCTGACATGGCCCAAATTTGTTGTAGAGCCTTCTCTGTAAAGTAAGTACAGACTCTGTGAAGCAAAAGTTTGTTTGAGCTTCCTAGAGCTACTTCCGGTTAGCAACATGCTAACCGTTAGCCGCTAACAAGGTTGTGTTCAGGATGACCAGGTGATGGTACTCTTAGTTTGGTCCATAACCTGTGCTGGGAAGTGCCTCAAAGAGGGAGAAAATACGTAGTTTATTACGTCGCCATGGTAACTCAAAATGGCGGGTGGTCTTGGCCCATTGAAAAGCATTGAATATTTGACACCTCCTAACATGGAGATGCTTTATCCGACATGGCCAAAATTTGTTGTGGAGCTTTCTCTCTACAGTAAGAACAGACTCTGTGAAGCAGAAGTTAGTGAGACCTTCCTAGAGCTACTTCCTGTTAGCAACATGCTAACCATTAGCCGCTAACATGGTTGTGTTCAGTATCACCGGGGGATTGTACTCTGTCAGTTTGGTCCAAATCCTGTACTGGGATGTGCTTCAAATAGGGAGAAAATACGTTTTTTATAACGTTGCCATGGTAACTCAAAATGGCGGGTGGTACAAAAAAATACTTCATAGGATCAGCACACATGTTTTGTTATACATACTGTGGGGATTATAATATAAAACTCTAAGTGTCCCACACCGGGATTCGATCCCATGACCTCTTGCATGCAAAGTCTGCACTTTCCATCTGAGCTATTCTGTAGCGCCATATATGGGCATGCAGTATTGGGACCATAAGGGGTTTGATCCCCCATTGAAAAGCATTGGATGTTTGACACCTCATAGCTTGGAGATGCTTTATGCGACGTAGCCCAAATTTCTTGTGGAGCTTTCTCTCTAGAGTAAGAACAGACTCTGTGAAGCAGAAGTTGGTGAGACCTTCCTAGAGCTACTTCTGGTTAGCAACATGCTAACAGTTAGCCGCTAACAGGGTTGTGTTCAGTATCACCAAGTGAGTGTACTCTGTCAGTTTGGTCCAAATCCTGTACTGGGAAGTGCCTCAAAAAGGGTGCCAATACTTAATGTCACCAAAGGTCACCAAAGGTCATGAGTCAGATTGGCCTCCTTTAGCAACTCAGCCTCACCACATCTGGGCCCAGAACTCAACATTTGACCAAAATGGTCAGTAGCGCCATTTCCCACAGGTGGGTGGTGCTGTATTGGCCAATTGGGTCGTGTCGGTTATCAAGCAAGGTCCTGTTGGAAACAAAGGCCCAATAGGAAAGCATGTGAAATCCAAAATGGGACAGAAAAGTGACACATGGCTGAAAGTCACTTGAAAATTTTAAAATGTTAAGAGGAAGTGACTGTGCGAATTTCAGATTCCTACATTAATCACAGCCGCTGCAGCGGGCGTCGAAAGTTGCCATTGTATCCCAATGGAGCTTCTCCCTCTGGCCCTCAGAGTTCCGTCGTCATGGAAACTCACTCACACCTCTGCTGCAGGCCAGTCTACCAAAGTGCAGAGACTTTGCTCACAATAAGTCCCATTGGATTATAATGGAGAACTTTGCCCCGAACAACGCTCCATATCTCCTGATCCGTAAATGGTAGAGACGTAATTTTTTCTGCGTTTATTTCGTAACGGATAGGGGAAGAAGACAGGCTATCGGTTTTTGCTGGAAAAAGTTTAATAAAGGCCTGAAAAATTATGATATAAAGGTGATTTTTATGGATTTTCAGAAATCCTCTAAAACCGGTCCCGAACAAATCGCTGTAGCTGAAAAAGTATAAGAGATATCAAAATAATTCTTTCACTATGAGTATCAGCAGGCTTTTGAGGACTATGGTGCCCATTTTCATGTTTGTACAAAAATCGGTGTAGGCACAGCGACGATGTAAAAAAGTGGATGATGTGGGAAAATGCAGCTGAAAAGCGTTTTCAGGAATTTGCACATTCGCTACTCCCGAACAAATTGTTCCTGCGGTAAAACCATAACAGTTATCCAAACAATTCCTTTTTTATGAGTGCCAGAAGGGTCGGGACATTCATGTGTGAAAATCTCATGCTTGTACATGAAACGGTTTAGGAGTAGCGACGATGCGAAAACATGTGATGTTTTGGATTTTCAGACGTCATTTTTCAAAAGCGCTCCATAGGAAATGAATGGGGAGGATTTCGGGTTTGTGTCGCTCTGAGGTGATTTGCGAAAAATCTATAAATGCTACACCAATGAGGGTTACATTTCCTGAATTCAGACAAAAATACCTACGTTTTGATGTATAATTTATGTGGATAGGTTGAAAATTGAGCGAGTGAGAAGAAGTTGTTCGGAGAAGAAGAATATGTTGAATTTCTAGAGTGCGCACTCTATAACTGCCTCCTTGACGACCATAGCAACGCATGTTATTTGCTGAATTTCTTGAAAAGCCAAAATTATTTTAAGGAGGTACTATATGAAAATGGTAAAAGATATGAAAAAGCTGAAATATACCATAATAGCTGAAAGATATCACTACATTTTAAAAGTTGAATGGTGTTTCTAGCTGAAAGTAGGCTGAAGCAGTAAGCTGTCAAAAAGCAGCTGAAATGAGCGGAATTTTAGTGAATTACATTCATTTCCTATGGGAGAAAAAAAAGCTGAAAATTTGCAGAAAAAGCTGAATATTTTAAAAAGTTGAAAAGGTATAAGTACAAAAAGATATAGCCATCGATTCCAGAAGAAGCTGAATAGTTTAAAAGTTGAATGGTTGAAATCGGAGAAAAACTGTAGGAGGAGAAGCGAATCAAACTTTAAACAGTAAAAAGGCGAAAGAGGATCTCAAGAACTGTGAATGCCTACTGCATTCACAGTAATAATCTACAGTCCTGTTCATTTTTTGTGCTTCTGGTGACCTGTGCATTGTAGGTTCTTTAATGGTCAGAGTTGGCCTTCAAGACAAAGATAAAAAGAAAATTAAATAAACATCTTATACTCTTTATTATTAGTCATAGCTGCTAACTACTGACAGAGAGGTAAAGGGGCTATTGGCGAGGTCCCAATGATTATCCTCTCTGGCACGTTTTAATTCTCCAATGTTATGACAGCGGAAGCTTTTCTGACTTACATTTCTCAGACATCAGTGTCTGTGTTGAAGATGCTTTGGCAAATGTGCTGCGCTTCTTGGTTTTGAAGCTACCGCTCTTCATTTGTTTGAGTAAGGCCTTATCAACATTTTTAGCTTTTCCTCATCATCTACCATATTAAAGGTAAAATAGTTCCAAAGAGGATGGTATCGGCCCAGCTTCGGACATATTTGCCATCTTACCAGAATGTTAAACCTCCAGGACCAGCTCACTTTTTGATCACTTGCCATCACTTTTCAGGAGAGTCACTGCAAGGAAGGGGAGGGACATTCATTTATAGCGGTACCATATTTTCAATCGTTGTACTCAGATACAGCTGAAACTGTACGACGAAACCGCAGGGTTTAAAAGTTCACAGCTCACCAAATCTGTTCTTACACTGTACGGCCTGACGCTCTGACGCGACCTGACTGCTCACACTGTACTCGTCTATCCGGAAGCCAAACATAGACGGTAAAAGAAGAAAAGCGGAAGTGTCGATGCTCACTGTTAAATATGAGGCTCACAAGAACGAAATGCGCTGCCTTGGCAATTCTACGAGTTTCTCCTCCGTAGTTTGACTCCATGTCACACGTACCGCCGTCATGCTTCTCTCCACTCCCATGTTTTCGTCTGAGGAGAAGAAGAAGTATTCCCTTGTTTGCACATGCACAGTGCGGGAGGTTGGGGGAAATGGGCTCGTAGACGCTCGTAGCTCTGCTTCAACAGCAGGATGCACTCATGGTCACCTTGTGAGGGCCGACTGAATTTCAAACATATTTGATTTTCATCCGACCGTACGATTCCTGATCGGGGGGTGATCATGAGAGGCTAATCGGCCCTCGTTGCACAAAATGTGGAGGGAATTTCAAAATTTGACAAAAAAGATTGTAATCCACTAATATGATTGAGTTTAATTTGTGGATGTGAGCTAACAAATCAGTTTTTTTTCACTAATGATTGGGACTTTAGCATCTACAACGAGATACACAGTGAAAGAGGCACTGTCTTGGCTTGGGCAGCCCCCTGTATGACCTGCCTACCAGGCCATCTGTTTCAGACCAACAGCCGTATAGGAGGTTCCAGAGCACACTGCAGCAAATCGTTATTACACTGGACCAGGGAGTCCGAGCTTTTGTCACGTAGGCCAAAAGTGTCAATCAAACGTACCTTAAATCTAAAGAAATCTAACAGATTACTATAAAAATGATTAGCTCCACAAAATATGAGCAGGCAATATTTTGATCAAAGAAATAAGTCAGATTTTCTGACGGACAAGGATGCGTAAATCGTTGTATATCCAAAACTCCAAAATAGTTTTGCCCATATGTGTCATTAAAAGATAGTCATCCCATTTACAAATTCTTTGGTGCTTGATTTAACAAAATTGATAATATTTTTGTTTATTATCAGCAGTGATGGGAATAACGGCGTTGAAATAAACGGCGTTACGTTTTTCAGTAACGAGTAAACTAACTAATTACTTTGACTGTCACTGTAACGCCGTTATCATTGCCGACACCCCGTTACTGCACGTTACTCCAGTCGCACAATGAACTTTTTTTTTTCACTTCATAATAGGACTCGTGCGCATGTTGTCATGAGAGAAGGGAGGATGAGATAACCTCTCAGTAGTAATGGGTCCGGCAACACTGATGCGTCGGCGCATGCGTCGAGCTCGTAGAGCAAAACCTGTGTCGATGCGCGTATCGCTATGGGAAAGTCATGTGACCGATACAGGAACTGTTTCGAACTGACTGACGTGCCAAACTGTTTCTGTTCCCTCTAAACTGCACACGTGTGCATTCGCGCACAGCATCTGGATTCAGCGCGCACAGCAAAGCTATGCTGCGCAGTAAATAAAATCCAAGCTGAACTGTAAACAACATAATAATAAGCCAACTTTTTTTTTAACCATTTTGCAACTCTGGTGTGATGGTGTACGGCCCCGCTCAGTGAGCGCCAGGTGCTGATCGGAGCGCACCACTGATTGATGGGTGGGGCAGACGCCTTTATGGTTGGGCAGGTTGCTCTGTGCGTCTTTGTTCTGAGCGTCGTTTCAGAAAAAACGGCTGATCTACACTGAGTAGAAAGCTGCTACTCTGAGTAGTTCTTCCTCCCTCTGTCATACTCAGCATTTCCGATTTCAGAACAGATGATATCAGTCAGGTAACTAAACACAGCGCCTGATCAACCATTGAACGTAAGCATGAGCATGAAAAAAAGCCCGATCACTGGAACGCAAATAACGTGATTCACCATGGCAATGACAGGAAATAAGCTTGGAAGTGCGCATGTCCTGCGAGTAGAATTAGAAATCTTTAAAGAAGGCATATGGACAATATTAAACCATAAGAAACAATGCCATTGCTGCTGAGAACCGCAAGAGAAAAAGTCAATGCATGTGCGATATGAAAGTTATGTGATGGAGAATTAAAGCTGTTTTCACCACACTTCACTGTTCAACACAAAAGGGGGAGTTTGTGTGTGTGTGTGTGTGTGGGAGGGGGGGTCATTGAAAGGACATGGCAGCAAAAAATTTGTAAAAAATAAAATAAAAAAGCCAGTCCACAAGCATCCTCATTCACAACATGTTTACTTAGAGGTTATTACCTTATGATACAGGTTCACATTATTTATTGACTGTATCTAAAAAAAATCAAATATATTTTAAATTCAAATGGAAATATAAAATAATACAATGCAACATACAATGACTTAAATTGTAAATATTGTGTATACTAGGTCATCACATCAGTGTCAGTTAACTCTGTTAACTAGGTTGCCTGTAGGGATTTTTAATGTCCAGCAGGTGTCAGTATTCAGTGACACAGTATCAATACAGTTTGGCAATGTGTCGAAACGCTTCATGACGGGAGAGAAACGAAAAAGTAACGCAATAGTTACTTTTACTGGTAACTAGTTACTTTTATAGTGGAGTAACTCAGTTAGTAACTCAGTTACTTTTTGGGAGAAGTAACTATAACTAATTACTTTTTCAAAGTAACGTGCCCAACACTGATTATCAGTAATAAGAACAGGATTTGGGTCAGTCTTTCTTTGAAAACACCAATTTTGTTAAAAGAATTAAAAGCAGATAGTGTTGCAACAAGTCTGCTTTTAATTAAAAGTCATTGGATAGATCCTACTTACCCAAACTGTGGTCAAAAAGTGTGACTCAGGTTGAAGGAATAAGAAGCTTTTTCAAAGACAAAAAGTGATTAAAATAAGTGATTATGATTATTTTTTTTTTCCTTTGATTTTTAATACATTGCCTGAATCTTTCTCCTTACTGCTGTCTTTGCCTTGACTGCATCCGGGGCTTTCAGGACATGGCAGCAGCAGCTGTGGTCTGCCTGTTAGACAGCGCTGAGGGAAGCATTGACGAAAGCAGCTCTTTCTGCTGCCTAAAGACAGTCACTCTAGAACGATTGGTGCTTTCAAAAAAGTCCCCATTAACACAGAAAGTTGCTAAATGTGAACACAGGACTGTCGTCTCTAGTTTTCCTTCCGTGCAAAGGACGGTACCCTGACTCTCGCCAGATAGATGCAGTTCCGCCGAGCTCCACGCATCCATCTGGGATCGCTCCATTGGACATTTATTTCAGAAGGAGGGGCCTTATCAAAAATCCTTGCATATGATTGGATAAACCACTTGTCTGTCATCTTTACTGACACTAGTTCTTGCCAAACCCGGTCGGGAGAAGGGCGAAAACATCGTTTCCACTAAGAAAAACCTTCAAAGCCGTTCTCTGGTGTTCTTTTAAAGAATTAATCTTCGGTAGATTGGACAACACTGATGAAATAGCATCAATGTTACTGCTCGCTTCCTCGCTGCGAGCTGCCGTTGTTGTCTGAGTCCAAACAGTCGCTTCTCTGAAACGTCACATCTACGAAAATCCCACCCGGCGATCCTGATTGGCTCGTCCATTTTATGCGCTATTGAAATCCCTCTCAGTGGAGCTCGACGTCCATCTGGTGAGAGTCAGGTTAAGCCCACGGCGCGGTAGCAGCCAGCCGCTAGATTCACCAAACAGGAAGGAGTAGGCAGCATGGTTTTTCAAAATAAATTAAAACTTTAACGTTTTGTGATATTTAAATTCATATTAAAGTATCCAAATATAGACTATACAAAATATAGGATATATCTCATATGCTTTACATTGTTTTAACACATATATATATATATATATATATATATATATATATATATATATATATATATATATATATTAAAAAAAAAACATTATTCTGAAGGTGTGGTGGCTTTTATTTTGCTGTACCGTGATTAGTTGCATGTAGCAGAAACCCTCCTTCTTGCAGTTTAGGGGCTGCTCTTTGGACACCTTTTATTGACAGTTTAATAAAATTAATTTAAGAAATAGTAGATTTTTGTTTTTCCTTGACTGAAATAAACATACCAAAGCAGAACTTTAAAACCCATGTATCCACTTAATTGATTTTTTTTTTTTTTTTTTTGTGTCCAAGATTCTATTGTACGACCCAAAGCTGGCGTTATTTTATTGTGTTGGTTTTACTTTTTATCTGAACACAGCAAGAGTCATTTGATGCCTTCAGACTGCACGGTTAAATCTCAGTAACATTTGTTACACGGCACAGTTGATCCCATTGAAGAAGCACTAAATGTATTTCCTATTCATAAAAACGGCAATAGCTGCAGTTCATAAAATTAAATCAGTACAAATAATAAGCAGAAATCAAAGTTCTATTTCATCTGAAAAGCTCAGTTAAAAGGTTTTATTAAATAATGAGCATCATATTTTTTGTTTTGGGGATTATTTTTCCTGTATTTTTCCTAGTTGCTGCATGACTCGAGGATCTCTCTAATCCCAGGCAGGCGACAGTCTTTCCATGTTATGTTTCACATCCTGAGCCTTTAGGTGGCTGAATGGATTTAAAAAGATCGTTTCACCTGAAATCAGGAGCTGTGATCTTGGTGCTGAATGAGCTCAGTTTGGGGGAAAAGCTGGAGTTGTTTTGGTTGGACATTTGATCACTGCCTAGAAACATTTTCTAATATTAGAACATTTTCTTGATTTGCCCGGCTTCTCTGATGACTGTGGAGCACATGGCCAGCCCATTGACCAATCGGAGCGCAGGACCAGCTTTCCCTCTCTCTAGCAACAGTGAGTTACTTGCTGCCTATTCATTATTTATTTTCCTGTGGACTCCCTCTGCTGCGTGGACTCTGCTGGTTGCAAAGTGCTCCGTGTCTCAGTCGTTCTCCTGCTGCATGTTGCTCCACGGCCAGACTAACTGCAAAGTGTTTAAAAAGGAGCGGATCTGTCGACGTCAAGCAGGCCAGCTGCTGTTCTGACCCGTACTGCAGAACTAAGACACCGGGACCGTAACACAGAAGACTGCTCTTTCAACATCGCGGGACTAGTTTTACTCTGGAACTTGGAGTCGGACTGAACCACTACACTTGTGCTCAGCTTTTGAAATCTTCTTTGATATTTTTGCTTTGATTTTTTCCGTCTTACCGTGCTATTTCTTTGACATTAAACGAATAAAACATGGCAACTGGAAAAACAACTGGACTTTTTCTCAGGATGACAATCAGGGGAGGGAGGACAGTAGGAGGCTGGACTTTTTGCATGTTTTATGGGCCTGGGTTGGGGGTCAGGAGCTGGTGGAGAGATGAGGCAGAGGAGTTTAGGCTTTGGAGGGGGGGTTATGGTGGTGTGAGGATTGCGGGCTGTGGTTGGGTATGCCAGTGCCACGTGTCTAGCCTGGCACTTCTTGCTTGTCGATTCGGAGGATGTGGGACTGTGAGTCTTGCTGAGCCTGTCCGGCTTCTCTCTGAATAAAAAGTGGGGTGAGTTTTGCACGTTCCTGCATCCAAACCTTTAAGCATAGTCTTTAAACACAAGTATGTATTTCTATATGTATTTCTATTTAGGTATTCCTATTCTAAAAGGGTTTTCAGTAAACGTGTGTGTGCGCATTCGGAATGCCATGGAAGAGGGATAATAACTAGACTAAGGTGCAGTAGCACGCACTTTGGGATTCACACATGCAAACCGGACATTTACTTTATTATTTTATGCGTCTGCCTGATTGTATCAAAGTGTATGCACCATCATCCGAAATATTGTCCATTCATGAACATTTCTGAAACGTTTGCAAAGCATCAGGCCTCACAGACCAGGCCTTTGGTTATTCGGATTGAGCCATTTTGGAAACGACCCCAAAAATCCTTTCAGCAATCGACCAAAATGAACGGAGCCTTTCAATCACCTTTTTGCCCGTTTCACTTTTTAATCCTACCTGTTCCTGCTCCTCATACACCTCCTTTCATGCTGTTCAGACTTTAGCAGGACCATTGTCCTCGGTTGGTCCACAAACCACAGATGTCGTACTTAATCTGGGAACCATAATCTCTCGTTTTTCCGTCTAATAGCATATTTCCCACTTTTGAATTTAATTTAGTAGCAGTTTTCGTTACGGTGTCCCATTCTCCGATTGCTGAAAAGACTTCCGATTGGTCCCCATTTTACCTGCAATGTTACAGTCTAGTTTTCAGTCTCCGATTTTTTTAATATAGGTATTTTTAAAATAATTGTCTGTTATTAGTTTGTCTAAACAAGGCAGATACTGAATGTGCTTATTTATACCTAGAAATGAGCCTAGTTGCACGGTGTGAACTGTGAACGTGCTGTGTGCGTTTTATTAGGCTTTGCAGTTAATTGTGTCGCTGAGTTGTAATTAAACCTCCCTGATGATAATTTTGCTGCATGTAGAAGGGCAGACGTGTTTTGGTTGAAAGATGCCAGGACAGGTCTGACTAAAGATACTTTTCTGTCCCGGGCAGGAACCACTTTGGCAAAGGGTGCTGCCTGTTTAAGAGAATTCTGGCTCCGCTACAGCTGAGTAGTGGTTCACATCATGGTTTGCATGCTCCCACTGCACAAGCCTTCCTTCGGCTTCTGTCAGTGGGACTTGGTGGTGTGCGAGTCGTAGGAAGGGTTAATTGACAGTGAAAGTTCTTGTTCCTGCGCGGAGTGTTGTGCATCAGTTTGTGCTGCGAGGGAGTGGATGTCGAAGAGGGGCCGGGGGCTCCTGTCCAGGTCCTGCTACGCTGTCGGTTATGACGCAGCAGGGTAGACTGCACAGATGCATGGAGCTGCCGCAGTTCGCCATTTTCATGCAATGCATTAGCTTCGTTTCACATAGGTCTGTGTCGCGTTTCTGTGGCTATTTATCCAACAGCATCATCCGTTTATCAGTAACTGTAATCGCTTTGCAATATCTGTTTTCTTATTTCCAAATTAGCATTATTATGGACTCGTTTAAACATATTTTTTCTTTGTTCTTTTGTTTTCTTCTATGCAGGTCCATCGTTATTCCTTCATAAATGTGAGTGCACTTGAAGGGATTAAAAAGCTCCTACTCCATCCACTTTTCCTCTAACCTAGCCGTTGATTTGGAGCGCGGAGGTCCAGCGACACCGGGTCGTTGGCTGCTCTAATCTTTCATCAGAACGCCAAAGTAGCACCAGGCTCAAGGTTTCTGCTGCTTGAAGGAGCATGTTGCCAACGCTCTCCCTCTGCTCCATCATTTGGCTCAACCGGGGTATCAAGCTGAGGAAAGTGCAGCAGTCAAGCAACACCGGTCAGCTCTGAAGCCGCTGCCACCACAGCCATTATCGCAGCTACCTTCTAAACTAGCAAACATGCTTCTAAGCTTTGGGTGACTGGCCCTCCTTCCTTCAATCCCCCAGCCTAGAAATCATAGAACCACCACCTTTTATTGACTCAAGACAGGCTTCGGTTTCTGAGGAGGATTCCATTCTGGACAAAATCAGAAAAACAGCAACTCATCTGCTCTACAAAATGGCGGCAGATGGTTTCCAGTACCGGGCACTCTACACATTTACCAAGGACCAGGAGGAGGACTTGGATCTGCAGCCAGGAGACCTCCTGACCGTCAGCAAGGCCTCTCTGATGTCAGCGCTGAGCTACGAGGAGGGCTCTGAGGAGCACCCGGAGCATCTAGGCTGGCTCCTAGGCTACAATGAGCGCACCAAGCAGAGAGGCGACTTCCCAGGGACGTTTGTCGAGTTTGTTGGTCCCATCAAAATGGCCAACCCGTCGAGTCAGCCAAGGTCCCAGCGCCCTCTCCCAGCTGCTCCCATACCAGAACCAGCTCATGGTAAGGGCTTTCATTTCATTTCAGATTATTTTCATCCATGTCAGCAACGCTTCTGTTCTCAGCACCAACGCGTGTGTTAGAACACCTTCTGATGTCTGCTTGTGTCTAAATATTATCCAGGCAACTTTCACAAATAGAAGAAAAGCTTCCGAGTCAGAAACCGTCTTTTCAGAACAGAAAATCTTCTTAGTGTAATGTTATTCAGACCAGAGTTAACAGGTTTTTAGATTTTAAGAGAGCAAGGTGGTCTGGTTTCTGTAGAATCAGTGACGCGGCCCTGCGCTTTACTGCCTCATCAGATGACCACTGTTGCTGCTGACCCAGTAGCAAACATCACTGAAATGGTTTACGTTCTGCAACCGTTGTTCATTAGGCTTATACAGGCATTACTGTAAAAACAGTGGCTATAACAATAAAATAATATTTAAGTTGAGTTGCAGCAGCGTCGACTTAAAACAATAGTGTTGTCTGATACATTCAAAAAGGTTTGCCCATATTTCCATCACTCCTTCAGGCAGTGCTTAGTGAGTCTTCTTAATTTTTTAAAGCTTTTTCATATTTGGAAAAGCTTTCCATGGCTCTAGTTCAACAATCTGTTTTGTCTCGGTGTACTTTCATGTGTAAATGGAGAAATGACCCATGTAGAATTATACACCACCCTGCGGCGGTTCAGGTGTGTTTTTTATCTACCCACCCAGAGATGCTTCACGGCCCTGCGGTGTTTGCAGTTCTAAGGCGTTGCTGTATTGCTACCTTTAACAATTTAGCTGTTTTACTGTCAAAGGACAAGTCGGGCTAAACCTTGGCGTAAGCCACAGCAACATTTGTAATGAAGCTTAAGTAGATTTTGAATGTTTGTTGCTCAAAATTGTAATTGAAAAGTCCACAAATATCATCATTATTCTTTAAGCTCAAGCAATTCATTGAATAACAGTACAACAAAAACTCATAGTTCAATGCTTTGTTTAATTCAGTCAGCTGCATAGTGGTCGATGTGTTTCTTATGCAGTTATTACTGTTGCACAGCATGCTTTAGCCACATTATAGAAATGTGTTGATTAAATGTTGTGTTAGGGGAAATGGTCAGATAACACGGAGAAATGCTCTACGTTGTGTCTCTTGTAAAACCCAGTCAGGTGGCCACAACAGCCCAGTGCTAACACATTTGTGCAGAGGATATGCTTTTGTTTTTTAATTGGAACAATTCCTATTAAATGCACTTTCTAAAAGCAGATGCTGCGTCCTAAATTTATAATGAATAAAATGTGAACTGGGGATGTGTTATAATGTAATTTTTTTTATTGGCTTAGATGCAATTCCAGAACAGCCTTGACTAACTGGTGCATTCAATCAGATAAGGGATACAGCAGTCGCAGGCGGTCATCACTCTCATGTGGAAGATGGACTGTGTATTTATTCTGTTTGTATTAAATGCTACAATAGAAAACTAGTAAAAGGAAATTCATAAGAGAAAGCATTCAATAAAGCATTCTATGAGAATGGCTGTCAGTAATGACACTGTAAGCCTGCCTGCTAATCTTTTCTTAGCATGGTGGAATCATTTGAAGTTTCCAGGGAACATTGGAGAGTGAAGGGATGGATATGGAACTGATCAAAGAAAGTGCCGCTTGCAGCACCTGGTGGTGTCCGACTCATTAAAATAAACACTTAACTACAATCTGGTTTTCAGTGTCCTGCTAGGCAAATAATGAAGGTTTAAATTTCATTTACCGTGTATTTCCAGAATTTTACAGTGGCCCCGTTTTAGCTCTGTTGCCAGCAAGAAAGTCCCAGGTTTGACTTCAAACCAGGGGCTTTCTGCACGGAATTTGCATGGTTCCCCTGTGAATTAGTGTTATTCCCCATTATTCAGGCTCGCTCTTACAGAATTTTTTTTTTATTATATAAATTTAAGGTTACTTAATCTCTATAAATTGTCCTTTAGAAAGAAGTGTGTGTATTTGTGTCCTGTGTGTCTTTATCGGCCATTTCTCTAATCCCCTCAACACATGCAGTAGTCTATTAAAGGCCTTCTGTCAAATTTCAAACAGTCTTCAAAAACACAATCGAACAGTAACAATGCCCACATGGATGATTATAACGTAAATAATGGTATAGGCTGCCATCATAATGTTAGAATAATAATTGTACTTGACTGAATGCCAGTATGTATCTGGTATTTTAATGCAGGCTGATGGAAAAATAACAAAACAAACATAAGAAGATGGAATCACTGACAAAAGTCATTGGTTTCTAATCAGTGTGACCGCTGACTAACAGAGAAGGCACCAGGATTAACTAAGCCTGGCTGTTAGCCTGGTCTGGAGCAGGCTAGCTGCACAGAATAAATCGCCATGGGAACTGATCACTTACTGCTTTTATGAAAGTGAGCCGATGCTTAAATTAGCCTGGATATCTGGAAAATCCCATTTTAATCTGCTGTCTTGGTTTTGTGAAACAGCCCTCAGAGATGCATGCCGTGAGTTTTTCTTCCACTGTCTTCAGTCTTTTGTCGCCTGATTTCACATGTGGTACTGTTGTGTAACTACTGTTCTGCTTTGGGTTTAGACTTATTACATTTAAGAGGAGCAACAGCGAAGTTCAGAATCTGACAAAAAGAAGAAAATAGTCAGGAGAACATAATGGGATAGAGAACTGCAAATCAATAAAAGTAGCACTAAACTGTTCAACAGCAGCAGAGGCGACGATGGCAACCAGCTACCAATGTTTTATTGGCTACAGAGGGAGCAGTGCTGGGTTGGTCCATGTACAGATTGGGACAGGTTAAAAGATACCAAAAGCCTTAAAAACTCAGGACTCAGTAGGACAAGACATGAATGGTAAAATCCCCAGTGATTTAAAAGATGACCATATTTGACCATATTTAGGAAAACATTTGGCTAGAAATTTATTGAAAGTGTATATTATCCCTAAGTAGGTGGTAAACAACCACTCATTTAGCAGGATGTGTGAGCTCAGCCACAAATGTGCAGTTCAAATGAAGAATAAGTCACTGTGGGCAAAAGTCTTGTGAATTTGAAATGATCTCTGCGGATTCCCAAATCGCGGAACCGTTAACCTGCAAAACGTCAATGCTGGCTGACTTGCTGCAGAGTGAGTTGAATAAGGGTGAAAAGAGCTCAACAGCAGGGTAAATCATTACAAATATTCAACGTTTGTTGCGTTTCAAAGTGAGGAAACCTTGTCCTGCGTGACACTCCGAAGCCCAACTATAACTCTCCCATTGCCCGCCTGATACTGACGTGCTTTTTAGCTGGTTAACAACAGTATCCAGTGTTTCCCGCAGGAATTTGCTTATGCGAGGCGGACCAACTCGCGGAGCGGGGGGGGGGGGGACGACACGTTTTCCGCGGACCGACTCGCGGAGCGGGGGTATCCATGTGTTTTTTCCCTGCCATTCACGCACGCGCGAAAGCAACAACAACAAACCGCGTGTTAGCGTCACTTTTTTTTTTTTGGAATGTTGGCGAGGCGGTAGCATGAGTTTGGCGTGGCGGCCGCCACGCCAAGATAGCGCTGCGGGAAACCCTGGTATCTATGTTTAGACTCGCAAAACTCCCTGATCGCATTAAAATGTGTTCAGATTAAAGTATTGTGAATGCACCGTTTAAATAAGATCAAAATCAAATGATCCGATCATCACATGCGTTTACTGGCACCAAGCTTTATTCAAAATAAAACTTTGACATTCACAGAGTTATCAAATTTCACTAAAACAACCAGTGAAGTTTTGTAGTTGCAGTGGGGGAAAAAACAAACGCGGAGGTTTGTTGGTCCTGACTGTTCTAAGCGCATATGGACCCACTGCATAGCTCTGAGAGTGGTTGAGCAATAAGTTCACGAGTTAATTGGAACACGTGTTTAGATGGACACTGATCAGATTATGGATTGGCATAAACCATTCCTCTCAGAGTACAGTTTCATTCCGATTGATGGTAATAACTTGTTGATTAAGCGAGCCACACACAACAGCGCCATCTTTGTTTTTTGTCATCACAGGACCCACAACAGGCTCTTGCTTCTGCTGATGTGAGACTGTATGTGTGTACAATTGGAAAGAGACTAAACAAGTTTATTTGGAGGAGTGCCAGAGTGAAGCTTGGCGCAGTTAACTGAATGAGTAGACAGAACGTCTGGGATAATGTTTGCAAAAAATGGTTTAAAATTGAATTATCCGGACACCAGAAGATAGGCCATTTGTAGCATAAACCAAATACACCATTCAAGGAAAGAACCTCATACTAACTTTAAGGAACAGAGCTGGAAGTTTCATGGGTTGGGGAATACTTTGCTGTAGCAAGGCCTGGTCAGCTCACCATCATAGAATCCAAGAGAAATTCCATCTGGTATTAGTCAGAATCAGAAATACTTTAATAATCCCAGAGGGAAATTAGTGGGTGTTTGGGGAGTAGGGCAAAACTTTCCTCAGACCACTGCCAGAAACATCTCACTGTAATTAATTCAGCTAAATGGGCTAAGACTAGCTGTAAGGGTTTAGGGTGTCCTAACTTATTTTTAAAACATTTCTGTATGTATCTTTGGTTTAATGAGTAAAAATAGGTTCATTCTATTAACCTTTTTTCTCCAGAGATGAAACTAATTAGATAAAGGCTGGTTCACACGGCAAGATTTTAAAATAGTCCAACCGATTTTCAAAGCCTGAGAGACACCACACGTAACGATAACAAAATCATAGATATAATAGGTTTGCTTGTATAGTGTGTGGTGTCCACCCAGACAGCGGTCTCGGTTTTTCTCTCACTGCGCTCTGATTGGCTATACATCACCGTCAACAGGCTGGTTTGTCCTCTGGGAACACCTCGCACACTAGGAGATCGGAGCGAAACAATAAAACATGTGACCATGGTTTCCCTCAGAAAGTGTGCTAAACCGGTGGGGGGAGTCATGCAGCTGAAGGAGGGGCGCAACGTAGTGTGCGTTGAGCTAATAACAGCTAGCGTGTTAGCTATTTTGACTTGGATGCTTTCTCCCAGACGCGACCTTTACTCACCGCTTTGTATCGCTCTCAAACATCAACACATTTGAAATAAACAGACAACGCTTAGCCCAGCCGGGTCCTAACATTCTACCCAGTGGACCCAATCACTCTTAAAGTGTAACTCACCCCCATGTAGAAGCATATTTCCGCCCCCAGACAAATTTGAATAATTCCATCAAAGTGGGCGAGGATAGGCGAAATGGTCGGGAAGGGGCTGTGTTCAGCGTGTGAGGGGCTGCCACAAGCTTGATTTGCCATATTGAATCATGGAGAGTGAGCAGAGTTATGCTGGTAGTTACGCCACGCTTCGGTCCTTTGAGGTGGAGGATTTTTCACCTCCCTCGTCACCGGAGGTGAAGGGAGGCTTGTGGAGGCCAGCGGGGCTGAGCATTCTCAGTTTGACCTGCTGGCTCAAGGCGCGGACTCAGTAAAGCCTGAACCCGACGCTGCAGAGGCAGTGGAGGACAGGATCGGTCCAGTTATGTATTATCATAATTTTTTCCCGTTTTGTAATCCAGGCGTGATCACCGGCAGTTTTGCGCATTATAATTAATTTGTAATGTGGACACAAAGCATAATTGATGTTCTCTTTGCTCTGACTGCAGGCAGGTTTCAATATGAGGGAAGACAGAGAGGGAAGTTCACATAAACCGCGGTGAAGTTAGTTTTACCCTTTAACACACCACACTGCAGGAATATCTCTTAAGATTATTTTAAGAGCCACAACGATAGTTGCCACCTGTCGGAGGGGGAAAATTGTGGCAAAACTTGGGCTAAACATCCTGCCGTGTGAACAAGCCTTTAGACATCAAAATATGGCATTTCTTAATTAAGAACTGATTATTTAATGGGGTGTCCTAACTTTTTGACATAATGTAATTCAAAAAAGCTGCATCAAGAGAGCTCCCAATTCAGCGCTTATCATGTTGTCAAAATTATTTGACAAGTATGAATTCCTATTCAGACTGTATTATATTAACTCATTTACATTGTTGTGAAAATTATAATAATCTAAATATTTATTTTTTCTAATAGCTGGTGTTCCACTATTGGCAGCAATAGCTGCCATGGAGGGTTGAGGATACCTGGCAATGCATCTTTTCTGGAATTTTGGCCTGCTCTTCTTTGCAGAATTGTTTTAATTCAGATACATTGTAAGGTTTTATCTGATGTGAGAAAAAGTTCACAGTATTTTCCCAAAAGTCTTGTTTCTTTGGAAAATGTGAGACGGGCCTTTGCGGACATTTTGGTGATTAGTAGTTTTGTCCTTGGAACTCTCCCATGGACACCCTTTTTGTTAAGGCTCCCGCATACTTGCGTGGACATCAGTCCACGGCGCTGACTCAAGGCAGACTCTGCGGGGACTGGTACTCGCAGAGCTACATTTTTACAGACGCGTTTAAGTCAAAGTATTAGCAGCTCGGCGGCAAGAAGTCTTCCTATCGAATTGTTTTATATGCGACACCGAGCTGCTCCAAGCAGGAAGTCGCAGGTATGCGCGGGGTCACAGCCATTCTCTGTGCCACACTGAGACACTGAAGTGGGTGGTGGTTGCCTGCTGGAGAAGAAATGGCTCTAGGCGCTCAACTAGCTCATCAAACATGCTACTATCCATTCCCCCGCTTCGTCCCACTGACAGAAACTGTGGGAAATGGAAGAATTTGTCACAAGATATGTAGGCAATTGGTACCACTCAACTATGAAGGGTAAAACCTCTGCGGACGGTACGCCCCAGTGTGGGGTAGCCTTTAGTGTCTTTCTTATTGTTGAATAATGAATGATAATACACACTTGGGAAGAATATTTAGTGTGCTTTATAATCCAGTGTGCCTTATATGTGGACAAAGACTTGTTCATTCACTGTGCGGATTATAATCCAGTACACCTTATGATCTGAAAAATACGGTACATGTTCAAATGTCACCCTTTAACTTCTGGCAGTTTGAGGGTACTCCCTTTTGGCCGTGACTGTGTGTTAACCTTTTAATCTTTTCTTGCAACACGTTATGGGACATACTTCTTTTGAGGCACAGCCAACCATACGTCCTACTGAATTATAAAGGGCTAATCCATCTACCTACAGAACAGCGCTGGACTGAGGCGATATTGGGTTGATTCTGTCCATCTGTAGGGCCCTTCACATTAAACATTAACATCTGTCTTTGGCATCCAATGTCAATGTGAGCTTATCAGAACACAAATGTTGGTCTCTCCTTTGCCCTGATTTGAGATTACGTTTGGCTTGGACCTTTTTGCCTTTAAGACAGGTGGACTCAGTGGCACTCCAAGCCTGTTGACCCTGAACTCTGATTTATGTTTACTTTTACCATTTATCTTTTCGTTATGTTGGAGCTAAGACTATTACTCTAATCAATGAACTGTTACTCAGAGATCACTTGGCTGATGCCCTAAGCTTAAAGGAGCAATTAGCAAAATTTCACCACTAAATGAGCTATTGAGCACTGTCTGTAGACCAAAACAAGACGTGTAACAAGCCACGCCTCTCTCTACTCCAGCTGCAACCCGGCCCCCTCTTTCCCCTCCCCTTCTCACATGTCGCCTCTTATATGCATATTTGCAAAGGATAAATCCACAGCAAAACAGCATTCCCTTTCGGGGGAACATGTCTAGTGAAGAAGTTGCTTTCATAACTATAATGCTGTTAGCAAGAGAACGTTTCGTTCCACTGGGCATGGTCGCTGCCATTTTGCTCCTAGCTCCACTGCTCTGGCGGTGGCATGTTTTGGAAGGGAGGGGCTAAGCCCTGAGTGGCAGCTTGTTCAAATGGATGTACACACACATGGGACCGGCCCAGCTTGCATACAAGAGACTGGAGAACAACACAGAGAGATGGTGTGATGTATGTGAGGAGTACAATGGGTGATTTCATACCATATTCCATCTAAATAAATGCCTTTAGTTCTTCACAAAACAATTTTTTAGCTCATTCTGTCTAAAATAATGACATTTTGCTTACTGCTCCTTTAAGTTTATGTTTCCAGACTTATAGTTTTCTCTATGTTCCACTATGTTAGCTATTTTACTTACAGTACAACCTTTTTTATTACTTTCAATACTGATAAATGTTCTTATTTCATTCAATAAAGTAATAGAAAACTAGTTACGTTAGTTTGCTGAAAGTAGATTTTCCTCATGGGGTTTTTCATGGCCTTTGCCAACATTTGACATTTGGAGCAGCCAATTGCAGGGCAGATATTCCAAGATGATTAAATTTATGTTCTTTAGTCTCTTTTTCTTTCGACCCAGGAACAGAATTTGTCAATTTTTGTGGGGGGTATGAACCAACCAGTATTTGTCTAAAGCAGTAGTTTTTTTCTGTGCTTCGGCAAGTCTGGTGTTTAAAATCTGTCAAGCGGTGAGCTGTTCCACCTCACACACACATTCCCTAAAAAAAGAGAGCCTCCTCAGTACTGGCTGTACCATCAGAGCTGCCTTCTCTGAGATCTTTTCCTGGATTGAAGCTGCTCTCTTAACCCAGCAGCACACAGACACTGGCACCCCACTGACTCCTCTACCTTCTCAGCATAATATAAGACAAATTTATCAGGCTGAGCTACCCCTTCAAACACTGTACATCTATGGGCATTTTGTGTATTACTATTTTAAGATGGCCAGTCGTCCTTAGTAATCCCAGAAATGTACATTGGACTATTTTATTTCGTTTCATTTATGCATTTTATACAAATAAAGCTTCAAGAAAGAGTGAAAGTCCGACTCTTAGTCTGGGTTTCAGTAACATTGCTGACAGTGTGAACCGTATTTAAGGCCGATGCATGCGGGACAATTAATGCCTTTAGCATTCTTTTGGATTTGTCGCGCTGAAATGCACCAAGACAACAGATGACTGAACTTCAGCTGTTAAAATGGATGTCTTGAAGGGGATCCTGTGCTGCCAATCTGGGTTACCTCGTCAATAGACATCTATATGTAGACATCTATTTGTAGATGTCTGTTCACCTGTTTTTAAGCACATGTACATCCTGCTCAACGTGAGACAAAGTTGTCTTTTTAACAAAATACTGCTTAGAGCGACTAGTAGTGAACATTTTCTAGGCATCATCTCATCTCTCTTGAGGCAACTTGTGCCTCGGTCATGGCTTCAGACATGGTCAGAGGTCCTGGTCTGACTGGCTAACCATTTTTTAGGATTGTCTTTGGACAAAAGATACAATGTACTTGAGTTATGGCAGATTTCTTAAAAAGCACAATTTTGGGGGATTAGAGGTAGAAGTATCATGGGTCAGTTTTAGTCACCCATTGTACTCCTCACATACGTCCTGATGTGAACATCAGGGCCTTGTGACCCTATTTTATAAGTGTCTTCTGAAAAGGCCACTGTCAATAAGCCTGTTCACAGGTTCAAAGCCTGGGGAAAATATTCACAGCTTATTTTTGGACTTGAGCTTCAGTCAACATCCATAATAGTCGATAATTATGTCAAAGGTTGACACATCATGATAATTTCTCTTTTATAGCTGTGTTTTTATGCATTTACAATACTTATCATATGGACAGATGTTGTATCTTTAATGCCAAATAGTTTGACTCAACAGGAACACATTTAGAAACTCAGAGAGCTCTCTCCTCTCCTTTCCCCTTCTCTGGCCTCACTCTAAATGCCTGCTGAAGTGAACCATGCCTTGGCATTTTTGCAAACTCCTCCCTTTGTCCTCCTTCTCTCAGCCTAAAGCCCCCACCCTCCCCACCACCAACGTGTCCTTCTCTTTCTTCTATCCTCCCATCTATTCTGCAGGCTCTGCCTGATTCACATACACACGGCTTATACTGTCTCTGGGCAGCCCATAAACCCTGTTTGCAAAGGAGAGGCCTCTTCTCATTCTCCCTGCTCTCCTCTCTCTCCCGGCTCTCCCTGCACTACAGAGAAAACATTTTCAAACAGCCAATGGAGGAGGCTGAGTGGGGGCCCGAGACAGTAGAGGAAGAAAGAGCAAAGGTTATGCAGAGGGGTTTAAAGGGGACAAGACGAGGCCTCCGGTGCCACCCAGCTACAGAACCGGATGGATTCAGTACCTCAGTAGATCACATAATCCTTCTTTAGTTCAGTTTATTTAGCATGTCAGAGACTGCAGAGATATTCACTGAAGCGTGATGCCAGAGCAGTAAATAAAACCACCATTAATGATGACGTACATTCGAATAATGTCTATTTGGGCATGAAATATTTAATATGTTCTGGCCAGAATTATTAGTAAGTTTATGTCTCTCTGGTGTTACTCTTTGCTCCATGTGGTTCGCTCCAGTGTTACTGTTCCACTAAAGTGAACTAGATGGACATCAGCTCTTTTTCATCATTTGGAGGAATTAGCACCCAGAGATTTTTTTTTTCTTAAAGCTAAATTAGATCTAGTTACAGATTTTTATTTATGAATTTATTTTTTTTAATACAGAGTAGTTTAAACTTAACATTTGGGGGGGGGGGTGCAATAACCACTTAACATTTCTAACACATTTGTATTTCATAATTGTCGAGTTTACAATCTAAATTCTCTAAACATTATTTAAAAGAAAAATCACACCCATATCTCTGTAAAAAATATAGTTACCCCTGACTTCAGTTCAAAAATTGTAACATTTTGACATGACAGTACATGGAGTTGATACAGCCAGACACTTCAACATCTTTCAGGGCAACGCTTTCCCAGACAAAATAAAATGTTCTTAAAACTGAACCTGTTGGGTACAAAATAAAGTATTTGTCTTTTTAATTGTTCTAAATTAAATTCCTTTGGATCACAAACTTCCAGTCACTTTTACTCAAAAGGAGATTTCCAGATCTGTACAGATCTGGAGTTTATGGTTGAGCAGGTAACATCAATAAATAAAAAAATTTGAATAATTCTTTTTTCTTTTTTTTTGTGTCTCACGATTAGCAGAATGTAAATCCTCCCATGATGCTTTGCATGAATTGCGTGCGCAACTTCCTGGCCAGTATTCTTACATATAAGCAAACAGTGGCTTGCAGAGACGATTCAGATAAAAAAAAAATATGGAAACTTAAGTGGGATGATCCAATCATAACTGCACCTTCCTTTTAATGCTGCACTTAACTGAACTGAACCAGGGGTTCTTTGTTGGTAAAGCAATAAACACACAGTAATCTGGTGTTTGTTTTAAAGTTCCCCTCTGCCCATGGGATTCATTGTTTTCTGTTCTAGACTTCACAGTGTGTCTGGTCATTGTGATGAATTGCCTGTCAGCATAGTTGGGATGTACTGAAGACATGGAGCAATGAAACCTGAGCACCAGCATACATAGTGTTAGACACTGCCCAGGAGCCCGACACCAACTGGCCTTGCCACCACCCGTCATGGAGTCACTGACATGGTTCAAAACCCTGGGCAGGTTGTATCCTTGTTTCTGGGCTTTGCCCGTTATTACCTAAGACATTGCCTTTTCAGACCAGAACATTTTCCGAACATTTTCAATCTTCCATTTCTTAGACTCAACAAAAACACTAGACAAAAGAAATATTATCATCTATACATTATACTTTACTAATGACTTTATAGGCTGAAGCCTAAATGTTTAGGTAATAGGAGAAGAGAAGTTTGGTTTGGTGATTTGAGCGATGTGAATAATTTTTTTTCATTGGCCAACTAAAGGACCGTCTACATTCATGTTCAGTAAATAAGAATCGTGTTCCGATGAGGCTCGTTTGTCAGATTAAAGGTACCTTTTGAAAATATCAACCTTTAAGCAGGTATTAAATATACTCTTTTTAAACAAGCATTTCTGTATTGAATAGTTTTTTATTGGTCTGATGTAATATTCTAATCTTAAATGTTGCATTTCTATTAGCTGTAAGAGGAAAATCAACATAATTACCTGAAAAAATAACCTGGAAAACATTAATGGTTGTGTAATTAATCTGTTAAATGGTTTCACTTAATTTAGTTACAGAAATCAACTTTTCAATAATATCTGAATTTATTGAAAATGACTATAAATGTGAAGTGAAAGGAAAGTCTGATTTAATGCTTTGCAGAGCGACAGGGTTTCCACAGGGCAGTGAAAATTTTAAAATCTAAATTTAAAGCTATAGTTGATAATCCTGTTCAGAAACACTCTTTGTAATACTGGGTATAATGGTCCTTCCATCCTGAAAGTAGTAAATACATTACGTATTCACAAAAAGGAGGTTAAAGAAATTAACCTGTGGGAGCTCCAGGCCTGTAAAAATTCTAACCAATCCATGTCCCTCGGTCTGAAGGGATTTGACAGATTTTGGTTCCTGCTTTTATTCCCCTCTGTCCCTCAAGTTCCAGGGGAATTGCCTTAGCTATGGGGTGTCCCACATGCCAATCATTCTGATGCGCTCACGTAACGCCAGTGTCCGTGCTCATTCCTTCTGAGTTTCCGCTTGCTGGCTGCGCATGCACACTTCTAGTGTTTATGTATCTGGTTAGCTTGGCTGGTGCAGAGACAACAGCCTGATCCTGAACGTGGAGAAGACGAAGGAGATCATCGTCGACTTCAGGAAGAACCAGCCTCACCACGCTCCACTGCTCATCAACAGCTCAGCTGTGGAGGTGGTCAGCAGCACCAAGTTCCTGGGAGTGCACATCACGGACAACCTCACCTGGACTGTAAACACCACGTCACTGGCGAAGAGGGCACAGAAGCGACTGTACTTTTTGCAGAGGATGAGGAGAGCCCGCCTGCCCCCGCCCATCCTCACGACCTTCTACCGAAGCACCATAGAGAGCATTCTGACCAGCTGTCTCTCTGTGTGGTGTGGAGGCTGCAGTGCCTCCGACTGGAAGAACGTGAGGAGAGTGGTGAGGACAGCAGAAGGGATCATCGGGGCTCCTCTTCCCTCCATTAAAGACATTTCATTGCAGCGCTGTGTGTCTCGAGCCCGAAACATCATCGGGGACCCCTCACACCCCCACCATGGACTGTTCTCCCTGCTGCCCTCTGGGAAGAGGTTCCACAGCATCCGCTGCAGGACCACCAGGTTCTGCAAAAGCTTTTTCCCTGCTGCCATCAGACTGTTGAACTGCTGAAGTATAAAATGGACTGTGTACCACACTCGCTGATTTGCACATTTGTATCGTGTCCTTATCCAGCATTATAAATGCTGCCCAACTCTTAGTCTCCAATATCACTACTGCACTTTATCCGGAAACTTACTGCATAATTGTTTACACTGTAACTGTCTACTGTTAAATCACTGCTGCACTTTACTGGAAACTTACTGCATATTTGTTACATTTGTTTACATTTGTTTACATTTCAACTGCCTACTGTTCACTGCTGCACTTTATCCGGAAGTCAATTGAAACTTATCCTGTAACTGACTGCAATTTATTACTGCATTTGTATCCTGTACTGAAATTCACTACAAGGTATCCTATAGAGTTACTGCAATTTTTCTGAGCTGTATGGAAATGAAATTTCGTTCTGTATGCACTCTGTGCATACAAAATGACAATAAAGAAAGTGCCTCGGTCTAAGTCTAAGCTTAGTGGCTAGGTTAGCGGTTAGCTGTCCATTGTAGCGCCGCTTCTCTCACCGTAGACTTTGAACATGGCTGAGAGTCACATGACGCGAAACGCGTTCATGTTTATGAGAAGAAGAGGAAGGCCTCAGTAGAAAGAAATAAGACCAGAGTGGATTTGGGAGATTTTTAAGACGCAATCTCCCTGAAGAGCGAGGTAAGCCAGCTTTAAGACCTCAAGCGGTCTTAAATTCATTGAATTATTGTGTTCAAGTCTTACATTTTGTTCCCAATAGGTTTAATTTTATTATGCCCATGTAACTCCAAATGCACAATAAAATGCTCCTGCGACACTGACTTTTACTTTATTGAATGTATTTACAACTTCTGTGTTATTAGTTTAGCGATTTTCCCCCTAATTTTTCATGTCTGAGCATTCACTTGACCTCTGTAAGCAACATAACATTGAGGCTACACCAGTATTACGCCTGTGCAAAACAGGCATAATACAAGTTATAACAAGTTCCATGGCTTACTAAAATAATCAAATTACAGCAATAATTTCTTTTAGATTCCTTAATTCCAACTGATTTAGCCTGATTACATGAAAAAGACAAAAATCTTGGATTTTTTTTATGAGCTGTATATTATGTTTTATGTTTGAGTAGGAGTCCTGCTAATGAAGAACTGAGAGACATGTACATCTTTCAGAGTTAAAATTTTATTGCCATTACATTATTTACATTTTGCGCTATGAGATTTATCACAAGAATGTGGTTCTGTGCAGCGTCACTTCTGTCAGCCTGCTCCAGGGCAGCTGTGGCTATAATGTAGCTCACCACCATCAGGTGTGAATGGGTGAATGACTGTAGCGTAAATCGCTCGATAAAACGCTATACAAGAACAAGCCCGTCCGTCCGTTTTCTTCCGCTTATCCGGGGTCGGGTAGCGGGGGTAGCAGCTTCAGTAGGGAGGCCCAGACGTCCCTCTCCCTAGCCACCTGGGCCAGCTCCTCCGGGGGAATCCCAAGGCGTTCCCAGGCCAGCCGAGAGACATAGTCCCTCCAGCGTGTCCTGGGTCTTCCCCTGGGCCTCCTCCCCAAGAACAAGCCATTTGTACATATTCCTGTAGTCCTCAGGCATGCGCTTGTATAGAAACGTATAAACGGTTGATTTTCAAAAACGGAGGTAGAACAAGAAGGCTGGTCAGAAACCAGCAGCAACCGTCACTGCAAAGGACTCCAACTGCAGCTGATAACGCCAGCGGAGCAACAGAGCTCCAGGAACAAACAGCAGGTGTAGCGCTCAAAGACCAACCAAAATGGTTGAAAAACGGCACTTATGATCTCAGATCAGCAGATCCCTAAAACACAGTCAGACAACCAGCTAATGTACAACAGGAGTAACAAAGACACACAACGCCACCTGCCCAACTGTAATGGCGTCTTCCCCACCCATCAATCAGTGGTGCGCCGTGGAACACCGTCTCACCAGAATTGTATAATGGTACACAATAACTTGATTTATTATTATTTGGTTTACAGTTCAGCTCGGATTTTATTTTCTGCGCTGCCTAGATTTGCTGTGCACGCTGAATCCAGATATAGTGCGCGTTTGTGCGCAGCTTCAAGGGAACAGTGTTGGTTAGTCCATATCAATCCATTTGAAGTCCATGTGCGGAAGTAGTGCTGCCATTGTCATGGGAAAATACTAATCTAGCAACAGGCAGTAAAT
The DNA here is from genome assembly GCA_037039145.1 of Fundulus diaphanus. NCBI lineage: Eukaryota > Metazoa > Chordata > Actinopteri > Cyprinodontiformes > Fundulidae > Fundulus > Fundulus diaphanus. The sequence continues at coordinate 51,177,797 of CM073133.1, forward strand.
ATATTTTAGCAAACATGATTACTGACATGTATATTATATTTATTTAGCCCCTTTGGTAGAATTGCAACTCAAGTAGGAACTGTTTGATCATAACATCTGATTCAATATTTAAAAATAAGATAACTACACAGAGAAAAATAAGTTTTGTCCAAATTCTGCAATCTTAAAGACTAAAATGAAAGTTCTGCAAAAATAACATAATTCCAAAATAACACAAAAATAATATAATATTAATAATAAAATACAAATAAATGATAGAAAAGACACTTTTCCAAATCCATTTATTTCTACATCAAGCTGATGAAACCAATACTTCCAGTAGGTAATGTTTGTTAATTAGTTTAGGTCATTTGTTAGAACAGTGCTAAGTCCTTCCAATGACAATATCTACTATTTACAGTATATTCACTTGACCGCCCAATGGCACAGCAGGCTTAATACATGGGTAATAACATTAAATCAACAAAGTTTGTGTATAAGTCTCACTATAACATGAACTTTAAGTGTCTCTCTGTGGCATTTTTGGTTAAAGGTATACTATGCAACTGGGATTGATTTTCCAGCGAGGTGCCCCCCAGAGGGCGAAAGTAAAAGTGCACTGTCGTAAATATGCTCAGCTGTTCTCCTGGTTTCTTCGTCAAGCCAGGCGCGGTTGTTTTGAGCTTAGCAGACAGGCGAACGCAACGAATACAAAAGTCGAAAAAACGGCAGTACAAACAATGACTAACACAGTGAAAGTATGAACATGCACACAGAGAGAGAGAAACCATTCCAATGCAGTGTTTCCCCTAGGAATTTGCTTACCGGACGACCGGCGGAGCGGGGGGTGCGGAGGGTGGGGGGCGGGCGGGGGAAAGAGACAAGCTTTGCGCGACCGGCGGAGCGAGCGACCGGCGGAGCGGGCGGGCGGGCGGGGGAAAGAGACAAGCTTTGCGCGACCGGCGGAGCGGGCGACCGGCGGAGCGGGCGGGCGGGCGGGGGAAAGAGACAAGCTTTGCGCGACCGGCGGAGCGGGCGGGCGGGGGAAAGAGACAAGCTTTGCGCGACCGGCGGAGCGAGCGGGCGGGCGGGCGGGGGAAAGAGACAAGCTTTGCGCGACCGGTGGAGGCGGAGCGGGGGAGACAAGCTTTGCGCGCATATCGAGTTAGTTTTTTTTTTTTTTGGAATGTTGGGAGGCGGTAGCGTGAGGGAAACCCTACAATGTTACTTACAATCGCATCAGCAGAAACGCGAGGTCCGCGTCAGCCTTGCAGCCTTCTTTTTCTTTTAGCTCTCGCCATTCGGAAAAAGCTTGCCCGATGTTCACCCGTGTAGGACTCCTCTTTCTGTCCACAGCCCTTTTCTTCTTTCTTGCCTGCTCCGACATGGGCTTTCGCTGTTTTATCGCTGGTTCCGCCATGATAACTGCACAGATATCGCCACTGCGCTAGCAACAAACATGTTCTCGCCGTAAAGCAAGACCGACTCTCGCGATCTTGCACGAGATTCTGAGCCTGTGGGCGCGGGCCGAGGGCTCCTGCAGTTGCAAGTGCGGTATTTCCCCCACAGACCACCAGGGCGGCCAAGAAAACCTTTGTTCAACCTGAAATGACTCATTTAATCATCCAAAACGGTATGGAACACATTAATTAACTGAAAAATGTTGCATAGTGTGCCTTTAAAACAAGCCTGTTTTTTTCATTATTCACAGTGGGTAGAATTGCCATAGATTTTACTCAATTAGGAGTAGTGATACTTAATAATAATATTCAAGTAAAAGGAAAAAGTACATTGCAGTAAAACTACTCCTAAAAGCACATTTTCTTCAAAAAGTTGTGTAACCAAACCTTCCTACCTGACCCGTCTGCTGGGTTCCTTGGTCTCCATGATGCTGTTGGTTCACTTATGTACCCTGTTTACACTACCCTTTTTTAACCGAGCCGAGACCAGTTCGAGCTCGGTAACCGAGATAACTCTTGAGTGTAAACGGTAAGCGGACTGAACTGAACCGAGCTAGACATAACCGGACCGCGCTAAATGCAGACCAGTTCCTTGTGTGGTCTCGGCCTGGTTTTTTTGTCCCGGTTATCTGATAACGAAGAGCGCATGAGCAGACCGCGTCATCCCCTTACAGTCAGCTGACTGTCCGCGGTTTTTCCGGGGTGTCTGGCTGCACGTCCCGATTCACACTCCATTCAGACAAATTTCAGACATTCATAATAATACTAGCTTCCTTACCATGCCACACGGTTTCCAGAGATGATTCTGCTTAGCAGTGTGATGAACCTCAGCGTCTGTCGCTTCCTGCGTCTGTAAATCCTTATTAGAAGTTTGTTTGTCTTATCCACTTCCCAAAAGCCGACTCTGTCCAACCATAACATCCTGAATGTTACGGGCGCCGCCATTTTGATTTGCTTTGTCCCGCCTTCAATCCCAGAGAGCAGTAGTACCGCAGATCGTCACTAGGAGGCGAGGAGCAACCAAGGAACCGAGATAGCGTGATGTGTAAACGGTCGTCAGAACCAAGCTCGGCTTGGTTAACTGATCCAAGCTCGGACTGGTCTCGGCTCGGATCGGTTTAACAAGGGTAGTGTAAATGGGGCTATTGTCTCTAACTAACCTCTGAGGCCTTCACAAAAAAACAAACGGCTTATGTAGATTAAGAAATAAAAAATTCTGAATTTTCAAGGTTATCAAAATCAAAGGGTGATTACCAAAATTGTCTGCCATTCACTTGTTTAAAAATTGTAAACTATGGTTTTCTTCCACTTAATAATTATGCACTGCTTTGTCTTGGTCTATCACATAAAATCCTAATATAATACCGTTAATGAAGATGGTCTTTGTTACTTCAGTAACATGCTGATGAAGAGGGATATTTAGCATCATCTACTGCAGCCTCACTAAAAGCAAAGCCAATAGCTTTCGTGAGATCTAATAATCTGAATGAAAGGCACGCACTCATGAGACCCAAACCCTGAATCAGAGCCATGACTGTCGTGTCAAGTCAGATATCTGCCTGGCTGTGTGCTGATGGAGTATGTGGATCATATATTGAGCGCTCTTTGAAATGGTTTTCCAAAATCCTGACAACTTTTAGGGCTTCTGCTGTTTTTGCTCTTGTGAAAGAGGCCCTTGTGTGGATTTGTGGTCTGTATTTGGATGTTTTTGTCTTATTTGCTAGTTTGTTACAAAATAGTTTTAACTTGGATCCAGATTGGAGTTACAGATGGCACTTTCATAAGTCTACATCGCTCTGGGTTGATGTGCTTTGCTAACAGTGAATAGAAGGTACTGTGCAACTGAAAATACAAGCTTTGGTAGATGATAGGGAGGATACGAGTCGGGCGCCTCGAGAAAGAGTTTTCAGAGTTAACTGTCCGACACGGAGCCAGAGAGAAACGGGGAAAGGGTGAGGCACAGAGAAGGAAAAGAAATAAAAAAGAAAATTAAATGAAAGAGGCCTGAAGGGGTTGAAAGAAATGCTAGAGTGGAAGAGAAAATCCACTGAGAACAAGTGTGTACAGGAACCAAAGCAAAGCCACGAACAGAAAGCTAGAGAACAAGGCAGAAAGACACTGAGGGGTGGTGAGGTGGGGGCTGCTGGCGAGAGAGAGGGAGAGAACGTGGAGGGAATGTGCTGACACGGCGTTTCTCCCCAAATTAATAATCAGCAGCGGTTTAGTCGAGCCAGGAACAGTCTCCTGCTGCCAAGCCCCAGTCAGGCCAGGCCCTCCCCACATCCCGTGTTACAGCCCCCCCCCAAGCCCTCTTTGGAATAGGAGGCACTGGCTGTCCTGGCTGGGCCGAGCCGGGCCTGGCACAGGACCTCTGCTTGTTCAGTAGTTTTAATCCTTTATTGTGCTTCACTCACGCAAAGAGCCAAGGGGAAACCCAGAGCGGGATGGAGTGTAGGGGAGGAGAGAAAGAAGTGAAAGAAATGAGATCGCTTTTTTCTTCCCGTTTTCTTTTTTCCCAGCTGAAAAGATGTTTGATTTAGTCCGCGGGGAGTTGTAAAGCAGATAAAAAAAATGTTCTCACCATCTGCAGTTTTCCCCTCTTCTTTCTAGAACAACTTGTTTCTTTAATTTGTTGATGTGCAGCAAATTGTTTGATACAAATGTTGGCTCGCCGGACGTCGGTACGTTTTCGATGCATTATGTCATTGTTGAGCATGATGCAGAAATGAAATCTAACAGTTTTTTTTTTTCTTTCAGCAAAGTGGTTGGGCTTAAGAAACTGTCACCCTTCATCTGGTTTCCTCAAAGCTCTCAGGACATAGTTGACGGCGTGCCTCCAAGGGCTTCTAGTTAACAGCAGGCTTGTGAGTGCAGCGGCCTAACTGAGGTCTGTGCTGTTGTTTCAGCTGCAGCTGTGCTCGAGCTCAGCGAGCAGTTCACGCCACCAGAGACGGCTCCCCCTGCGCTCGTCGGCCTGATCCAAGCCATAGAGCAGAGAGGTACGTCCACGGCTTCCGTCCTCTGCTTCTCTGTCTTTCTGTTCTTCCTCTCACGCAGACATTCACATTCAATAGCTCCTCACTTCTTGTGTGAAACAGTTTATTTTTGCTCAGTTTGGTTTAAGTTGCGGGCTGTAGAGCTCAGCAGGACTCCTTTCACAGTTCTGCCTCCTCCTGTTGGAATCTTTTTTTTTTCTTCTTTTTTTTTTTTCGCTCCGTTTTTCTTAATTACCCTCCTCGACGCACTCTTGAAATTACAAAACACTAAACAGCGAGAAACCTGTTATCAGGCGTTCTGACAGCTGTTGTACACACAGATGTCATCGGGCTTGGACGTAAAGAGAGAAACCAAACTTTTCCACCTTTAATGCAACGTTTTTCTTGTAGAATGCAGCTGAAAAAAAGGAAAAAAATCAAATAAAAGATGCAATAACAGCATGACTTAAGTTTGCATGCCCCTAAACTAACACCTTGGAGAGAGACTTTTCAATTGTATTTCAGCATTCAATCTTTTTTCAGAGCCTGTAAGCATCCCACACCTTGACTTGTAATGTTAGTCCAGATTATCTTGTCCACAGCCCTCTTGGTGTTATTACATGTTTTTTTTTTGTTAGATGTGGTTCTGTCTGCAGAAAAGTAGCCCCTGCATTAGCTTAGGTCACGTACGGGGTGGGGACACTGATGATGGAAAAGAAAGTGAATTGTAAGGAGAATCTATGTATTTTTCCCTAAAATAATGCTGTATTTTCATATTTTCATAACACCTTGCAGCTGTTATAGAAATAAAGCCTTGTTCGATTACAATGCAAATTGTAGTTGACAATAAAGATTGATTGATCGATTATATACAGAATCTTCTTTCTATGGTTCCTTTCTGTAAATTCGACTCATGTTTAATCGCTAGGCTCACTTTAAAATGGCATTTTTTAGCCGTTTATGCAGGTTATGGTGAAGTGGAAAACTGGCATTCAGTGAAACGGCCACAGAAAGCCTGTCTCTGAATGGAAGGACGTAATGGTGCAGCTGGGCTATAGGATTGCTTCTTACACACTCATGACTGCACTGTGTGCTTTTCACTCCTACCTGACAGACAGGCTCGTCTCTAGGAACCGCCTGTTAGATGCAAACTGTCTGCACCCAGTCCTTCTAAATACAAGCCCATTTATCAGCATTATTTTCTGGTCTGTTAATGTCGTTTAATAGTTTCTCTGTGTTGTAGCCCCACTGTGTAAATGACCTACTGGGCAGGATTTTATCATTCAGACGTGTAGCTTGAGGGTTTGATGTTCGCTACTCCATAGTTTAAATTTTTACCCCCCCGTTAGTGATGAACAACCAAAGGGAAATCTACATGTCCCATCATCAGCCATTTTTAGAAGATACACGCGGTAAACTGCTCAAAATCCTGCTGCCATTGAGCTTCGTGAGCTCAATCTTATTTCTGTGATTCCCTCTTTGAACTCTTCTTGACGTGTTCATTGTGTTTCTCTTAGGTCTGGACAGCAAAACGTTGTACAGAACAGCAAGCAGCTCCGACAGCTCGGTGTACACCCTGAGCACTGGTGAGTACATTGAGTTGGTTGGAAAATATCTAAATGAATGTACATTTCTTCACATACCAAGTAGAACTGGATTTTAGTCCTTGCTCAATATATTATTTTTGCTGTGATGAGTTATATAGCTAAAGCCGGGCGTACACTGTACGAGGTTTTGCCCTATTCGGGCCGATTCTTCAGTCGTGCGGGCATTTTTTGAATCGGGCCGAATTTCAGCTTGATCGGAGAGGGGGGACTGGCTTCTCACGACTACCTCCCGATCAGGAATCGGACGGTCGGTGAAAATCAAACATGTTTGAAATTCAGTCGGCTGTCGTGAGGTTTTCGTGAGCGCATCCTGCTGTTCAAGCAGAGCTACGAGGGGGCGCCCTCCCCTCCTCTCCGTCCCCGCCGGCGGAGGGAGGGGAGCGGGCGTCCCTGAAGCAACCTCCGCCCGGCCCGCTCGCGGGGGCGTTGGGGAGGGCGGCCGCCTGTTTCGGCACTTCTCCGCGGTCCGCCGCCTGTTTCGGCACTCCTCCGCGGTCCGCGCTGGCCGCCTGTTTCGGCACTCCTCCGCTCGCGGGGGGTGCCGCGCGGCCGCCGGTGCGTCTCGTCCCTCCTCTCTCCCCTCCGTTCCCCCGACGCCCGGTGCCTCCTGCGGGCCTCGCCAGAGCTGGGCTCGAACCCCTGCTCTGGGTCCCTGTCACCCACCGTCGCTCGCCTGCCTCTGCCACCACAGCGAGCGGTCCCAGAGGGGGCACGACGTACAGTGTGAGCAGTCCGGTCGCATCCCAGCGTCGCCCCGCACAGATCGTGAGCGGTGAACTTTTTAAACCCCGCGGTTCCGTCGCACAGTTTGAGATGTATATAAGTACCACGACTGAAAAACTCGTACAGTGTACGCCCGGCTTAAGCTGCAAATCCCCATGTCTGAGTTGCTTGCATTGGGTAATATTTGACCTTTTTGCTTCTAGTGAGAGTCAGTAAAACATGCTGGATAATTTATAGTGTGATTATTGCTAGAGTTCCCTCTCATTTTCTTCTATAAACTAGTTTCCCTGAATGTCTTGGAGCTGAGGTTATGTGTTTGTGTTTTAGAAGATGATGCTGCTGGGGGTGACGTAGGTTACCTGTCTGAGAGCCTCCTGCACTACCTGAGAGACCTCCCGTCACCTGTCATCCCAGCATGCATCTACCCGCAACTTCAGACTGCTATCACGCAGCAGCAGCTTCACCAGCAGTCAGTCGGTGGGTCCATGATATCAGTTTTCTAATAAGGACTCCTGTTGGCTTTATTTATATCGTATAGACAATTAGGATCATTTTGGAACTTTTTTTTTTTTTTACATATATGAGCACTCTTGACTCATTCATCTTAAATTAAACATGTTCTCAACAAACCCCCACTTACTGTATATCAGACATGCCCTCTAGAGCCTAAGTCATTCAGTCAAATACAGGCACACATATAGGTACATTCATTTTTCTGTTTGAACTGTCTTACAATTGCTGGATTAACTCTTAGATGGAGCTGCTGCTGGTAGCCATGACAGAGAGGTCAGTCTGGTACTGGAGAACTCCACGGTGGTCCCTCTCCATCATCGTCTCACCCTGCAGTACCTCCTCACACACCTGACCAAAGTGGCCCACGCTCAGGCCAGCAATGGCCTGGACACTCACACCCTGGGAAAGATCTTTGGGCCCCTCCTGATTCGGACAATCTCCTCTGCCCATTGGTGAGTCATAGTACCCTCATCCTGAATCACATGCATGAATGAAATGAAACTGCTCAGCATCTTGGATTGGACTTTGGGATATTATCCTGCAGTAAGCAAAGCAGAAGAGTTGATGAAAGGTGAGTTACTCTCTGACGGATTTATCGACTGTCAGGTTTTCATCGGAGGATTTTCCCATCCTGGTGGTGGAGAGGCTGCTGGTGGAGAGAGCTGCACAGCAAGACTTCCCTCCTCCTGGTAATTCATTATTTTTAGGATTATGCATGGTGTTTACAGTAGGGTGACATGCTTTCAATGATGATTTCTGTTTTTGTTTTCTTTTATTTCAGTTCTTCCAGCTAAACCCATCAAATCAAAAATTGCACCATCAAATATGACAGATACAAGCAGCCTGCTAAACGATGCTGAGTGGTACTGGGGAGATATTTCCAGGTAAATCAGTGAAAGGAATACTGATTTGTAGCCCATTAACCGCTTTAAATTAATCTGATGTTGTGTGATAAATTGACACAGATTTGTGCATAATGGTGAAGTAGAAGGAAACAATGATTGGTTTACTAAATTGTTTAAGATAAGAGTTCCCTTATTGTCCTGCAATGGGGAAATTCAGGCGTGACAGTGGCAAACAATGACAGTTACACACAATTATTAGCAATGAAAAAAAGAAGAGAAGAAGAAAAAGAACAAACCAGTCTAATCTAAAGTTTGCTCTAGTTTACAACTAGAACCTGACTAGTTGTAAACTAGTCACTGTTGGTGTTCTGACCTTTTTAAAACTATTTTGGCTTCAAAAGTCACCTATTTAGTTAAATATCTATTACCCGCCTGTAAGCTCAGGTATCTCCGTATAAATATTTTTGTTCTATGAAGGCCTCAGAGGTTTGTTAGAGAACATTAGTGAAAAACCATCATGAGGACCCAGGAACACAGCAGACAGGTTAGCTTAGGAAACAAGCTTTAAACACCACCTGAACATGGAGAGAGACCTGGCCATCCACATAAACTGGCTGGGCAATATATCAAGATTTAAAAAGTATTCAGTTTTGTTTTTAAAGAGATATAAGATGAGACTACATCGTTTATATCGAGATGGTCTATGTTGCGTTATGATTATACTTATGTGTTGCAAGTTATTTTTCAGCCCTTTGTCATATTTATCTATAGCTGTTAAGAAAAGTGCACGTGAGACATTTGGGATAAAGCTTTGATTCAGAGATGACTTTTTATAATTACTTTATGATAATAAACTCATATTGAGATAAATATTGAGATTGAGATACTTAAAGGCATACTATGCAACATTTTTCAGTTAATTAATGTGTTCCATACCGTTTTGGATGATTAAATGAGTCATTTCAGGTTGAACAAAGGTTTTCTCGGCCGCCCTGGTGGTCTGTGGGGGAAATACCGTACTTGCAATAGCGTACCGCGCACGTGACGTCACCGTCTCAAGAGCAACGCCCCTTTTGCCGCTTAGGTAGGACAAACGGATAGAGAACGCACGTAGCAACCAGCAACAGAACCAGCGATATGACCGACTTTGCAGCCATTAAACTTTCCCAAAACAATGTCCCAGGCGCACGGTTTACTGGTCGCACAGTCGAAGAACACACCAACCTTCAGCTCAAACGATGGCTTGAGTGTCGAGGGCTTAAAAAGACCGGAAAACGGGCCGAGTTGATCGAACGGTAAGCTTTGTTTTTTTTTTTTCCTGTGCGGCGTTCATTGTGTCGTCGGCCGTTTTTTTGTTTGTAATCACCGTCCAGGAATCGGTATATGTTGCCAATTGGTAGCTACAAAACAACTGTTTACATCTCAGAATCTTTCCCTTAAGAGATTCATGGCGAATTGTTTGTTTAATGTTTGTCTTATTTGAAATGTTTTTGAGTAGGCAATCCTGGTAGCAGGGTATCATGTTAGCGCCTGCTACCATGATAGCCTATATGCTATCATGGTAGCAGGCGCTTCATTATTAACATGTCGGCCTCCTATCGTGCCTATCCGTGGCTAAAATATATGCTAGGCCTATTTTAGGCCTGTTTCTTTTACAGCGAAACAGCGGCGGACTATGCAAGTTTGTCCTACCGCATACCACGTGATGTGACGTCATCGTGACGTTACGTTTCTAAAAATAGCTCGCTCGCGGTACGCTATTGCAGGAGCCCTCGGCCCGCGCCCACAGGCTCAGAATCTCGTGCAAGATCGCGAGAGTCGGTCTTGCTTTACGGCGAGAACTGCTACACGCCCCCAGTGAAACGCATGCTCGGTGCTAGCGCAGTGGCGATATCTGTGCAGTTATCATGGCGGAACCAACGATAAAACAGCGAAAGCCCATGTCGGAGCAGGCAAGAAAGAGGAAAAGGGCTGTGGAAAGAGAGAGGAGTCGTACACGGGTGAACATCGGGAAAGCTTTTTCCGAATGGCGAGAGCTAAAAGAGAAAGAAGGCTGCAAGGCTGACGCGGACCTCGCGTTTCTGCTGATGCGATTGTAAGTAACATTGGAATGGTTACTCTCTCTCTCTGTGCATGTTCATACTTTCACTGTGTTAAGCCGGGCATACACTGTACGAGTTTTTCAGTCGTGGTACTTATATACATCTCCAACTGTGCGACGGAACCGCAGGGTTTAAAAGTTCACCGCTCATCTGTGTGCTGATCTGTGTTCTCAAACTGTACCGCGCGACGCTCGGACGTGGCTCGGGAGGCACCGGGCGTCGGGTGGAACGGAGGGGAGAGAGGAAAGACGAGACACCCCGGCGGCCGCGCGGCATACGGAAACAGACGGCCAGCGCGTCGCGCGGACCGGGACCCTCGCCCTCCCCAATCCCCCGCGAGCCGACGTCCGGGCCCAGCGGGTCCCGGGCCGGGCGGAGGTCGCTTCCGGGACGCCCGCTCCCCTCACTCCACTGGCGGGGACGGAGAGGAGGGGAGGGCGCCCCCTCGTAGCTCTGCGTGAACAGCAGGATCGTGATTCGTTGCGTTCGCCTGTCTGCTAAGCTCAAAACAACCGCGCCTGGCTTGACGGAGAAACCAGGAGAACAGCTGAGCATCTTTACGACAGTGCACTTTTACTTTCGCCCTCTGGGGGGAGCCTCGCTGGAAAATCAACCCCGGTTGCATAGTATACCTTTAAATCCAATTCAGAATCTGTGGCAAGACTTGAACTCCTCATCCAATGTCAATGCAAAACTATATTTTCTAAATTGCAGAGACGAAATGCAAAAAAACATCACTTTTTAGATGAGGTAGTGTAAGTACATATAAATAAATAATCTACACCTTATTTAGGAAAATAACTACAACAGACATGTGGCTGGATGTGTCAGGTTGTTGCAAATACAAATCTGCTCCCATGTGTGCAGGGAGGAAGTGAACGAGAAACTACGAGACACTCCAGATGGAACCTTTTTGGTGCGAGATGCCTCCAGTAAACTGGAGGGCGAGTACACACTCACTCTCAGGTATAGCCGCAAGACACAACAAGCATGAGTAAAGCACACTTCCCTGGTTCTGTTCCAGCCTCTTGATCAGATTTCCGTCTCCCCCTGCAGGAAAGGAGGGAACAACAAATTGATAAAGATTTATCACAAAGAGGGTCGGTACGGCTTCTCAGAGCCTCTAACCTTCCTGTCTGTGGTGGAGCTCATCAATCACTACCGCCACGAGTCCCTGGCTCAATACAACGCCAAACTGGACACCAAGCTTCTGTACCCTATCTCCAAGTTCCAGCAGGTTGGTGGCCATGTTATGTTCCACTTGGTGACTGTACTTTAAACCTAACGCACAGCTTTCACCAATGACCCATTTTGATTGCAGCTGTTTCTTTCTTCAAAGTGCTGAGTTTGCTATCATCTGCTTATTGTGTTGCTCAGCTGGTTAAGGAGAACAGCATAGAGGAGGTTGGAGAGCAGCTCAAGGTCTATCACGAGCAGTTCCAGGAGAAGAGCCGCGAGTATGACTCTCTGTATGAGGAGTACACACGCACCTCTCAGGTACCACTTTTGCAGTGAACTACAGAATTGGAGGATCATTTCTCTCATGTTCTTTACTGCTAAAGAAAATGAAACTCTGCTCCTGGCAGACATTTATGTTCAAGCACTGACGCTATTACGTGATCCCAAGTATTTTGATTTATTGGCTGAACATTCTGACTATTTAAAACAGACCCCAAGATATAAATCAAATTGATTGCAGAGCACTTATTTGTTGACACCATTAACTCTTGAAGGCATGAAATCTCCAACATTCCAGTACCTGCTAAAACAGGGGTCACTAATTAAAAATCAGCGGGGTCCGAATAAAGAAAATCAACAACCAGTAAAGGTCCGGACACATTTTTTATTACAATCCGTTACTTTAAACAGTATTTAACACTGAAATAAAATGTTTATGCATCCACCTTATACATTGACTTTTTAAACGAAAAAATAACATAAAAATAGAACGTTTTTCTATTTTAAAATCCAAAGTGCTTTTTGAAATAGAGAACCACAATCTTTCACAGTTTGGTATATAGACAATTTCTTGACTTTCACATCTTTTATAAAACAACTGAACTTTTTTTAATTTCATTTTTATGGCTTAATGATAGAAGTGAGCTTTAGGCTGCCCTGCAAGGATTTTACACCTGGGTTTGATTGGCAACAAAGCCAACCTCAAGCACATATCAAGGTGCTCATTCGTTCTGCGCCTTTAAATCAGCTATTTTCTCCGTATGTATCAGCAAGCGGATATGTTTGGGAACGCTCCGGGGGGCTTTGCCATATTAACAAGAGAAGCGGCGCAAGTGAAGTTAGCACAGGGGTTGAAGCAAAAATAATGTTTGACTGAAAACATTTTCTCGCAAGCCCATATATTCCCGGGGCGTGGACATCATTCCGCATTAGTTGGCTCACTTGCTTAGTGTGCAAAGTCAACCAAATCTGATACTTTTAAAATATCCATTGAAAATTCCTGTATCTCTGCCACCTTTCAGCTTTAGAGCCTTTGCGTCATCCTGGACAGCCTCTCCATCACTTTCCACATCCACATCATCATCTGGGTTACTTTCATCTCTGCAGCATCAAGTTCTTCCTTCACACTGTTGACAAACTGGTCCACAGTCCACTTTATAACCCCAGCTCCCTTTCCTCTCTGTCCTCCAGAAACCCTCCATAAACTGCAGCTGATTCAGAGGACAGCAGCTTCATCATTACATCATCTACTTCACTCCTGTACATTAACTCCACTGGCTCCCTGTCACATTCAATATAAACCAATATTATGATCATACAAGGCCAAACACAGCCTTGGAAATGCAGGACACATCACCAACACTATCATGACATAATACATTTTAATTTGACACAGATTGCACATGACAATAATCAGTCTCTGCTTTGCCCGTAATTGGTCACCAATTAATCATTACAGTTTATAAAAAGGCATGATTTAACTTTTTTGAAGTTTAATAAAATGGTTATATTTTAGCCCAGTGACTGGAGACCTGTCCAGGATGAACCCTGTGTCCGCGCTCCACTTTAACTTCATAAAAAAACTCTCTGAGAATCGCCTTTCTCTGGCCTCACCCAGTTAGAACCCGTTCTCCAGTCCATGTTGTAGCTGCAGTTTATTTATTTTATCTTTTTGATGTAGTTTTCTTAACAATCTGTAAGCATCAAAATCCTTGTCATTTTATTTAGTGTCCTGGAGCGCAGCTGCTCATCGGGTGAACACTGCTGCATACCGACTGACAGCCGATACAGCTCTGCCTTCTTTGTTTCAGAACAGCGCAGGTTTTTTTTTTTTACTTTTTCTGAATCGAACCCAGTCAAATGAGGCACATTGTTTCACAGTCCGACTCTTGTTCTTCAATTAGCCTGAGCTAGCGCGTTACTCTTCTTTGTGTTTAAATAAAACATAACAGTGAATCACGAGGAGATCCCTGGTTGGTCGCCGCGTTTATCAGCGAGGGAATAAACGCTGACAGGCCACAGGTGGAAATAATTCATTAATTAACAGCCGGAGCAGATTGACGCTTACCGAGGGAAGTTGTTGTCAGCTGCTGAACTTTCTGACCGGCTGGTTTGCATAAATCCATAGAAACCTTTGACCACCGCTACTTTCATTCATACCATCTGTGGCCAATTTAAAATGCTCTCCCAAAGGTTAAAATGATGAACACCGATAAAACCACAGACTGGCCATGTCCGCTTTGGAAAGACCCGCCCTGCACTCATTCTGATTGGTTAATGTCCCGGCTCTGCCAGGTTTGATTGGTTGAGAGCAGCTTCAGATTATAACCTTGAATAAAAAGTCTAAACGGGACTTTTTTGCGCTCAATTTCGCTGCGACGGTTAAATCCGTCGCAGCGATGGAGAACTTTAACCCCTGAGTTAGACACTGTCGTTGGACAACATGCAGTAATATATAAATGTTTTAAATCAGGTTGGGTCCGGATTTGGTAGCAGCTGGGTCCGGATCCGGACCGTGGTCCGCTAATCCGTGACCTCTGTGCTAAAACCACCAGAGGGAGCTATTTTTACCCGTGCCAGAGCAACCAACAGCCACAAACAAGACAATTCGGTTTGGATTCTTTTCAGTAGTAAAGAAAATAAATAATTGTGTGCAACATATAAAAATACTGGTCAAGAAGTTATTCAATTCTCAATATTCACTTAAAAAAGCAGAAAAATATTGTTTCCTTATTTAATATAGTCTATTAGCAATTCTTTTAAAACTATTAATTTTCAACAGCACATTCTTTACAGCATTCAAGTTTTATGCAATGCTGTTCATTTTAATATCCAAACCCCCACATAAAACAGAAAAAAAAATCATACACATGCACACTGCGTGAGAGGAAGAACAGAAAGACATGTACATGCACAGAAAATATAATGACAAGGGAAAATACAAAAATCTATTCATTTTACAGCTAACTATAACAAATAGGAGTGATTTGGTTGTGATGAGGTACTCAGTCTATCAGCAAATTTAGAGCAAAATAACGTTTGATGATATCATGACTGAAGCCTCTTTGTTGCTGAGCTGAAACTGAAAATGCTAAATAAAGCAAATCAAATTGAAGAGTCGTTGTTTGTGGGAATACTAATATGTTCTATATTGACTGATAGATCATTTTTAGTAGTAGAGAAACACACAAGCGTACTTTGTCTATAAAACAGTGTTATGAAGTATATGACATCCTCAGGTACACAGCTGTCCACCTGTTGCATTTGGGGTTTTATATTCCTTGCAGTTTTGTCCAGCTTAAACAGCCCAGTGCTGTTGTGAGAGCTACCGACTAATTCAGTCAATCTTTCACTCTTTCATGTTTCCAGGATAGTTATGAGATACTAGGAGACTAGTATCTCATAACTGGAAAGATGTTAGAGACGTACTGTAGGAAATGTCATGAAGTATGACCAGTTTCATTTATGAGGCTTCAGTTTAATAGTTACATAGAGTTAAGCCTTTAGTGGTTAAAAGAAAGGTTAACACGTCAGTTTTACATGGAGCACTGACAGTTTGACGGGTGACAATTTCAGATTGGTGACTGCGCACTCAAGTTGTTGGCACAAATATAACACCATAACACTCCTGCCAGGAGAGAAAGAGCACACAGTCACCTTTAAAAAGGCAAGAGAAATATCTGCATTTTTAAATGCACCCAATTTCTGAGGATGGCAGCACTAAAGGCTCCCATAGTCAGGAGGAGTACTGAACAACTACTGTGAGCAGCGTGGACGTCAGCCAAGTCTGTCAGGGCAACTTGCACTGTCAGACCGGCATGCATTAAAGCAATGTATTCTTAAATGGCCGGTGTCGTGCCAAAGTAGATTTATCCCCGACAGAACTTCTATCGTTGGGAGCGTGCTTTCAGCAGGGAGAGTGGGTCCGCTTGACTGTGCCTTACCTCCAACCATCAAGAAGGGGAAATAGTAATGTTTCACTTTTGTGAAAGATGAGCGTCATTACTTTATCGTTCAGTTAGGGAGTTACAACAGAAAAGGACACTTATTGTTCTTAAGTGGCATCGTACGTGATTATTTCAACATGCCAAGAATGTTTGCCTAATATGAAGGCAATCTCATCTGTTTAAACTCAATTCATATAAACGCTCAATATAGCCCTTTATCAATAAGTAAACGGCTCTGTGGTTGTTTCAAGATGTCTGATGAAAACAGAATTTGCTGTGATTGTTGCTTATGTCCAGACGTTCTGTCTGCTGCAGCCAAAGACCCACCTTCCTGAGGCCATCACTTGTAACAGATGTCTGCTTTATTCTTGTAAAACACATTTGTGTTGCTAGATAACCACATTAAGGGATCACATGAAACAGTACCTAGATGTGATAAAATAAACACTTAATAAAGTTAAGGCTAAAATGATTCTTAACTCTGGCAGATCTAGATTTAAAGAGGTTGTCATTCAGTCAAGAAGGAGGAAGGAAACGAGGGAGATATCTTTCAGAATATAACCATGTCTAAGGATACATGATTACTAGATGGAGACTGACAGATAAAGATAGGAAGATGTAGAGACAAACAGATAAAAAAGACAGGAAGATGGATAAATAGGAGAAAGATGGAGAGAGACAGAATGTGGCTACTCATATGGAGCTGTATCCTAGGATATTAACGGAAAGTTGAGTGGAAGGAAAACATATTTTCACCAATTCCCCCCGACCCACTAATAGTGAGATCAAAACAAACTTAACTTAGCTGCATAATAAGTCTGCTTGGCCAGAATCAGCAGTCAGTGGCCCTTTAGACCCTTTAGACATGTTGCAGTAGCACCCCAGCAACACCTTCCGAGCAGCCTTAACTGAATTTTGGGCTTAGTATCCACACTGTGACTCTCCAAATGGCCGACTTTCTTCCCTGTAAACAAGAACAATGTATACAATGTATCTCGTTACAAGACTTGAAATCATTGCAAGAATATGGTGGAACGTTTAGATGATGTTGAAACTGTAATCTTTTACAAATCCTGGTTGTACGTTGATGCTGTTAACTGGTAAAGTATTACCAGTGCTTCTGGGAGAAGCCAGGTGGTGTTGTTTATATTTCTTTAATACCTTTGCTATAGGAGCTGCAGATGAAGCGAACAGCCATTGAAGCCTTCAATGAAACTATCAAGATCTTTGAAGAGCAATTTGAGACTCAGGAGAAATACAGCAGAGAGTCTTTGGAGCGATTCCAGCGAGAGGGCAACGAGAAGGAAATTCAAAAGTATATTCCTTTTGATATCCTGATCTTATTTAGCTTCTTCTAGTTTTGGACATTTGCCCAAATTTCGCTATTCTTTAAAATTAGGATCCAGAACAACTCTGAGCGTTTGAAGTCTCGTGTGAAGGAGATCCATGACAGCAAGCGTAAACTGGAGCAAGACCTGAAGCAGCAGGTGTCTGACAACAGAGAGATCGACAAGAAGATGAACAGCCTCAAGCCAGATCTCATGCAGCTTCGCAAGATCCGGGACCAGTACTTGATGTAAGCGCCGTTTCTGTGCTGTCTGATTTACGAAACTGATCGACGAGTACATACAGGAGGCATTTACACTGCAGACGTCTTCAGCAATGTCTGTGGGGGGGCTCCTGTTTTTCAGATGGTTGACACAGAAGGGAACAAGACAGAAGAAGATCAATGAATGGCTGGGCATAAAGAACGATGCTGAAGAGTAAGTGGTATAGCTCAGCAATTTTGACATCTGGATGCTACTATAGTTCTCAGTAATGGAAGCAGTCATTAAGCAAAGTGCCTTGATGCTAACGCTTGACTTGTGGTTTCAGCTCCTACTCTCTGGAGGAAGATGAGTGTTCGCCTCATCATGATGAGTGCACCTGGTATGTAGGTGACATCAAGCGGTCCCAGGCTGAGGAAATGTTGAGAGCGAAATGCGATGGAACCTTTCTCATCAGAGAGAGCCAATCGCAGAAGGGCTCTTATGCCTGTTCTGTTGTGTAAGTTTTTTTTTTTCTATACAAGGATGTCCCGATCAGGATTCTGCCTCCTGGATCTCAATCCGAGCCATTTAACAATATGCATTTGCTGAGACTGAGTCCCAGTCTAACATTACATGAAATTAAGAAACACAATGCCTTGCCCGTCCCAATCCCGGGTCCCAATCAATGTTGCCTTTTACTAATTCATTAAGTAATTGTTTCACATGAACAATGAAGTTTTTTGTTTCAAATTGCTGAAACTAAAGAATAATGCACCGAGCAAGAGATCTATACTAAATTAAGAAAAAAGTGCATAAAGGCATTCTTTCAGAATTTAGATAATGTACCTCAATGGTTCATAAACTCAGTTTAGTAAAAGAAAAAGTTCAATATCATTCAAGCATATTAGTATTTTTCCATTTGGAAGTAAATATCCATAAACTAATTAGGGTTTACTATCATAACCAATACATTCATCGAACATTAAACACATTCTTAGACAGACCTCTCAACTTTTATCGAGGTCTCTCTAACTTTGAGAGGTCTGTCTAAGAATAAACATTTTTTATTTTTCTCTGCAATTCTGTAGTCCAAGCTCAAAGATGCTGAAACTACAAGTGTATAAATCAAAATGTTTTGTTGTTGGGTGTATTAATCCACACAATTCATTACACCATCCTTCAGCATACTGCAAAGATGGCCGAACAGGGTTATCTCTCTCAGTCCGTCCTTGGTTTGTCTCTCTCCAGTTCTTCTCCATCACTGACTCAGCTCTCTGGAGCCCACACAAGAAAGAGGTTTTGCCACATCTACCTGTTAGGAGAAATAGATTCTACTATGCTTTCAAAACCCTTTTCTTTCCTTTCTAGAGGACAGCAAATTCATAACATGCTAGATTAGAATATCACTGTCACGGTCTGAGACTTGCACTGAGATATTCTTAGCAAAGTGGAAACAAGTAAGAATTCTGTTGACTGAGCTTTAGCAAAACATTATTTTAAATAACATTACGTATCAAATATATTCACTTACAATTCAATCTTACTAAAAGTGTTAAGCATACTATTAAGATAAGATAAGAGATAAGATAGGCTTTATTGATCTCACACTGGAGAAATTCACTCGTCACATCAGCTCAGTAGTCAATAATCAGAAGAAGGTGCCAAAAGTAGGATAAGGTGCATCAGTTATATACAGTTTTTAACATCTTCATAGTCACTGGATTACAGTCTAGGTCAGAAGGGTGGATTGTTCACGTCTGTGCCTAAATAAGTTTGTCAGTGGTCAGTTTTGTGCTTGTTTTAATGTTACAAGCATATTCTTGTATATTCGGTAAGTACAGCTGAAAGTATCTTTGTCCTGAGGACATAGGTAGGTAATTCAATTCAATTCAATTCAATTCAATTCAATTTTATTTATATAGCGCCAATTCATGAAACATGTCATCGCAAGGCACTTTACAAGTTAGGTTCAATCATATTATACAGATTGGGTCAGATTATACAGATTGGTCAAAAAATGTTCCTATATAAGGAAACCAGTTGATTGCACCAAAGTCCTGACAAGCAGCATTCACTCCTGGAGAAGCGTAGAGCCACAGGGAGAGTCGTCTGCATTGTACATGGCTTTGCTGCAATCCCTCATACTGAGCAAGCATGAAGCGACAGTGGAAAGAAAAAACACCCGTTAGCGGGAAGGAAAAACCTCTAGCAGAACCGGGCTCAGTATGAACGGTCATCTGCCTCGACCGATTGTGGGTTACAGAAGACAGAGCAGAGACACAACAAGACAGACAAAAAGCACAGAAGCACACATTGATCCAGTAATCTGTTCTACATTAGATGGTAATAGTCGGTGATCTGTCCTCCCTGGATGATTTCACAGTCAACAGAACGTCAGACCAGGTGTACCTACTATGAAGAAAAAAGAGAGAGAACAAAAAGTTAAAAGCTGAAATGACAATAGTCATTTCAATGTAATGCAATGCAAAACTGGATAACAGTAGAAATCAGTAGAGTGAGAAAAATAGGCTCTGATGTCCTCCAGTAGCCTAAGCCTATAGCAGCATAACTATAGAGGTAGCTCAGGGTAACATGAGCCACTCTAACTATAAGCTTTGTCAAAAAGGAAAGTTTTAAGATTAGTCTTAAAAGTAGATAGGGTGTCTGCCTCACGGACCAAAACTGGGAGTTGGTTCCACAGGAGAGGAGCCTGATAGCTAAAGGATCTACCTCCCATTCTACTTTTAGAGACTCTAGGAACCACCAGCAGACCTGCAGTCTGAGAGCGAAGTGTTCTGTTAGGAACATACGGGGTAATCAGAGCTCTGATATATGATGGAGCTTGATTATTAAGGGCTTTATACGTTAGAAGAAGAATTTTAAATTCTATTCTTGATTTAACAGGAAGCCAATGAAGGGAAGCTAAAATTGGAGAAATATGATCCCTCTTGTTGATTTTCATCAGAACTCTCGCTGCAGCATTTTGGATAAGCTGAAGACTTTGAACTGCATTTTGTGGACTTCCTGATAGTAAAGAATTACAATAGTCCAGCCTTGAAGTAACAAATGCATGGACTAGTTTTTCAGCATCACCCCTGGACATAATGTTTCTAATTTTGGCGATATTCCTGAGGTGTAAAAAGGAAACTCTGGAAACCTATTTAATATGGGATTTAAATGACATGTCTTTGTCGAAAATAACACCAAGATTTTTTACTTTACTACCAGAGACCAAGTTAATGCCATCCAGATTCAGTGAATGATTAAGAAGTTTATTTTTTGAGGACTCTGGTCCAAAGATTATAACTTCTGTCTTGTCAGAATTTAAGTGCAGGAAATTTAAAGTCATCCAGCTTTTGATGTCATCAAGACATGACTGCAGTCGAAGTAATTGATTGGATTCATCAGGATTTATGGATAAATATAGCTGAGTGTCATCAGCATAACAGTGGAAATTAATCCCATGCTGTCTGATAATTCTGCCAATCGGAAGCATATATATAGTAAAGAGAATTGGTCCAAGGACTGAACCCTGTGGTACTCCACAAGTGACCCTAGAGCTTGAAGAAGATTTATTATTAACATGAACAAACTGGAATCTGTCCGACAGATAAGATTTAAACCAGCCTAATGCTTTCCCCTTAATCCCTACAGTATGCTCATGTAGTTGTGCTAATGGGACCAACCAGCTAAGATCTATCCAAAGGATTAAATAAATGGTTCGGTTTTAACCCTGGAATTTTATTACTTTCACATTTATAATGAATTGTGAAATAAGAATAAATCTAGTGAGAATTTGTCAAAAGAATGCATATTTATATACGTAGATGTGTCTGTATTAAGTTTAGTTTTCAGGATAATCAGCTCCAGTGGACATTTTAATTATAAAAAGGCTTTATTAAGTAAATAGTAGTGGTTCATATAACTTTTTTAGACTTCATTTAAAAAAGTGAAACATGATTATTAACTATAAAATGAAAACCTTTGCTTCCTTGTTATAATTAATTGCTTAGAAAAGATGTTCTGGCTCAGCTAAATAGTTGCTAATGACCAGTTGATGTGTTTACAGTAAGTACTAAAGACTAATGAACAGGAGATGATGGTGCAGAGGATCACTGGGAACTGTCGGGAAGCTCTGTCTGAGCTTTCCTTTTGCAGAACTGTTGGCATGAACCAATGAGAAATGTAAAGTAAACAGTTTACACTAAATAATGTCTATATGAATACACAAGCTTAATGAAAGAACAACGTGGCTCTGTATAAGGAACAGTTAAACACCTCCAATTGATTATTGAGGACAGTGGTGTTCCAGTTCATCTTTAGCTAGTTCTAAATTCAGTCCAGGCAACTTAAAATAATTAATGTTCATGGTACGCCAGCTAAACACGCTGAACTAAGAAAGCAAAACAAGTCTAACATTTGGTTGAAAGCTTTCAATTAGTACTAGGTTTGTAATGAAAGCCACTTTTAAAACACTGAGGTTGGTGTTCCTCTAATAAAATCCTGATTCTGTTTAACCACAGTAGCTGACGAAATCTTCAATCATATGAACTAAAGACAACTATTGTGGTGTTTTATCCACTACCTGCACTAAAACTCTTTATATTTCACATTTAGTGCTTACCAAAAAGATTACAATTAGCAGAAAATAATCAGGTTGTGCTCAGCAGAAAAAGAAAACTGCAACCCCCTGCTGAAGCTCCAAAAACACTGGAGCAGATTTGAAAGTAGGCTACTTCTTAAATAACTGACTCCATATGTGAAGTTTGGGGAATACTTTCTCGCCTGAAAACAGCTTGGTGTGTACTTTGGATTGGAGCAGCACTTGGGAAGCCACTGATGGTGTTTTAGAAGCATACAAGTACACAAAGTATAGAGAAGAACATACTGTGAACTTCCTGTTTGTGTCATGTGACACAAACAGGAAGAGCAGGGGTGTCGCTTTCTCTCTCGTTCTCTCACTGTGAATCTCATCTGGAAAGATCTCGATTCAAATAGAAAAAAT
This sequence comes from Fundulus diaphanus, assembly GCA_037039145.1. NCBI lineage: Eukaryota > Metazoa > Chordata > Actinopteri > Cyprinodontiformes > Fundulidae > Fundulus > Fundulus diaphanus. Next base: position 51,199,940 of record CM073133.1, read on the forward strand.
AAAAAACCCGATTTTATCTGCAAAATAATGTAATACAAGTTTTTTTTTTGTTTAAAAAGTCAATATATAAGGTGGATGCATAAACATTTTATTTCAGTGTTAAATACTGTTTAAAGTAACGGATTGTAATAAAAAATGTGTCCGGACCTTTACTGGTTGTTGATTTTCTTTATTCGGACCCCTGCACTAGACCAACAGTGAGAAAGTCCAGATACGGATCCTACGGATGCTGTGATCCCGAGCCGAAACCTGGAATCACCCACAATAAACATTTCCTTTGTAAAAATGTATATCAAAAACTGTAAATTTAACAAATGGTGTATTCACGTGAAAATCTATTTATTTAGAAGAAGTCTTCTTCTACGCTTCTTCTAAACCAGGGAGCTGAGGTGTGTTGCCGTCGGCGTGTTTGAAACAATCTGTGAAACAATCAGGAAATAACTTTTTATTTCTCTGATTAATAACGACTTTTTGAGTGCTCTGTTATTGTTCTCTCTTGCTCACTCGCTCATCATCGGACAGAAATCAAATTAAACTTCTTCGTATTTGTGTTTTGCAGCGTAAATTATGAGTCAGACTCAGATTTAGAAGCTGGTACATGAAATAAATTAAGTGAGAACACACACAGGTAGATCATCAGAGTTTAATCCATGAATCCACCTGGATGGTTTCTGCTCCAGAGACGTTTCAGGTTGTAGAGGTGTGACCGATCTGAGCATCTCTTTCTTTCTCTCGCTCCACGCTGAGCCACCGATGCACCTGAAAATCCTCAGGATTCTGTTGTGTGTAACTTTATTGCAGTTTAATTCAAATTGTTCAAATTTTATTTCTACAACCTTTGTTATGATGGTTGTGTTGTTGAAACTGCAACTGCAATTTTTTATTTTTTTTTCAAGGTGCGTCAACCCGGTTGGGGCACAGAAAGGGAGCCGCTGCTTTAGATGAGGAAATTTCCTGTGATAAATCAAAGAGCTTTCTTGTGAGCCAGCAGAAAGACTTCTTGTTTGCACTTGGACATTAGTTGAGCTTTGTTCTGCACACTTGTTGTAAGGAAAAAAACTGCTTTAATTCCGTCAGGCACCAAAAGATATAAATGATTTTTTGATCTTTAGTAGAAAGCCAGAAACTGCCGGCTTACTTGTAGTGCTAATGTACTATACTGTGAGACTACTGCTATATTTGTAGCCAATCTGATGATACCTCTGTTCTTCTTTTCAGCGTTGAGGGCGACACGAAGCACTGTGTCATCTACAAGACAGCTACAGGTTACGGCTTTGCTGAGCCCTACAACCTGTACTCCTCTCTCAAAGATCTGGTGCTCCACTACAAAAACATCTCCTTGGCTCAGCACAACGACCAGCTGAATGTAAATCTAGCCTACCCGGTCTTAGCCCGCTCCCAGAACCAGAAGTAGAACCAGCAACCCAGATGAATAATTACCAGCAGGGGACAGGGTGCCAAGCCTCTGTAGCCCAGGACGGTGTCAGGTGAAATATGCCCACTGCCACTGTCTCAAAGAAAAAAGTGTGTTTTTGCCTGGAGCCTGATGTAAAGTTCCTTAACTGGATCCCAGTCCGTTAAAGAACAAACATTGCTGAAAACATGACCTGACAAAAAGCCCACCACTCCTGATACGGTCGGGCTGGTCGATACATTAGGCAGTCACAAGTCTATGTTGTCAAATATAAAAAAGCCCCAAACAACCAGGGGAAGGTAGATTGGACCCAGATAAGTCAGACAAAGGAAAAAGAAATAAGCACAAAAAAGTCATTTTTAAGGCTGCACAAAAGAAATGGAAAGAACACGATGAAGCAATTGGAAATATGACTTTAGTGTGACTTTTTTTTCTTTGAATTTCTTTTTATTTCTTTTTTACATCTTAAGCACAAAATGTCAGTGTTTAATCAAATTTTCTGCGTGTGAACCCCAGACTCCCTGCAAACTCGTCATAAACTAAATTCTGGTTTGTAAATCCCGAAAGGAAAGGCTCGCCTGAACCAGGCTGCTCACTTTTCACGGTTTGGGCTCGGGCTGGGGGATTTTAAGGGGTTTTAAAATAAAAAGATGGCTTCACTTAAAAGCTTGCAAACGTACCGCAGGAATAGCTTTGAGTGACCATAAGCCTCTGTTACTTCGAATGATAGGGGGTTGATAGGAGGGGGTTAGAAAATGCACAGATATCAATGTGGGCAAGGCTACAGCTTTAAAAGATATACATGCAGGTATATTTTAATAGAATGGTTTCTTTTCATCTGCTTTGCTGTGTTGCTCTCTCACTGGGCCTCTTTTTGAACTAATGAAAAGAAATACCCAGTAAATGTTGTATAGGAGCAAATGCATGGTACATATTTGGTATATTATCAATGAAAACATCTACTTTGAATCACAGTACGCTAGATTGCCAGGTACATTTACAAGCGCAGTTCCATGATTCAGGTGTGCTGCGTCGGACGCCTCTTCCTTTTTCTCCTCTTTAATACTGTAGCACCCGTAGCTCGTGACACTCAGCACTCACTCTTAGTGCTCTTCTTATGCGTGTAATTTCACAACGGTACCGGCACTTGTTGAGTATCGACCTTTGTGATTCTCATATCTTTGGTACTGAATTTGTTTCTTGTAAAGTTTGAGTAGGCTTGTCATGGTGTGACCCCCCCCCCCTCAGATAAATGTTTATTAGAATTTCTTTAGTGCAGAGTTTCTGGTGGTACATCTCTGCTGCGCCTGACTGTTGATTTCATCTGATGATTGATTCAGAGAGCTGTAGAACATTAATGTACAAAAAAAGAAGGCAGTAATATATGTGGTGTACAGTATATTTTAGACACACATGCCGTAGGTGTATGTGACTTTATAGAGCTTGGCTTAGCCGTTCCTTTTACGTTTTCAGCATGTTGCTTGTTTTCTTCGGTTCTGTTTGAGGATGCAGATGATCCATCAAATGTGAGTCAAGTGAAGGACGTGTTCTTATGTAGCACGACAGGAATAAAGGAACACGTCCTTTAGGCGTTCAGCTAAGAGATTACCAGGTTCAGCCTGTATTGAGTTCTTCATTTAGGTTGTTGTTTTTATTTTTAATTTGGACAAATGGTAAAAAAAAATCTGCTGGTAAGTAGTGCTGAGGTCGTGGTGTGTGGTCTTACAAGCACACCAAATTTTAGACTCAGAAATGTTCTCCAGGTCCGTGCTGTGACGGCGATCTCTTATTGTTTGTTTGAGCGTTTGGCTCGAGGTACGAATTTTGTCACCTCCATTCGGTATCGCTTTTAAAGCACAGGTGTTCAGCTGCAGAGATATGCGGTTGTCCATGTGGTCAGTGGAATCGCCGCAGAGAGAGGGGACACAAAGCTGCTTTTAAGTGTGATTTCCCCCAGCTGATTTCTGAAGCTAAGCAAATACAAATCTTTGTTCATTTCTTACGCAAATGACTGAGAATGGTAAAGAGAATATATATGGATATATATTTTTGTATAGAGTCATGGAGCAGACAAGTCATTTATGATCGAGCGTGTGAGACTCTTTGATTTATGTCTTTTGTTGGGGATGTTTCCAAAATGTGATCGTCACCAATTATTTGCTCCTAGAAGCAGGTAAGGAGGTGGTATCAAAAATTGGAGGTTAAGACTTTAGCTTCCAACTCAAACAAAGCTCTTGGAGTGGCATGACTTACTGAGCTGAACAGAGCCTGGAAAGCTCAGATCAGGGTGGATCAGTTGTACTATACAGTAATTTGCACAGTTCTTGGTAAAGCGTAGATCCCAAGAATGAAACTAGAGGCCACAGTGGTGCTTCTGATTAGAGGGCTACACAGACCTTAGCGACATAGATTAGAAGTGCCTTTTGTCATCACAATGAGTTTTTCTACTTGTTGTCACTGGAGCGTTGCTCCATAAGATGGTGCCATGGCCACCATGTTGTTGTGCCACATATTCACACATTTGCCATATCTAAATTTAAGGAATATCCGGTAAATAAGCCTAGGTGTGGTGTGTGATTGTGTCTGCGTGTTGGAGCATCTGAGCATGTTCTAGTCAAGAGGACAACTGGTTTTACTGTTACATCCAAGGTTGTTACCTCTTTGTTTGGTTGCAGCTGTACAGTAGCTTGGTTCTCTCTTATTGTGTACTAAAGCTTTGTTCTTTTTTTGTGTCAGATATATCTTGAAATAAAATGTAGATGAGTTAGAAATGTGAACAGTATCCAACTTTTAGTAGCCTCCCAAGTTAAAGGAATATGCTTCTTTTTTGTTTAAGATTTCTTGTGTGGTTGTGGGGAGTACACATGACTAGCAGGTGCCTGACCTGATGTAGACAGCTGGCTCTGGAATCCCAGTATGGAGAATAAATTAAAAACGACAGGGCCAAGAACATATAGCAAGTGTCCAACGAACACCCAGGTCTGTTCTCCTCAGAGTGTATTTAAAACTGGACAAGATGAGAAGAATTTTTTTCTCTTCTTGTCTCTCCTGGTCATATTCGGAGAGGGAAGGAGGACAGACACAAGGAAACAAGAGACAAGGCCTTGTGCTTGTTAAACTAAGCTGTTCTTGTTCTGGACATCTCCATCTTCAAACCACTATTTGGCTCTTGTTGCAGAATTCTGCTATATAATCTTCATATTTTTGATGCAGTTGCATTATTTCAGTTTGGAGTAATATAGATCAGAAGTTTTATAATGGTCTCCGACTAATAAGCTCAGTTTAGTTCTGTCAAATATATATTTTATAAGCTCATTGTACAATTTCTATTAGCTGCTGAGAGGAGACTGCCTCACATTCAATTGAATCTTTCTATCAACATGTTATGGAACATTCACAAAAGTTGCATAATTTAAAGGAAACATTTCGGCCCGGCCCTTCATCTTTTATAGTCCAATAATGCTGATTCAGGTTTTATTTCTTAAAACAGCAACCTGTCCTTTGCAAGGTTAATACAAAGCTATGCCTTCTACGGCAGTAAATAAATACTTGGATGGAGAGGTGCACAGATGTGAGAAGTTTCACATTTTGTAATTTTGTAAAGCTTTGACCTCCTCTATACCAGTTTGGCTGATTTTGATTTCTCTTGAAGGATAACAACTTTCAAAGCAATATTGTATTGTACTGCCTGGTTGATTAAAAATGTTGACTTTTCACGGTGAAATGTTTATTGTAAAATAACATCAGGATTACCAATAACCGAATTAGCTGTTCCTTTTGGGTCGCTGGAAATACACTACTAGGATATAATCCTTCAGGCAACGGGATCTGTATGAACGGAACCCAACTAAAGGGAATTACAGCGTCTTCAAGATCCTTTGATAAAATATAACAGCTGTGTCCAGGCTAATATTTGGGGAAGTTGTTCCTTGCCCTAACTGAGGTTCCTAAGCACTGCCAACAGGATGTTCCATGAAAGATTAACTTGGACTCTGAATTGGGTTAAAAGTTTAGTTTGACCTAAAAAATAAAAAGCAGAGCCTTGCTGCGACCTGCTGACGCCTCCCTTTCTGCTTCAGTTAAGTAGCATCCTGTATTACCAGCTCACGTGTCTCTATAAAAAAAATAGTTTCTAAAACTGAATATAACTAAGTCTTCTTCCTCCAGCAACAACATCCACTCTGAGGAGTGCTGTTGTCGGCGTATGTTAGTGCTTTGGTGTGATGCCTTCGCTCATCTGCATGAGGTCATCCGGTTCTGCTTACCAGCAGATTTCTCGGTGCCTCTCTGCTTAGATGTTCATGCCTTGAGTTTTAGCTTTTAGTGTTGCTGACACTCCCAAACAGGTTACCAGAGGCCCACAGATTAAATGCCTGCAGATTAAAAGCACTGGCAAATATAGTGCCCATTTTCAAAATAAAAGCAAAGGCTTGCATGCAGAATTAATACTTAATACCAGATATGGTGTTTTCTATTGACCTATAGTGGACAGATCAGGGACAAGCAAAAGGCCACATGTGGTCCAGGGGCTGGAAAATTCCCAACTCTAACATATAAATATTTTTACACATGAATTTAAATGTGGAAACAACAATTAACACCAGCTGTAGATGTTGCCAGTGCAATAAAGCCCCTTTTGCAAAATGTTTAACCAAAGGGAAAGATTTGCTCCAATTCGATTACCGGTCACGGCTCCAGGGTCACAAATCTCTGCTGATTCTCCTTACTGGGCCTGTCATTACCAGTGTCTACTGAAGGTACTGCAGGTAACATGCTGACTGCTCAGACGTTCTCTACACATGGACAGAACATCCCCTCGTCATGCATGCAGCCTTCCTCTGTGTTTTTGTTTCTAAGCTTTGGGCGATTTGCTTAGTTTAGTTTAGTTTGACGGACCAACACTATAGTGACGGCACGCATTTATTTCAGCTTCACTCAGATTAGTGTGCAGTCCAGCACTCTGAAACTAACAGACAGCAACTATGCTTTATCAATAGTGTTTTATTTTTAGTTCACAATATTATGGACAGTATATTACAAGTAATTGACGTTTCTTTTGTGTATTGGAGTATAAAGTGTACAGTATGTGCGTTAGGTGTTCTGCAGTCATTAACTGTGTTGTATTTTGCTTCTGGCTGATTGCATTATTTTTCCTCATGTTTATCAGGTGAATAGTATCAAGTCTGTATTTTTCAAACAAGTTAAAAACAAAGCTGCTGGCTCATTTATGCAATTCTTATCCACACAGCAACGTTGTACAACTTGACCTATTGGTTTTCCTTATAGATCCGTTTATCCAATTGGTAGAAAGGGCATTTTTCTACTGTGGTTTCAGACAGTTGCAGATTTTTTTTTTTTTACTACTTTTTAGTTTTGGAATTTGGCTATTCAGATTCTGTGTTGCCCCTGGGAAACGTAGTCCTAAGCCCCAGTTTGAACACGTTCAAATTATCCAATTTAGATGTAACTCAGGAAATATGCAGACCAGTAATGGGGATGTGAATTATTGCCACATCCAGAAGAACAGCAAAGTGAATAACTGGGGACTTCCCACATCTATAGTGATTGAGTTCAGTTCAATTACGTTTATTTCATTCGATCTCTATCGGGTTGTTAAGTCTGACGTCACAGGTGAACTACCGGGTCCACATCAGCTGTACATGACACTGTGGTTTATGCTTACGGTTAATTCTCAAACTTGTATGTATGCTTTACGGTGTCAAAGGTTAACGTTGTATGTACTGTAGTTAGCATATGCGACAGGTTAGTTTAATGCTAATGCAGCAAGTCAGCAAAATCGCACCATTTTAATAATTTCCTGGAAAATAACTTATCCACTGTAGTCATCTCCTGTTCTCCTCATCGCACAGGAAACGATAAAATGACAGCTGGAGTTTTTTTTTTTTTTGTCTCCGATCTATTAAGACAGCACGGAGCACAGCAGCATATTAAATAAACGACGGATTCGGCCGGCTTGGACCCGGAAGCAGTGGTAGATACGTCATGACTTAACAGCCCCATAAGAAAGCCCAGTAACACGTACAGCTTCTTGAGTAGTGAAATAATGAAATATCTTCCCAAAAATGTGCATGTATCACTTGTTAAATCAATAGTTTTTCTCCTGTTCTGCAGAGCGTCACATTATTTCCCTACCCAACCTGAAGGAATTCTCGCAGCATTTTTTAAGAAGAATGATTGCTCATTTTCTCACAATCAAACACAAAAACTTTATCACCAAGTATAAAAAAACTATTCAAAGTATTTGTTGTCTTGAACGGAATCACCAGTTAATTATGTAGAAGTCTTTCTCTTTTAGGGACTTCTTTCTGATTTGCCGTGTGCTTTAAACAAATCCGAAACACACCCTGATGTGAACTGATGTCTAGAGCTGCTTCAAGGCCGCTGTGGCTGAATCCCATTTCCTGTGGTAAACTAATCTTGAAGCATCCTTTAAGTAAACTGATGATTGGTGTTACTCCAAGACTCTTAATAGTTTATTTCCCACTGGGATAAAATCCGAGTGCAGTTTTGCTGTCTGTCAGCAGCTGAAACAATTTAAAACCAAAAAACATTTGGTATGCATCAAACTACACATCCTGATGGATGTTATGATGGTTTAATATTTCACTGTGATAAATACTTTTATCTTTTCTATTTTTCATTCTGAATGCGACTAACAGTGATATCAGACAAAATATATTGGAGATCTTCAAACTTTGCGCCATCAAAAATGTCAATTAAGAAGAACCTGAAAAAATGTGGATGTGGAAAGCCACAGCCCTTTGCTTTCCCCCTTCTCCTTCTTGAAAACAGTCGGGACGCCCTACATCTTAGAAATTTAGGGTTGAGGAATAGGAAGGAGATGCAAGGACTTCTAGGATTCTGCCTTTGCTTAGAAGCATTTCTAGCCATCCACAGCAGCCCCAAGCAGCTTGGTGGCTACTCTCATGTAAAGTATTACCAGGTGCATTCTGAGGATCAAGGATCACGCTGACTTGTTCATAATGCCTGAATCACATCTGTGAGTTTGGCTGCTTTGCATTTCTCAAATATCAGAAAAGTGTTTGTTTTCATTTCTTTAAGCTAGAATCTAAGTTGTTTAAGCCATTGTAATTTTTTGTGAGTATAGGCAGATTTGTAGTGGCGTCATGAACGATGGAGTTACTCCTGCCTCAGCGATGTGGCGCTCGTGCTGCGTCTCCCTGCAGCAGATCTGTGGGGTTGCTGAAGGCGCTGTTGACTGGATCCGGCCTGGATTCAGACTCACAGGCCTGAAGAGACGAGGAAAAGTAAACTTGTCACTTCTTTGTGCGTGGAGCAGTGATGACATTAGAGAGTGATCTATAATTGGTTTTGAGTGTATTTTTGTTATTTGGCTTTTTTAAAAAGCTGATAGATTTGTCTATCCTTGTATTGTTTTTTTGTATTATCTGTTAACGGTAAACTTACAGAGCCTATACAGAAAATGATAAGCTAGCTTGATTTTTTTTCCTCTATACAGAAAAAAACAAATACAGATGTTTACAAGATGTAATTAACCAAACAGTAAAGTTGAGCTTGAGAATCAGTCTGTCTGTCCTCCAGATTGATATTACTTTTATTTCCCTCATTGTAAACTTGAAGATGTTGTAAGACTGCTTTTTCTCTTTTGTTTTTCTTCAGCTTTGTGAAAGCCTGGTTGTTTTCCCAGTAATAACTCAGCGGTATAGTTTCTGTCCATTTTCCCTTGCTATTCACGAGTCCATATGCTCTACCTGCTGACTACTCACACTGAACCTTTATGTGCTTGAACTGAACTTGAGACCCTGTTGAATCTCTTGCTGTTTCTGTTCACAATGAGGTAGATTTCACTGCGACTCTGCCTGGTGGGTGTTTGATAAAGGTCACTACAAAGAGTTTCAGGAGCCTGTACAGAAATGTTGTGAACAATAAAAGGCGCCACTTGGCGAACATACTTGAGTACAAATTCAGTACAATAATAGTGAATTCAGGAATAACTATCAGCTATCCAATTGTTTATTTTGCACTATACAGCAAAGGCTCTTCAGATGACAACCTGGATTAGTTTACCTTTTGGTTGGTTAGCTCACTCTTTTAAGACCAAAATTTAGCCATATAATGTCACTTTGTGTGTAAAATATGATGACAACTGCACTTTCATTTCCTGTTTTTCTGCCTTTTCCAATCTTTTCACATCTTTACTTCGTAGGACAGAAAGGTTGCTAGACTGTGAGATTGAGCCCAAAGACAGTCCTGTGAAAGAGTATGTGCCCTCTTAGAGTTCTTCAGATTTAGTTCCTTCACGTTATCACATATTTTAACTATCAAAGATAAACCAACCAAATACAGAAAGTAGTTTTCTCATGATTTTATTTATTAAGGAAAAAAAGTTCCAAAGCAATCTGGCCTTATGAAAAAGTTCATTCGTGCATTAACTGGGATTAGCCATAGTTTTGGACAGGTGAGTGGATTTTAATAGTCATAGCCAGCCCTGATTAGTCATACTAGTAGAAACAACTAATCACCTACATAGAACCTGCCTAACATCATAAAGTAGGCACATTGATTTCAAAAGGTAACACAACATCCCAGCCCAACATCCAAACAACTGCAGGCCACCCCTGCCTCATTTAACATCAGCGTTCATGATCTAATTAAAAGAGATGGGTGGAAGAATGACATCCAAGGGGAAAATTGGTGCTGACCAAAATGAACATAAAGACCCATCACACATTGGCCAGATATCCTCTTGATGATCTCCATGATGTGTGTGTGTGTGTGTGTGTGTGTGTGTGTGTGTGTGTGGGGGGGGGGGGGGGGGGGGGTAATTCTGTAAAACTGACAAAACTGGAACTGTTTGGAAGGTGTGGGTCCTTTTACAACAGGCGTGAAATTGTCAACTTTTGGGAAAGAAAACGCAAAATAAGGCCTAGTCAAAATCTGGACTTAAACCCTTCAATGTATCTGAATTAAAATGATTCTGCAGAGGAGAGTGGGAGAGATTGCCAGTGATCACAAACGCTTGATGGCAGGGTGGCACAAGCAGGTACTGGGTTCAGGAGGGAGTTATATCAACACATAGGACCAGGTTAGGTTCATTGAAAATCCTTAACTGCTTTTTGAATTTACTCAGGTTATCTTTATCTGAAAATATTGGTCTGATAGGAAACATTTAAGTCGAACAAATGCTTTTTCACAGCACTGTTGGTTTTTTACCCACTTGGTGAACACATATTTTGTGTGCTAGTTTTGACCGTGGGCAGGTCCAGGGCAAAATGTTCCACTTCATTTCCCACTCTGTTTTTCTGCTTTGGTTGGAAGGCAACATTAACGCTTGGGTTATCATCAGCAAGATCTAGCACTAATAATAATAATAATTACACCTACTTATTAGTTTTAAAAAACCGATAAATGGAAATGGATGGAGCAGTCACATGAAGCTACTCTACACCAAAGTGCAATTGAATGCAGAGGGAGAACTGTTGTTTCAGCCTGTAGAGGCCTGCTGGCTGTATTGTGCCCAACCATGATGCAGCTGTTCCTCTCTCGCTGTCCTGTTGGTCTGTCTTAACTCAGATGCGACATTTCTTTCTTTCTCGCTCATGTACAGCTTGCCACAGAGTTGTTTGTCCTCAGACAGGTACTCTTTAAACTGTACGGATCGTTCTGTAGGTTAATGCAATGATTTCAAAAGACAATAAAAGATTTTAAACTGAACTCTGGTGTCCTGGTTCCTCTTTTTCTTTCCTTCTGGGAGTTAGTTATGACCTTATGTTTTGATTTATTTCCATGACAAACGTAGGCAGAGGCAGGATCTGCCCCAAAAATCATCTACAATGCAGCTTTAAAATAGCAAATTTACTTTTAGATAGTGGTGAAGAATGATAAAGGATCATAATACGAAAACACATTTAACAGCACCCCTGGTAAATATGTGTGAAAAAAACATTTCCATCAGCATAATCTCACACTGACAATTTTATAAAATCCCAGCCTTGAATCTGAGTACTATTTATTGTGGGTGGGGGAAAAAATCCACTGTAAAAAAAGAAAAAAAAGTAGGGTTTTTTTCCCCACCAGTGGCATAATTTAATTTACTTTGTGGGTTTATTTGACATGGTTATTGTAGAATAATAAGCATTACTCATAACTGATAACTCACTACTTCAGAAACTCTTAGACACACTCCCAGAAACAGTTTAGATATTACACTCTCCCTATTTTGCTGGATTTAAAACATGCTATTTGCAGTGGGCATGGCGGATTTCTTGTCGATATTATTCAAGCCCAGTTTAAATGTGTGCTTTGGTCAGTTGAGCCTAAGACGGAGACAGAGTTTTTCTGTCTGTCTTAGGCCAGAGAAATAAAGAATGAATATGTGGAAAAGCAAACCATTCCACTGGGAAATATGGTGGAGGATCTGTAATGCTGTGGTCCTCTTTCTCTTCCAAAAGCTCAGGGATTTTTTCCAACATTTTGTGGCCTCCGACAGAAAACTGGAAATATGTCACCATTGGGTATTTCACCAAAATGGCGGTCAGAACATATGGCCTAATCACCCGAAATGGTTCACCCGTACTGAAACCTTAACCTTGTACCATGGCAGTCTCAGTCCTCTGAGTCCTCTGTCTCAGAGAGGAACGTCAGAGGGATCCAGGACTCTCGGCCATCCATGGAGATGGTGTTGACAGGAATAATCAAATGTCCCTCTCTGTGCTTCAAGCCTCTGTAATGTTATAGGAGAAGACTAAGGGACGTCCGGTTAGCAAAGAGGGTTGTGCAAGGTCAGCAGGGGCACCAATAGTGGAACCAGTGATTTTGTTAAAAACAATTCTTGATGTGGAAAGAAATTCACTCGAATTAAAATCTGGATATTATCACAATATTTTTTCCGAATAAATAAAAGCTTTATATTGACTTAAGACTTACAGTTAGGCCCAGATATATTTGGACAGTGGCAAAATCTTCATGATTTGGGTCAGTGCCACTGGAAGCCATGCATGCCCATGCCATCTCACTGCCTCCACCATGTTTTACAGAAGATGTGCTGTGTTTTGGGTCATGAGCTGTTCCAGTTCTTCTCCAAACTTTCTTCTTCCCATCATTCTGGTACAGGTTGATCTTAGTCTCATCTGTCCAAAGAATGCTGTTCCAGAACTGGGCTTCTTCGGGTATTTTTTGGCAAAGTCAATTCTGGCCTTTCTGTTTTTGAGGCTGATTAATGGTTTGCACCTTGTGGTGAATCCTTTGTATTTACTCTCATGATGTCTTCTTTCCATGGTAGACTTAGATACTGATACACCCACTTCCTGGAGAGTGTTCTTCACCTGAGTGGATGTTGTGATGGGTTTTACTTCATTGTCTTCTGTGGACGTCCAGGCCTCTTTGAGTTCCCAAGCTCACCAGTGCATTCTGTTTTTCTCAGAATGTACCAAACTGTTGATTTGGCCACTCCTAACATTCCTGCTATCTCTCTGATGGATTTTTTCAGCCTCAGGATGTTCTGTTTCACCTCCATTGAGCGCTGCTTTGGCCGTATGTTGTGTGTTCACAGCAACAGCTTCCTAATGCAAACTCCACATCTGGAATCAGACCTTTTTAACTGGTTAATTGATGACAGGTTAACGAGGGAAGAGCCCATGCAGTCTTGTCATTTATTTAGCAGTCTTCTGAGTCAATTGTCCAATTACTTTTGGTCCCTTGAAAAAGAGGCAGCTACTTATTAAAGAGCTGTAATTCCTAAACCCTTGCTCCAACTTGGATGTGAATACTCTCAAATTACAGCTGAGAATCTGGACTTTAAGCCCATAGTGATTATATGATTGTATCCTGAAAATGTTTTCATAAACAGCTAAAATAACAAAACTTGTGCTCCTGTCCAAATATTTCTGGGCCTAACTGTAGATTCTTACTGTAAGTAAGAATCAGCTGCTTCACCATAAAATCTGAGTAAGCATTTTGTTATCTAAAGTGCTACTTTGTGCTTTAGGGAAGATCATATGAGAATCAGCACGTAAAGTTGTTCACGGTATTTTAATGGTTTTAAAGAGTTCAAAACATCCTCACTAATGTTCCATAAAGCCTGAGCCTGAACACATCCAGCTTGCGTCTCAAGATAAGTTAAACATTGATCTGTGAGCTGAATCATTAGGACATGCATGGAGCTGTGAACCTGCGAGGCAACAAAGCCATTTATTGAAGGCAGGGGCGGATTTACCATTAGGCCTAGGGCCCCCAAGTTCCTGGGTGCCCCGATTATCCAGCCAGGCTTTGATAATGATGTTGCTCCACCAGACTGCGACAGTCCAGCATCATCCACTCTGCTGGTAAGCAGTCAGCACAGTGTACTTCCTGAAGATGACCCAGCTCTGGCCAATCAGCTGTCTGATCGTGCACGCTGCTCAATAGTACTGAGAGGACAGCTCCAGGTGAAGAACAGGATCTTGCCAAGAAATGGAGACGGGCGCAGATTTACCTTCAGCTATTATTTAATTCAAATGTAAAATGGAGAACAGATAAGCAGATCATGGCTTGTCTACTAGAAAAAGGGACAAAAGAAAACATAGAGGAAAACAACAAGAAAAGGGATGAGAGGGACAAAAGGTAGAAAAAATAATGTATGTCTAATCTATTAAAATTTCTGTATCTGTATAATGGGTCTGTTTTATGTGTTGTCTTCACAATTCAGAGGGCCCCAAATTTCCTAAATCCGCCCCTGATTGAAGGAACGGCAGGACGCGTATTCACGTCTTCAGTCAGCGGCTGGAGGACTTCGGCTTGTTTGGTTCTCTGCTAGTTACAAATGACGCTGCGCTGGACCGCGTGCGACAGCCAATCAGATAACCGGAGGCCTTCACGAGGAAGCGTCATTACTGTATTTAAAGTGGGGCAAAGTAGAACTCAGTCGACCGCAGACGTGCGTTGTGGTAAATAGTGTGAGCAGAGTTACGCAAAGACTTTGACTGCAGCCGAAGATGATGGTCCTGGTCCCGCTGCTGTTGGCCCTTTGGGTCGGCGCCCCGAACGGCGGCTGCGCTCTGCCCCCGTCCTGCCTCCAACCTCCAGCCAAGTGGTGCTCATCTTTAGACTCAGCTGTTCAGTGCGGGGTGAGCTTTTCATTCGGTCCTTTCTTACAACTGTTTTGCTTTCGGAAAAGAGGGGACATTTTTTATTATTATTGTTGTTGTTTAGCCCCATGCACAGCTAAACCTTGTGGGCATTTCAGCTAAATTAAACTATCAAGAAACCGGAATAACTTTAGCCAGGTCGGTGACTGCAAACGGCAATGTTTCGCTCTGTGTACAGTGTCTGTGCAACGCCACTTATTCTTGTCCAGATATGTAAAGGCATAAAGAGGAAGTGCCAAGTGGCCTAAACAAGCTGATGTTTGAAGCTGGAAGATGGGAACGTTGTAAAAACAAGGAAGTGAAAATGGAGAAATCGCGCACCGTTTAGTCATCTGTACGCGCGCGCGCGATAGACACAGCTGCCTTCCTCGCTAAATCTCTGAAGTTTTAATCCTGTGAAGCAACCCTCTGCTAAACATCTGATCAGGGGCCAACTTCACCCAGGCTGTCAAAACGTTTCAAACTGGAGATGGACCGGTCCACCGGAAGGCGGTTCTCAGAGGAAAAAAGGCCCACTTCTAGTGCTGAATATTAGGACACATTTCACATACCTTTTACAGTTCTATGTACAAGGATGTATTACAAAATAGTGAACGGAGTCATACAATAGACTCAGATCTAGGGAGGATGAAAGAACACAACACCACGCATATGTTTCTTCAATATTTAATATAATCATAATTTCACTCTGCAGGACTGCTTTGAGGTATAGAGATATTCCAATATGTAGGAGCAAAATATGTTAATTAGTAACCTAGACCATAGAACATATTTTGTTTTTAACACAATTACACTGCTGAAAATATAAACAGACTGGGACAATACAACCTTATAGTGTACTGTAATAAATGGCCTAATGATAAATAAAGCAGCCCGGATGTTCTGTACTTGCAGTGGAGGTGCTGTTCAGAACAGCACAGTTGGGTCAGCTTTAACAGCAAAACGAAAAGTGACACATTACCTTGTTTTGCCTGTCAGCATGAGAAAACATGAAGCCAGAGTGACCCCTGAACTTTAGGTTACACCTCTATGTGTGTGTGTGTGCTCATGTTTCATTAGTACATACATTTTCTTCCCAGTCTATTGTGTCTTCCTGTCTCATCCTCCCTGTTGACTGTAGCTCTGTGTATTTCGGTAATCCTGACTCTTGTCTTCCTTCTCTCTGTGCTCCCTGTGTTGTTGACTGTATCTTTTCTAATATCCTAATTAATCTCATCTGATTCATCCCTTTCCTTCTGTCCATCTAGGAGCAGGAAATTAGCTATCAGTTGTTCTGTATTTAAAGGAACAATAAGTAATAATGACACTTAATGGTTAAAATCAGAACAGCACAGACACAATGTCTTTCCCGGACATCCCCCATTTACTCAACAGTCCATTGTTGCGCTGATTTGTTTACTTCCTCAGGACAGGTCTATGATATTGTCTTCTAGTCTATTTCTGGTCCACTTCTCTTATTAGCTTCCATGTTTGCAGGCTGCTGCAAACTCTCATATGATTGGCTCAGGAACAAGGAAGTAAACACGGGCTACTACTCTCTGAACCGAAGTAGTCCCACACCGTACCTTTAGATTTAAAAGGAGAAAAACGTGACTCAGACATTGTTGGAGAGGACTGATAGTTTCTAGGCAATGTTACTTCCATCCCTGGTGACACATGAGAATGATTTAGGTTGATTTGACCGTAAATATCTTACTTATAGATCATTTAACTACAGTTACATCCTAACATAATTAACGACTGTTAAACAGACTGCGTGTAAATTTCTACATAAGTTCAATACCAAACAGCTATATGATGACTAGAAAACCTTTTTCTAACCCAGCTGGTTAACAGCCCACTCCCTTTGGCTGCTTCATCATGCAATGACGTCATCACTGCATAGTGAAGTCATTCATTAATCATCCCAAGTTCCAAGCTGGATTTATTATTTATTATTTAACAGGAAGCCTTATGAGACCCTGGATGCTTCTTACCAACCTTAATCTCAAAATCCAAAATGGCTGTTGACTAGTGCTGGGCGATATGGCCTAAAATCAATATCACGGTATACTGAGCAGTAGTAAAGCAACAAGGGCCTCTTCCTTGATGTCCCATGCAGACAGTATGGTAGTTAAACCTGGTCTGACCATCTCCCTGGTACCTGCTGGAAAATCCCTTCCTCACTGATGTAATGTACAGTCAGACTAATGAACGGCTCCATCGTGCAACTGAACCAGAGGTCAGATGTGGCTGCGACATTCTTAACGGCTGCTCGAGGAGCAAGAGGTTGCCTCTGTCCGATTGGTGATGCTTTGGCAACGCAACAACTTAGCTGTAGTCTCTTATGAAGTTTACCACCTTTTACCTTCTCAAACTTTTTTTGTTGCTTGAAACAACAAATGTCACCAAACATTTTAGGGGCACTGAGAGCCTGAATGCAGGGTGCTTCAATAACTGGCTAACACTACGCTTCAGGCGATTCTTTGTGATATGCATATTGTGATCCATGATATTGCGAGGACGATAAAGTTGCGATATACGGTGCAGCCCTAGCCCTAACCCTGCCTTTAAACCCAAAAAGTGGAACACCTAAACGGTATAAAAGCAGGGTTAGGACACGGGTGATTACTCTGGGCTCCATCCTGCTCCACACCATTCTGAGGAGGAAGCCACGTCTCTTCTCCTGTGTCCCATGCACGTACTGGTCCCTTTGTGCATTATAGAGATAACTCCACAGGAGTTACTGATATTACTTGTTGCACTTATAATTCCTCTGGACTGGATCCTCCAGAGAAGCTCAGAGTTCACTCCACCAGTGGGATTTCATTTGCACGGCAGCTTCCTGGTCATCGCTGTGCCCATGTGTAGGTTTTTATCTGCTTCCCGTGTCCACTTTGACCATGACTCATTCTGTTCTCAGAGTTCTGATAGAAGGATTATTAGTTCATTGCGCTGTAATATTTGCACAGTCCTCCTGTCTGCCGACAGAAGATGAGATATTTATCTTTTCAGTCCTGGTTCACTATGGCTGATCTCTCACCCCAGCCTCTCAGTAGTTAATCCAGTAACTGCATGTGAAACGGTGCTTTGCCGGCTTATTTATTTACAACAGTAAAAACCTTCAAAGGTGCTGTTTCTCTCCCTGCCAGCTGCTACCGAGGGGCATCTACAGCTCCTCTGAGTGCACCGAGTTGGAGAGATGAACAGGAGGACAGAGGATCAGTCTCCCTGAATGTTTAAGAAACTGCTGAAACGGAAAACAAAACATGGTTCAAATTACAGTGCAGACCAGGTCCAAAAAGTATGGATGTGTGTTAATCATGGATGAGAAAAAAATTACAGCGGTTTTCCATTAATCAACTCACGGCTTTGTTTGGTGCCCCACTGAGCAGTTGGTGCCTGTGGGAGACGGAGTGGGACAAGGGGCAAGTGAGAGAAATGTGTATGCGGATGGATAGTGGGCGGAGTCACCAGCTCATGTCTGTAGCGCAGCAGGAGCGGGTCTGTTTATAACTAGTGGCTTAGTTTGTTGTCCAAATAATAGACTTCACGGTCAAAAACAGGCCCGATAAACCGCAACCTGCGATTCATGAAATTTACAAGAGATTTAAAAAATGTTAAGACAGCCTCCAGTTCTTCCTGTTTCATTCACTACAACCCGGTTTGGAGATTTGGCAGCAAAGGAAGAAAACGATTATCAGAGACAAAACCCTTATAATATGCATATATTTATTACAATTGGAATTCCAAAGAGAGACACACACTTCCAACCGTTATCATAATGCTCACGTAATATCACCCAGAGTCCACCTGTCCATGCTGATTGTAAGCTAGTGTCTGAAGAACCCTGCCCAGAGGCGCATCTTTTGATAGAATGACTGCCCCTCACAGAGTGTCCGGGGAGGTTTTAAGATTCTACCAGGAAAAACATTAAGAACAATAAAAAAGCTTTCAAACCGTATACCATCTGGAAGGGTACCCCATAAAACCTCAGGTGACTCTTAGTGCCTGGTATCTCACGAGACGCTTGAATGATTTTATTGCTTTTGAGTGAGTCTGCAAACTCCCATCTCATGTCGTCCAAGCCACAGATTAGTGATTAGAATTTAGGTAACTTTTACTGCTTTAAGAAAAATACATGATTAACAGAAACATGAGTATATATTTCCGTAACAAAAACCAAGGCAAAAGTTGCTTAAAACAAGCAGACTTGGTAACACTACTAGTGATGCCCACCAAGCTGCCGCAAAGCTGTTGGTCTTACCGTGAGAACGAGAACAGAGCCGCAAGGCTGCCTCCGGGTCGGGGCACAGAAAGTTGCAAGTGTGGTTTTTCGGTCAGAGACACTAGGGGGCGATGATCGTCCCATAAACACCTCAGAGACTTAGAAGAGGATATGTTAAGGTAAAATTGTTAATTAGTGGGGCTTGCTGCTGCAGGACCTGGAAGACTGGCTGTGATAAATGCAGCCATGAATTCTGCCGTCTGCCAAAAAGTCCTGAAGGAGAACGTCGGGCCATCTGTTCGTGACCTCAAGCTCAAACCAACTTGGCTTGGATGTGAGGCTGAATGTGGCTCAGGTGTAAAGCACTTTGACTGGTTGCTATGACTACAAAAGCGCTACATAAATTAAGTGCATTGAACAGTTTAGACTTGACCACAAACTTATAGTTTTTCTTTCTTGAAAACATGTTTAAGACTAAGAAAAGCAAAAGCAGGTTGTTCATGAACAAGTGCTGAAACAATCTCAGCATCCTGTGCTCTGCCCCTCTTCATGTAGGTTTTGAAGCAGTGCCTTGAGTCGGACTTCAGGAGGACCCGTCAGACTGATGATCCAGTCCAAGTTGGCCTTTACTATGAGAGCCTTTGTCCTGGCTGCAGGCTTTTTCTCACTAGCATGCTCTTTCCCACCTACCTGCTGCTGAACGAAATCATGTCTGTTACTCTGGTGCCCTATGGAAACGCACAGGTGAGCAGTTAGTTATTAAAAACATGTTATATACACAATCTACTGAACAACGTTTAAATGATTTTTATTGTATCACCACTACAGGAGAAGCCTGATGGTCAGAAGTATACCTATGAGTGCCAGCATGGGCAAGCTGAATGTCTGGGGAACATGATAGAGGTAATCACAGTTCTGTCTGACTAGTAACATAGCTGCCGCCGTTTTTTCTTACTGTTTTTTTTAATGTATTTTAAATTTTGAGCCAGGCCTGTTTTAAAGGACCAGCTCCAAATAAGGTTACTAGTATCATTGAATACAAAGGGTTTAAAGTCATGGTTTCAAAACGGCTAAAGATTCATCATTTTCCTGCAGTTTAAGGACTTTTTAATAAAGTGGCAGAAAAAGTGCTGGAGTGACCAGTTTCAAAATGGCTATATGGAGTAATGCAGCACTGCCCCTCCTGCACTTGTTGCTGCGTGCTGCTGTTTAGTGTAGAAAGAAAGCTTCTACACTTTTTCTTGCTTCCAAGCTAGCACGACTAATTAACCAGCTAATGGCAACTCACTCTGCTCCCAATGTTACTCAGTAAATAGCAAAAAGGTTGATTAGAGAGTTATAATATGACTTTACCTTAAACCAGCTCCAATCAGGCAATTATTCATACTCCGGGCAGATTTAAATTTAAAGTAACGTTTTTTCTGACTAATTGTATCAATATGTTTCTTCAGACTTGATGTAATATTGATGTTTTGGAGTATCCAGCCAGAATCTCATAGAAAATCCGTGGAGGGAGCTAAAGATTAGGGTAATGGCAAGGAGGCCTTCCACCCCGAAGACATTTGGAAGTCATCACCAAAGATAAATTGTCAAAACACGAGTCGAACTCCAGAAATTCTAAAAGCTGGGCAGCAATTTATAAGAAAGGTCTGACTGCTGTGATTCCAGTGATTATTGAGAAGGCTATGAATAATTTCTGACTTATTTTAACATCATTTTCAAAAATTTTATATAGTTATTGTCATTCTAGAGATGCCTCTCCTTTCCTATGACGATGTAGAATCTGCCAGGAGGATGAATAATTTTGGTCTTAACTGTGTTCTGGTACGTGTGACGTAAAGTGCAGAGGTTTTTTTTTGTTTTGTTCTTGTTCTAATTTGACAGGATGCAGGAAGGCATGTGTTGTTGCAACAACTTTATGCCGTTATTTCCACACCTGCCTTCCTTGTAGATCTCTTACATATGGTCCATTATTCAACATTCTGTTTTGTTTCAAAAATCTCGACAAGCACCTGAACAGGTCAAATTATCAGTGAATAAACACTTTGGTAACTGCCATGCTAGGGGAAAAAAGGAATATGTGCTTATGTAATGTTTCAGGTTAGGTCCAAAACCATTATTACAAAATAAAACTGTTTCTGTTACCCAGCGGAGTAGAGTCGGTGTAGTTGTTCACTAATTAATGAGTTCCTCTGATTCCCCCAGACTTGTATCATGAACATGACTGAGATGGCTTTCCCAATCATCTTCTGCATGGAATCCTCTGCTGATGTTATCGGCTCAGCTGAAAGTGTAAGCAAGTTCTGATGTGTTGGTATACGCTCCCTGGCTCAGTGTTGAGTGCTCTTGTTTCATCAGTAATTCTTATTTTGAACCATTTCTTGTTTGCAGTGTGTGAAAATCTACGCCCCTGATCTGAGCATGGACAAAGTGATGAGCTGTGCTAATGGAGACACGGGAATGCAGCTGATGCATCAGAACGCCCTGAAGACCAAAGCGTTGAACCCTCCCCACCAGTACGTGCCCTGGATCACCGTCAATGGGGTAAGCTTTTCAAAAGCCCGCCGTCTTATGGATGACCCAAGAAAGTCCAGGAAGTTTTCAGTGTCAGTTTTGAACAGAGCAGTTTGATGCAACCCAAAAAGTCTTACCAGGCAAAGGCCGTCTCCGTCCCAGGTGTAGCCTGAGAAGCTCAGCGAGTTAAAAAGTAGAGTTTGCTTAAAACATCGCTGGATCAAAAAGGAACAAAAGTCAAACTAGACCGTGGATCCCACGTTGATCTTTAAGAGGGAGATCAAAGCAGTATCAAACGGTATAGAGATTTCAACTTGGTACTGGATATGAACATGGTCCACTTCTGTTTACACTTTTATTGCTGGGCTGTTTGCACCCTGTGGGTGTAAGACTTTATTAGGGCAAATGTGTTAGATAACTGGAACATTCTACAACTTGCAGTCCCCTTGAGACAATGTTATCTAGACAGCAACTTTCAAGTCTTGCCACAGATTCTCAATTGGATTTAGGACTGGACTTTGACTAGGCCATTCTCACACATGAATATGCATTGTTCTAAACTATTCCAACATGGCTGCATGTTTAGGGTCGTTCTCCTGCTGGAAGGAGAACTCCCACCTCAGTTTTGCTGCTTTGATCTTATCTAACCAGATCACACTCCTTCACCAGGATGCTGGGTCTTCAGATGTTAGGGTCTCTTGGCTGTTTCTCCGATCAATGCTGACCTTGCCCAGTCTTTGAGTTTAGGTGGCTGGTAATGTGTTGGTAGATTTGTAGTTGTGTCACAATCTCTCCATGTCCAGATGATGGTCTAAACAGAGCTCTGTGAGATGCTTAAAGCTTGGGACTTCTTCAGAACTTTCTGGCCCGTCTCTGCTGTGTTCCAGACATTTTTATGCTGAGATTAAAATACTGATCTGTCACATATAATCCATCCCCCCCAAAAAATACCTTAAAGTTTGTACTTGTAACATGACAATTGGAAAAGGTTCAAGATGTCTGAATGCAACTGCACGGATCTGTATCTATGGATGTTTGGGAGCTGTCCTGTTGCAGTCCGCTGGACACTGTGGAAAGCTTCTAGTTTTTACTTTTGCTTTACTTGGTGAATTTAAATTCAAAGCTGTTTTTATTTTAAAGTCAGACTCTGGAGTTTTATTGTTTTTCTTTTTTCCAGGAGCATACCGAAGACCTGCAGGAAAAGGCCATGACTTCTCTTTTCTCTTTGGTCTGTTCCACATATAAGGTACAGTTAATGGCTCACATCTAACTGTTGATTTTCTAAATTCTTACAGTGAATAAACAGTTTTATTTTTCTTTCCCCAGGGCAAAAAGCCTGCTGCCTGTGGAGGGGCTGAGAAAATACACTACAAAAGTTACTGCCACAATGAATAAAGAAGCAGCATAGCTTCTTTATACAGGACCTGCTATGTTCCAGGTGCAGCCTCTGAACTAAAGAACACTGAGAATGTTTTATTTGGATCTCTTTGTTTTTGTCTCTAGAAATGGAAAGATTTGTTCACTCTATTTTTAACCTGCACAAATAAAAGTTTTCTTTCTAAAATATCTGTCTTCACTTAATTTTAATCTCTGAAATCTGAACTGTTTTTGATGATTTTCCACTTTAAATAAACATTTTTCTTTTGGTGTCCTTCACAAACTACTCCCTGTCCTCTAGATGGCGCCATATCATAAAAGTAAACTATAGCCAGCTTAGCTAGAGTGAAACATACCCATAAACCAGTGGTCTCAAACTCCAGTCCTGCAACTTTTAGACGTGTCCCTGCTTCAGCACACATGACTCCAGCATGAGCTCTGCAGAGCTGGACTGCAGGCTGGAGAGGGAGCGTAGCCAATAGATTCAGGTGTGTAGGGCAAGGGAAACATCTAAAAGCTGCAGGACACCGGCCTTCAAGGATATTAGTTTGAAACCACTGTCAGACATTGTACACAATCACTTTTCCAGGCTTTTAAAAAAGTGTGCACATGCGTGGGCATGCACAAATATAAAGAAATTATTGTGTTTACAAAAGACTTAGGATTGTGTGTGAAATAAATTTTGATGAGCAAACTTTTTCTTAATATCTAAAATGTATTCATTGGTACATTTATTGTCATATTAATTTTCAGCATGAAAATTCATTTTTAATGCGTGACAGCGTCCTGTATCATAACCTCATCTGTGCCATTTGTAACAAACTAAACTATGAAAATCAAGTAAAGATTCTGGGAGTTGGGATTATTTAAGTTGGGCATAGAGCTTCCTCAGGACAAATAAATGTTCTGGGGGCACATGAGAGACCCATCCAAGATGGTGGGCACCCTGATATGTCAGCTCCAATAGGCAGCGGCTGTACTTGATGTGTATATTGTCTATGTGTATGTCAAATTACATTCAGATTAAAGGTTAAATGTCACTTCACTTAAAATAGTTGTGTAGTATGACAAGTGACAATTTAGTCTCTTTGTCAGATGTGTTCCCTCTAAGGGCATAGTCTGCTATATCATATATATATTTTTATATAATGTAAGAAGACATATTTATTACACCAGCATAATATGTAACACAGCATAGTATCCAAAGACAATAGGAGTCTAATAAGAGTTTGAGCTGACATTCTGCTTTGTTTAGTATTTGTCTTTTAAACTCAGCTTCATGTGGGTACGCATCAGAAGGAGGCAGGGTCATTAAAGTTCACAGCACTTTATCAAATGTTTAACACGTACACACATGGGATTAGAGACCCAAGCTGAAACTGTAGAAAGAGAGCAGAATCATAAATATTGCTATGTTTAAAACAAAAAACCTTGAATCAGAAGAGTCCCACCAGTAGGTCCAGGTGCATGAGATCAAGAGATTTTGCCACCAGATGGACAAGTATAAATAATGTTTGGTCATGCAGGCTGTTCCAGCAACAGCCACGTCTCAACTTTTTTTTTCTATACTTCCTCTTCTACATAGAATAATCAACTTTTTTTTAACAATGTCTTTGTGTTAAGGGTCCTGATAAACCCATAGCGTGAAAGCTGGCACTGTGAAGTACTGAGCCAAAAGCGGTACCATGAGTGGTAGGTGTTTATCAGTGAACAAGCTGACAGCTGAGGAGGCGGGGAGAATATGACGTGCTGAGTGACAGCCAGAAGACGGATTGGTGCCACAGACGGCCTCGTATCTGATCTTAAATGGGGTTCCTGTATCCTCCTCTTTGGCATTTCCTTCCAAGCTGTCTTGTTCCCATGACAGAGTGGCAGAAAGAATGAGAAGAAATAACTCCAGACTTTTCAACTTCACAGAGGTAGGAAAACATTTCAAGGATTCTAAAAGAACATTTTTATTTGTTTGTAAGGACACGTACCAGTACTTTTTTTCTGAGCTAAAAACAACCCTTGTTTACTCTAGCTATTACTCTCAAGTAGAACAGGATTTTATTGTGTACTTCAACTGTATTCTGATTATATCTGTTGTGCAGCTTACTGCCCTGTCTGGAGAACCATCTGTCAAAATAGGCAACAGGAATGGGGAATCAAACTGTCTTAATTTAACTGTGAATAGGCCATGTTTTAAGTTGTCTTATTAGTCGGACAAATAAGGTGGAAAGGGAGCACCACGTCCTGTCATTCTCGTCTTAGTCAGAGATGGCGAACAAAGTAAGTGGGCTGCGTTGACAGTTGTTTATGGAAAGGTGAAACATCCAGGCAGATGAAGAGATAGGGTCATGGGATGCAGCAAAAAACACAGGTTGTTATTTGTGGCCCCCACAGCACTGACGCGGTAAGAGAAAGTTGCCCTGAAGGCTAAACCCCAAACTCTAGGTCTGTGTGAGAAGCTCCTATTGTGTCTGATTTAAGAGCGTGTGGGTCTCAGGACCTGAAATCAGATAAAGCATCCAAGAATAACGCTGGACTCGGCTCTTAAAGGCTCGTCACAAAACCAGCACTGTTTGCAGCCTACCTTTACAACTATTGTAATCAAGTCTTTCAGTTAAAATATGAACCCTTTCTGTTGCTAACGAAGTCAAGACAATCATACAGGTACTGTTTTCAGCATATTGTGGAATGTTGGAAAACTAAAAGATGTAGCTTGTCTTTGGTCATAAAAATCAGAAACAGTAAAACGCTCCAAAACAACTGATGGAGCTTGATCAGCTCTAAAAGACTTAACGCAATGCTGAATTGTCTTTCCTGAAGAATGTTCAAACTGGAAAATAGTTTCTTTGCATTTTTTAACAAGTAGTTGGTAAATCGTTTTTTCTGGGGCATCTGGTTCCAGTTTAAAGATGATGTGATCAGCCTTTATTCTTTAGATCAAAGCTAGGGCTTATAGTTTTGACCAAACTGACCCTGTGGAATTCCCACTTCACCCCTTTCACACGCTTGTCCTCTCCCATCCAGAGACACTGGGACTCCTCGGAGCCGGCCTCATGCATCGAGCTCCTCCAGGACCCTGACGTCAGATATGCTGTAAAGAGGGTCTTCTCAGGCAATGTGCAGCTGCCGAGGCTTTCCTGCAGACCCTCTGCGCAGGAGAGGCCACAGGATGGGGCCCCACCAGATCCACCGGCCCCTCCAACGCGCAGCATCAGACACTCAAGGAGCCTGGGGACCCTGACGAGCTGGTTAGTTTGTGATTCCCATGTCTTCAACAACCTTCTGCTCATTTCTTTATATTCTCTGGAATTACTTATAAATACATAAGTCTATTTCATCCTTTCCATACTGAGACGATCAAATCCTAAGTTTTTCTCACTCCAACCCTTATTTATGACATAATATTGTGCCTTTCTAAAGATTCACCCCTTGAACTTTTCCACAGTTTGTAATTTTACAATCATAGCTTTCAGTGTATTTTATGGGTTTTTTTTTACAGTAGTGAACGACTATGAGTGAAAATGACCCATGGTGGAGACTTTTTTACAGAATAAAAATCTGAATAGGGTCTTCTACAACTTTTTAAATCTGTTACTCCTAAATTTGGTGCGCTACCGACTGACTTCAGAAGTCACATAATTAGCAAATAGAGTCTACCTTTTTGTTATTAGGGTTTGCCAGAGAACAGACAGCATCATAGAGACCAAGAAACACAGTGAACAGGTCGGTATAGTGCAAGTTTAGTTCTAAAACCATATCGCAAGCGTTGAACTTCTCACAGAGCTCTGTCCAGTCCATTATTTGAACCTGAAAAGAGGATTGTGCAACTACTAACCTACCAAGACATGAACATCCACCTAAACTGACCAGCCAGGCAGGGAGAGCCTAACTTTGGAAGAGCTGCAGAGATCCACAGCCTTAGTGGGACCATCTGTTGACCTGGCGACTTTTAGTAATGCACGAATCAGGCCTTTATGGAAGAGTTGAAAGAAAGTCTTTAGTTTGTCACTAGCCAGCAGAAACAGTAACCGTATGGAAGAAGGGGCTTCTGTCTAGAACAGGGCCATCCACCAGTGAGCTAAATAGTATTTTATTCTATTGTTTTTTTTAATCACACCTGCATTGATATAGATTTAAAAATGAAAAAATCACGAAAAATTTTCATTTTTACGTAATGTTAAGGTGAGCTCTGACTCTTCTAATGACCAATGAAGAAGCTGTCAGTTTCAAAAAGGTTGGTGACCCCTGGTCTAGATGTTGTTAACTGCCATGTGTGGTGGAAAACTCAAACTCCCCATCAACCTGAACACATCATCTGCCACAGTATGATGATGTGGGGAAGCTTTCCTTCAGCAGTGACAGGAAAGCTGGATAAAGATGATGGGGAGGATGGATGGAGCTAAATACAGGCCCGTCCATGAAGAAAACCTCCGAGAAGCTGCGGCAGACTTGAGACTTGGGTGGAGGTTCACCTTTCAGCAGGATAATGATGGCACACTGCTTTGTGTCAGTCTATCACAGAAAATCAGGGTGAAATGTATTGAAGTTTGTGAATGTTAAGTGGCAACATGTGGAAAAGTTCAAGAGTATGGACACTTTTTCAACTTAATATGAAATGCTTTTTCACTCAGCGTTGCTTTTATGAATTATTTAACATCTGAAAAGAGATGGCATTGTTCTAAGCACCATTTTACATTTAGCGAACATTATCAATAACATTCAGTTGTGTTCATAAGATATGTTAAAGATCATTTGCCTGAAAAATTTTCCGCGATTCCTCATTCCCCAAAACAATCATCACTGGGAAAAAAATAGCCCCCAGAAAACTCGGATTGTTGCCAAAACAGGAGTGAAACTGCTGCTCTGAACCCACCTGCTGTCTTTGCCCCTCTTCTTTATGCTGTGCGTGCGTGTGCGTGCGTTTGTGTGTGCGTGCGTGAGCATGTATCCACAATATCAGCCTTATCCTTTAGGTTTGTATGTGGTGTTACAGGAATGAAGCCTGGCCTGTTAGATTCTGCAGCAGATTGTAGTGCACGTTGCAGGTGATCAGGTACGATAGTGTTCTGTGACGAAGGAATTGTTCTATCTCTGAATGCTTTCACTATGCCTTATTGTTTAATGTGAAACATACAGAAGCTGATGAACAACTGCAGAAGAAAAACACAAAGCTCCTTGGACTTTTATGTGGGGATTTTCTCAAGCCAGACACAAACCTTCACCAGGGCTACAACACAAATAGATCAGATTTTTTTTTAGGATCACAGGTCACTGTGACTTAGCAAAAATAGTCTTTGCTAAAACTGAGTGACCTCCATCTATGAGTTCTGCTTGACTGGGACCCATCCCTGCAGTACAGGTTGCCAAATCATCACAGGATCTTACCAATTCTCAAGATTTTAATTCTAAGACTGGACAAGGAACTTTGATTGTCAAACTTAAATGTATAAAAATTAAATTCAGCCAAGAAATTGTTTCAAAGTTGGAACTCTAGCAGGGATGAGATGTAGTTTTGTATTAATGAATTAAGACGTTGTGTTAGAAGACTGGCTTCAACAGAGCATGACATAATGTGAGCCGTATAAATACCTTTTTATTTAAAAAAAATATTTTAGTAACAACTTTTCAATCTCTGTCAGCCTAATTCAACAGAAGCACTGGGTATAGACGTGTTGCAGCTCAGAGTCTTTTCCTCCAAAGCATTCCTGCTTTGTCCTTCTCAGCATCCTATTTGTTTGGTTGGATCCTCAGGGAACCAGAGTAGCCCTTAGATATCAGCCATATGTTGTTATCACTGTCATAAGCCTTAAATGAAGGGAAGTATGCCGATACACTATGGGCCAGTCTTCGTTAAGTGTACTTGGAGACAATCAGACAATAAATCCCACAGACTGAGGGTCACACAGGCACCTGTAGGCATGTAAGAACTCCGCTTTAGACCTAACTATAGAGCTGTTCTTCCACTGTGGCCCGGATAGAAAAAGAAGGCTTCTTGCTCTGTTGT
The DNA here is from genome assembly GCA_037039145.1 of Fundulus diaphanus. NCBI lineage: Eukaryota > Metazoa > Chordata > Actinopteri > Cyprinodontiformes > Fundulidae > Fundulus > Fundulus diaphanus. Next base: position 51,228,574 of record CM073133.1, read on the forward strand.
ATAAAGGCTGGTTGAGGAATTTTGATGGTGTGCCAATGACACTGTTTATGAGGAAGCTATAAAAGCCATGAGATGTTTCATCCAGAATCTGCCACACATGGTCAAAGAAACCCTAGGAACATAAACCCTTTAACTTTACTGGGTATGTTTTCTGTATTCTCATACGTAACAGTAAACTTGCAATGACTGGCACTACATTAGGCATGTGAAAAGGGACCAGCTTGTTGAGAGAAGACGGTGTATATTTAACTACAAACTTGTCTATAGGCCCAAAGCTCAGAAATACCTCGCTATGTGCTTTCCGACCACCCTTCTTCTCTTTTTGTTGTGCCTCCAAACACGGATTTTCTTGAAATGTTCAGAATGGATCCTGATCTACAGAGTTTTACTATTTTATCAAAGCAAAAGGATCACAGAGAAAACATTTTAAACCACCTTTAGCATCTTGAATGGACTTAAAATAACAATTCTGTGTGTGTACATATTCTAGTCACAATCTCCAGGTGTTTGGGGTTTAGTTTCCTTGTTGTTATGCTCTATTTCGTTTTATTTCTCTGTGTTCATTATTTTAGTAGGTGTCTACATATTAGTTCATTCTTTGTATTTAGCTTCTGCCTTTGTTCTTGTGTTTTTTGTATTTTGAGTTATTTGCTGTTAGATCTCTGTCAACTCCCTCCCCCCTTTTCAGGTCAATTAGTCTCTCTCCCTCAGCTCCCTGCTCTCACGCTCCCTCAGCTGTTCCACATTTTCCCCTGATTACTCACACTGCATTCTATGTCATCCTTTATCCCTGCCTCAGTATTTAAGCTCCTGAATTTTCTTTGTTCTCTGCCGGATGCTTCGGTTTACCTGCCCTATTCGCCGATCCATCGCCTGTTTTCTTCTCTGTGTTTTTCCTCTCAGTTTCCTGTTCGTGCTCTCTGCTGTTGTTTCTGTTCATGCCTGGCTGTAGGCTTTTGAAATGTTTTGTTCATAATTTTTTATATTCATTTAACCAGGAAAGTCACCTTTGAGATCAACAATCTCTTTTTCAAGGGAGACATGGGTTTAAATCATTCATACTCGCCACGCTGCCCCCGACTCCCCGTTTGCTCTGCAGTTCAGAACAAACCTCATCAAACATGGCAGATCCTTCCCTTCACTCTGAGATTTTGAAAAATATGTGAAACAAAGATGTGAACATTTTAAATTCAACACTTCCATGACAGCTAGAGCAATGTTGCTGAACTCTCCCAGCTTTCCTGTCATCTGCTGAATATTTGGCTCAATCCGAATACCCTTATAGAGCAAGGGCTCTTTAACCAGAGCGGAAGTACGTCAGGAAGTGCGTCAGCTGTCGCCATGATAAATGCTGTCTGAATAGTGCAGTCAGAAAGGAAGGTTCCCTCTTGTAGCTAGTTTTGCTACAAGAGGGAACCTCGCAACGTCCCTTACCAGTGGTAAGAAGCCTCAAGGTATCCCACAATCCTTTGCGTGATATGACGTATCAGCACAGCCCCCTCATGGAAATCAACGAAAATGTCTGGAGAGAAGGGAGCAAACACTTTGTAGTTAATTTTCGGAAGGCTGTAGGCCCGGGTTTGACTCCTATCATCCATGTGTGTTTCCATCACGTAATGATGTCGGAGTTAAAGGCTGTTTGAAATCGGCACAGAAGTCTGAAGCTTCTTTCCTTCCTGTGACAGAGTTCTTGCTGTTGACCCCATGAAAGGAACAGGAGCTAGGAGCTATTAATAAGGATATTTGGATGGAGCTCTCTCTCACTCTCTAGCAGTCAGAAGGAATTTGAGTCTTTTTCATGTTGTCAGTGGGATCTAATAGCGTTTTGTATGATAAATACACAGACTGAAAAGGGTATGATTTCTGAATTTCCACCTACCTGGTCACTAGCCAGTACAGATCAAGCTGAAAATCGATTTTCTCGTCACTAGCTTGTTTCTTCGTCCATTCCTATTCTTTACTGCTGAATGATTCATGACTAACTAATAAATATTCCTGTAAGCAAAACATCAAAACAACAACGAGTTGTTCTGAATATGGTCAGGTACTGAACTGAAAATAACTAGTCAATGTTGCTATAAATGTAAAATAAGGTGGATTAAATGAAACTGCCTTATTTCATGTCTCTTCTGGGAAAGAAGAAAACTGATATAGTTGCAACAATGCAGATCTATAGATGGAATCATGGCAACATAAAACTTCTCCTGATCTGACTCTGTTCACAACAAATTGGACTTTCCTTCATAGGAATTGTTCGGAATTAGCAGGTTTGTGTGAAAACCTTTTATTATTATTATTGTTTGTTCATTGTTCGACTCTCTGTTAGTGCATCAAACTTTTCAAAGTAATTCTCAAGTTGATGAGAAGATATCAAAAATGGAAGGATGAGAAAGGGTATCACTCTATTATCCATACGTTGTGTCTGCAATGGAATTGTTGCTGAATATCTTGTACCTTTGACGGTTCTCTCTCACCACAACCTGCTGAAACTGCTTGTTGGTGAATTTGAGCAACCTTGGGCCCGTTCTTCGTACGTCGCTAAGTCAGTCAGTTAGCAGGATTTCATTGTTAACGATTATGCATGATCTTGGATCATTTGGTTCTTCGAAAGACATCCTGCACTTGTTGTCATAGCAACATGTGCGCCAGTTTAAGCCTGCTCGAGAGCAGGCTTATTTCATGTAAACAATTAGATCACGGCTGTATAAGCGGAGGAGATAGGGAAGTCTGCCGTAGCCATGTCCATTTTTACGACTGCAACCTGTTGCGGAAGGTGCAAGAATAATTTGCAGAGTTTTTCGAATTAATCGCGTATTGCGCAATAGACAGGATCCTTTAGCGCAGCGCGACAGTGTAATTGTAGAGAGATTTTCTTGGTGGCTGTTATAAACAGACAAACACATCATTTAACAGTGGCAAAAGGAAAAAGTGGTGTTGGAGCCATAAATCTAAAATATTTAAGTTATTTGTATGATGGTTTGCTTTTTATTTTTATCCTATTCAGTAAGAAGATTTGTTCGGGCCATTTTATTGTGAAGTTTAGTTTACTTTGAAAGGCTTGCTTCCTGTCGAGCCGTATATTGTATTAGAAAAAACTATGGATGGATTATCTAGCCACGGAGCAATACAGTTTTACCGTGTAAACTGTGGATGACTTGGAAAAGGAAGAACTTCATTTTTTTATAGATAAATAATTTTTTGTTAAAAATCCCAGTTTGCATGCGTCCTTTACTTCCCGTGTCTAAGGAATGACACTGAAATTTGGATCTCTTGACATAACAAGTGCCTTTTTAAAATAAAGTATAATAATTAAAGGCTACCATTTTGTAGAATATTCTTGTATTTCACTTTTACTTGTCCCCATGTTCTAGTGGGTCCTGTGGAGGCTCTGACATAAAAGAACAAAGTAAATATGAGATTATTAAAATGCAAAAATTCATACTGTAGAAAGTGATAGAAACATCTACAATGGACAGTATTTACGCATTAATTTGCCTGCTGCTTTTTGCCAGCCCTCTCTCCTGGCTTTAACAGATATTGAGGTGTTTTAATTAATGACTCAAATTCGGCATAACCTTCCATTATAATCTCTTGTTCTGCTTGGGAGAATAACTGTGGGCGTTCTTTGGCCATGCTGAACAGCCAATAGCAGCGTTGCTGATCAATGTTTCTACTATCGATACATTTCCCCTTTTAAACAAACGCATGTATCAGATAACTCAATCCAGCGATACTAATCGTAAACAACAGGTTTGTTCGAAGAACCCAATTAGCCGGATCATGATTAGCCGGATGAAATCATCTTGGATGTGTCATTTGATCTCGGATGTTTTAAGCAACGTACGAAGAACGGACCCCTTATCTCCAACCCAGAGGAGTTCTTTGGTACGAAGGTACACTCTGTTCTCTGCCCCAAACCTAACTGCAAAGGCCTCACCTCTGCCTGCGTTGTCCACATGACAGGAATGATGATGTGCTTCAGGGCCTGAACTGGTTTCAGGCCAAGATTAACTTTAGAGCCGTTAACATTGTGGTGGGGAAGGAAATTTATATAACAAAAAATTTAAAACATTTTTTATTACATTTTAGATTAGTTTTTGGTTTGTGCTTATCTAGCAAAAAACAAAACATGATGTTAGGAACACTTTCTCTCCCATCAAACACTACTTTGGCCTGACTGGCCCGGCCGTATGGTTCTCATCATTTATATGAGGTAGGCCTTAATGGACCAACACTGGATGATGTTAAAAGCCCACCCTATGCAGGATTCAACCCCCTGATCTCCTGCAAGGGAGTCAGACACCCTAACAACTGAGCTATCCAGCTGAAGTTACATCTGGGACAACAGTAGTGTCAATGGTCATTGGAGCACTCGGGGCAGTAACTCCAACTCGTGAGAACTGGCTCCAACATATACCTGGAGGAACATCAGACATCTCAGTCCAGAAGACCGCAATCTTAGGAACAGCTGAGTAATAATAATAATAATAATAATAATAATAATAATAATAATAATAATAATAATAATAATAATAATAATAATAATAATAATAATAATAATACATTTTATTTCTAATGCACTTTACATTTCAAATAAAATCTCAAAGTGCTTCAGACCCTGAGAAGAACCCTCAAGCTCCCAGGCCTCTGGTAGAGGACCCGAGCTTAAGAAATGGAGAGCCACCCACCCTGCTCAGGGGTATGTGGGGTGGGTGTGAGAGGTGTATATATATGTATATGTCTATATATATGTATATATATATATAGACCATAGTTAGAAAAGTAAGGTATTTATATATATATATATATATATATATATATATATATATATATATATATATATATATATATATAGACCATAGTTAGAAAACTAAGGTCAAACCTGGAACATGATCGACAGGCAGCATGGTTCTATACTGGAGAAATTTTACTTGCGCCTCCTTTTTTGTTTGTTAGCTTTGTATTGTTACAGTTATTGTGACTTGTCCAGCTTGCTGTCTGGGTCAGATGCAGTTTATTGGATGAATTTAATTTAGTCACCTGAGCATCAGAAGGAATGTCCAATTTTTTGCTCTTTTGTAGAACAAATCTGTCACTGACAATACAAGGCAACCAGACCCACCACTGTGTTTTAGCCTCCGAGGACAGGGCATTAAAAAAAACATATTTCTAAAATAAATTTTCTTCCAGAGAAGTCTCTCGGAGAACTGAAGAGTTCAGTAGATATTATAAAAACACCTGGACAGGACTTGATAAATGCAGTGCCAGGCAAGGGATGCTGAAGGTGTGTGTATTTAAAGTTGCCTTTTGTTTGATAATCTCCTTCTAAATTAATACACACTATAAAAAAACAGCAATTAATTTTAGTAACTTGGTTGTCAGATAAAGAACACATATGTAAAGCTTTCACCCAAACAATATTTTCCCCCTGCTACCAGCTCCTGGTCATAGGTTCAGTCCTGTGTCAGATGTTCCAGCTCCCTAGGTTATCACAGTTTCCCTAGACAGCTCTGGTGTTTGGCTGTGTATCCCTAACCACAGCAGGAGCTTTTCTCACTCCCCTTCCATAAACAAAGACATTGGGTTTGGGTGAAAATGAAAATGCCTCCGGTCACAGATAGAGAGCGCCATCGTGACAGCACCCATGCTCTCTGTAGCTTTTATCTACCTCTGCTTTTTATAGTCAGAGGTCGTTCATGTGACTCCTCCTGGTGCACTCAGAGCATGTGAAAAGCATGAGGAAATAGGCAGCTTCACAACAAATAGCACCCCGGGGAGCAGAGGAAAAGCCTGAGTTTGCAAAGATGGACTGACAGTGAGAAAGGTGGAAGTTGGAATCTTGAGTGAGAGTGAGGACAGTGAGCTCGAGGCACTGGCTTTATGGATACACTCAGAGAGGAAGTAATAACGGGACACAGTTTGGAGTTGATGAAACATCTCTTCCTCAGGATTACAAGTGACGGAAGCAGGGTTGTCAGAGGGTCTGAAGGAGGGGAAGAGAAGCAGAAGGAGCTGTTCTGTCATGGCTGCCCTCATGCTAAATCTGACATCCATATTTAGTTGGAGAGAGGGAAGGCCTATCAGTAATGTAAACAAAGCCTGGGGGCGGGAGACAGAGAGACTACATCAACACCAACTCTGGAGTCTGTTGCCCAGTACAGCTGTGATGCTGGTCATTAGCAGGAGGCTAGAAAGACAGCAGAGCCCAGTGCTTTCTAATAAAGGCAGGTCATTGGGAACTTACTACCTTTATATTTTTTGTCTTTTTTTTCAGCTTTTTTCTTTGGGTCTGCAAAACTGCTCCTGCTTTTCAGGAGTCTTAGCTCATTGGGTTTGGATTTATTGTGAACACAATTGGGTTTGTGTTATTCATGAGGCACAAAGTATTCCCTGGACTTTAAAATAAAAGAGATCCAGCCATGGGAACCAAAGCACTATTGCTACAAAAAGCGTCAGGAAAAGGGCTGTAAAAGAGAAGGAACCAGGCAAATTACTTTTCAAAGGTTATCAGTGCAAAGCAGCCAAAGGGTTGAACTGGCTGACAGCTGAGCATCCATCGTCCACCATGAGTGACCTGTGCTCTGAGAGCTCTGAAGAAGAGCAGGCTGAAGTCGATGAGATGCCATGGAAACAGGTAGCGGCCCGGCTACCCATCATTCAGCTCCTTCCAAGGTCCAAAACGTGCTCAGCATCAGGATCCCCGAAGGTCTCACCCAAAGACTCCCCACGCGGCTCTCCTCGAAACTCCCCGCTGCTCTTCAGAAAGCTGCTCATGAACCGCAGCATCAACCTCCAGAGACGCCGCTTCACACTGGCTCATACGCCCAGGTAGAGTCTCTCATCATGAGGTCAAGATGGCGAGGGGTGATTCTTCACTTAATGACACCATTCTATAGGTTTGAATATGGTGCTACAGGTCACGTTCTCTTACGTCTTCACTTTCATTCTATGTATTAATATGTTTTATTGGTTTTCTGAAATGTAGAATATAGTTCACATTTACCAGAGTAATTCCTGACAATAATCTGAACTCTGTTCTGCTCATAGAGTTGTTCTCTTACCTTAATTTCTGCCAAGTTTATTTTTTGCTTCCTATAAAACATGGTCTAAATGCACCTGCATGGTTTGATAGTTTTCCGGGACATTTGAGCTTCATTTTCTCATTGGGTCATTAAAACCAACCTAAAGGACCTGCATTGGCCAGTGCACAGAAAACATGAAGTGTTTGTATCAGGAGAGCCTCGTGAATAGAGAAAAATGGTTTGGACTGTAGTTCTTTGTTTAGCAGTTTGAACAGTGGAGGGATATTGCAGGAAATTGATGAAAAGAGCAGCTTGATAGTTTTTGTGAGTGAACCATGTTAACAATTACGCAAGTTGGATCAAACTTAAAAGAAAGTCCTTTTTCAGATCAGTGAGAAAAATCTATTTCAATGTGAGCAGCAAGATGGTCAGCAATGTAAATGTTTCATTAGAACAGTTACCCTGAATAAACATTCAGAAATTCACAGTACATGTAAAAAATATTATACCCATCAACTCAAGGCTGGTTTTGTGGGTGTAGTGGGTCTTGTCTCTTGTGTTAGGCTTGTTCAAATACAGCTGCACTTGTTTCTTATAGTAAAAGGGGTTTCTTGTCTCATTTGGTCCAAGGTGTACTCCAGATGCCACTTTTGTTTGAGAGTTTCTTTGTGTCTCAGTCCAGCTTTATTTACGATAATTAGTCTCCCTCCCTCAGCTGATTAGCTTTTCTGGTTCCTTTGTCTATTCCCACCCCTGCCTCAATGTATTTAAGCTCCTGGTTTTTCATTTTTCACCATTCTATTCTTCCATTACCCTGTCCATACCTGGTTTTCTCTTGCAAAGGGCCACATAAATAATGTTGAGTTGGGTTTGACTTATAGGCCAGTTTTTGTGGGTGACTAACAGTCGTCATGTCAACAGATTCTCCCAACTGAACTGTGGATCTCAGCAGCTTCTCTAGTTACCATGGGCCTCCCTGCCACTTCTGAGTAATGCTCGCCTTGCCCAGCCTATCAGTTTTAGGTGGGTGGCCATGCCCTGGTTGGTTTGCAGTTGTCCTATCCTTTTTGAGATGATAAACTGCACAGAGAACTGCATAGAGATCTGTGCTTATATCAAAGCTTAGTATTTTCTAACCTAACTCTAAACCTCTCCCTGACCTACCTGCTGTCATCCTTGGTATTCATGATGCTGTTTGTTCAATAGTGTTCTCTTCCAAATCTGTGAGGCCTTCAGAGAAGAGCTACATTTATACACACAGGTGGACTCTTGTATGAACAGTTTTTATCCATGTCATTTTCCTTCCACTTCTCAATATTTACTAAATCATGTTGCTCTCTGACACATAACTCCAGTAAATGATATTGAAAGTTGGTGCTGTAACCTGACTAAATATAAAAAAGATCAAGGAGTTTGAATACGCTTGGAAGTCATTGCATGTGGTGCATACAACAGTATAATGCATGTTAAAAAATATTCATATATAAATGTTTGTGCTGAGTCAGTCAGTCAGTCAGAATATGATCTCCAGACTTTCCTCTCTCTACCTTCCACTTCCAACTGATTTAGGCAGACCTAGAGGTGTTTCCAAATTAGCTGTGAGACATGATCCCTCTAGCAAGCCTTGGGTATAGCCTGAAGCGTTGTCTCAGTTGAACATTTTCAGAAAACTTTTTTGGGAAGGTATCTGGAAGAAATCCTTACCAGATGCTCAAACCACCTCATCTGGCCTTTCCTATTTGGGAGGACATCAGCAGCTAACATTGTCCCAATAGAATCCAGATACACTGTTAAGAAAGCATATATCAGGGACAATACTCCTGTGGAAGGTAAAAGAGTGCGATTTCTGCCTTCGGTCCAGCTAAGTAAAACCTGTGTAGGGCCTCAATTGTTTCATAAACGTTTTGGAAAAAGACAACTTATAATTCAAAAATAAAAAACACCTTTTTTCAAAAATTTTATTTCTACCATTAGGTTTTAAAATAAAGAAAAACATCAATGAAAAATAGGATTGATACATTTTCTTCTATGGGATGTTGATATCCCATAGTTGTAAAACAAAGAAGACTGTTATTATATCCATGCCACATTTGGTCCACTTTAAATGGATCCGAGTTAATTTCCCCCCATAGTCCAGACCTTTTGTGCAGGTGTGACTGGGACTGTGCTACATTTCGCCCTAGTAATTTCTGTCCAATGGGGGAGCAACAATTGTCACACACAGGGCTCTATTACAAGTTATAGTTCACTTGCGAAAAGTACAATGTGAAAGCAAACCGAACAAAACAAAAAAAGTCCACTTTTGGTCCAGACCAAACATACGGACCAAAAGGACTTTCCTGGTGTGAATGAATACTAGGAGCCATTGTGGCAGGTCCAAAGAGCCGCTTTCAGCTCCAGGGCCACAGGTTGCAGAGGCTTAACTCTACTCTGTGTTTCCACTGTAAAGGGTGTTGGTGTATTGGACCACTCTGAAGGCTAGCCATAAATCCATGAGATATAAAACAATTTCTCATATAATGTATTTATTGTGTAGGGACCTCCTAAAACCCATCAAATTACAGTTGTTGGCAATAAATATGAGAGACATAAACAAACAGGAACCTCAGATTAGAGTTGCAGAACGTAACTATGAATGAATGTTCTGCTAGCAACAGAAAGTACAAGCAATTTACCCCCAACAGGCCTTAAAGAGCAGATGATAACCAGGAGGAAAACTTTTCCTTATTCTTTGGCATGAAAGTGCTAAATAAAACACAGCCGAGAAACATTAGAAGACTTTCGAAAGCTCTTTCTACGGACTGATAAGAAAGAAAAGGTGGGACATCTGCTTGTGCATCACCAGTACCTTATAATGCTCCAACTAATATTGTTGGAAACATTTCCCCTGTTGGTCTATGTGAGGAAAATGATCCAAGACCTGCTTTCAGTTTTGGTGCTTAAATTCCTTTAGGTCATGCCACATGTAAACTTAAAATATCCTGCGTATCGTGAAGACTTTAGATCTTTACATCCAGTGAAGTGGTCATAGCTGTTGTTTTGAAGAGGGCAGCGGTTGGTCAGCCTTGCCTTGGGTGATAGCTTTAGTTTTACTAGCGCATTTTTCCAGCGCAAATGAAACATTTATCTGGTCAACAATGCTAAAGCTAGACTTCCATGATGAGTGTACACACATTTGATCACAACTTCTTGAGAAGTGAAGGATAAACAGGCAACACACAAGCATGTGTGGATAAACATGTTCTTTTGCCTTTGAGCAGTCAGTCCTGTTCTCTCTTGGGATGCCTGCTATGCCTCGGGGTTTCTTATATGCGGAGGCTGTTGTGGAAACTTTATAAGCACTGTAAAACTAGTTACAGATACATATGTCTCCTTTGTTTGTCTGTGTTTACCTTCAACGTACAAACGTGTTTGAGCTGTTGTGAAGGAGCCTTATACTTGTTACACTTGTTGAGAAACAGAAATTTAGCCTGAGAACTGCTTTTCCTGCTCCAAAGAGAGACTTTTTAACATTCTAAGACAACCCAGCAAGTTCATTCACCTTTTAAACTCGCTCTGTGTCTTGCTGTTGGGATTGATAGACACATTGTTCTTTGAAAGTTTACTCAACTATGTCGAAATGGTTTCATTAATTTCCGAGTGTCTGTTGAAAATCTAAATATTAGCGAGCCAGAGTTGAGCAGCAGAGAGGATTTCACAGCTGAATCTGGAAAGCCAGATGTTGGCAGCGCAACACAGATTTTCAACATGACAGCTTTTTATATTACACAGCTCTAAGGTCCGGCCATTTAGGAAGTTTCCCTCTGCACACTCCATGCAGCAGTTTCCCATAATGTCAGGCCTTAGATAAATGAGAGAGGATGAGTTATTACAGGATAGCTGGAAAGGAGGAGGAATTAAACAAACAGGGTTTCCAGTGGAAAATTAATGTCGAAGTCAGGTCAATTTTAGAACATACTCTTAAGGTTATTTTCCCTAAATGTTTCAGGGTTAAAAGCTGATAAAACACTGCGTTTTAGGTGATTATATATAATATATATATAAGTGAAAATTAGCTTTGGATGACTCAATTATTTTTATACCGTTTCCTTTATAAGCAATTAATGGCCTCAGTGCAGGCTATTGAGACACAAGGAACACCTTATTATGGAAATGAACAGGGGATTAGGTTCCTCAGGTGATTACAACAAATGTTTGGAACTAAGGTAATGATAGCTTACAGGATATTGACAATATGCCTGCTGTATTGGCAACAATATTCAGTTGTGGCACTGTAGATGACCCAGTCTATGATAGCACCTTGAACATCAACAACCTAAAGTAATTGTCTTATTTTTATTCTCATTTAACCAGGTGGGATGGGTGACAACTAGTTCTGATTTGCAATGTCAACTTGGGCACAGACATGTTCCATTCTGTGACCTTCTCAGCCTCTCACATCAATGGGAAGGGACCCATTCTTTACAGTATTGTTAAAGTTCATCAAAGTTGGAGTAGAAGTCGTCAGAAAGGCGATCGAGGCTTTGGCGCATACATCACTCTTCCTCCCTTCAAAAATACTCAAAAAGACGTATGACTTTGACCCCAGTTGCTGGTACCTTAGTCTAGCTGGATTATTCTGGCATGATTTAAGGTTGTTGCAGACCTAAATTCCATCTGGACCAAGGCAGACGCGTAACGTGGATATAATAATGAAGAAACTTAATACTCATGGGACACTAGGAAGCACACAAGAGCCAGAGAGACAGCAACAGTAGAATCCTGCAGAGATGAAACAGAAACAAGGAACTTAAATACTGCTGAGATGTAATGAGCTACATGGAAACCAGGTGAGTACAATCAACGGAAAGCAAAGGAGCTGTGAGAAGGAGCCTATCGGGGCACTGAGGAAGGTAGACTAATAAACACTGAATGGAAACAAAGGGTCTAAATACAAACATGATTGAGAAAAAACAGTTTTGGGTCATGACAAAGGGTCATTGCGGGGAGTCCCAGAGTCCCGGAGGCAGGCGGAGGGCTAAGTAGGTTTGGAGTTGGCAGCGATAAAGGACCTTGGGAGACTGGAAACTCCAGAAGACCTTGGGAGACTGGAGCCCCCAGAGGTACTCGAGAGCCTGGAACTCCTGGAGACCCCGGCTCCCCTGGTATCTGGGTGTACCTATGGAAGACAATCCCAACCCTTGCTGTCTGTCTCTGGTTATTCTGGCATCTGAATAAAGCCATAAATGTCAGGTAAAAGCCTTCTTACCTTTCTGTCTGACAGCAACACTAGCTTGGGTCGTAGCTCAGTAGCAGTTTTTAGCACGGGCGGACCGTGCAGCCGACAAGGGCGGCACTTTTTTCAATAATACATAGGGGCAGCACGAGCAGTAAAATAAATAAATATATATAAAAGATAATCTACGCCCCAAAAGCAGCTTCCCAATATCATTTCACTGTGTGAGGAATTGGTGCCCCTTGCAGCTGCAGACGCCCTGCTTGCTGTGATAAGATGCTGCAGCTCTGCACTGCACTGAGGCCGACAGGCTGGAGGCTTATGAGACGAGGAAAGGCCATGAGAGGGAGCAGTTCACCTCTGGGTCTCTCAAATGGACCAGGTAATGAGGCTGCAGGGGATACACTCTACAGTGCAGCTGCAGGTGGCATAGTACAACATCAGGCTGAGTCAATCTGATGCTTTGTGAGATACAAACAGCTCCTTATAAATAAAAAAAGAAAGTGGAGCGAGTTAAAGTAGCAAAGATGCTGGAAAGAAAGGAGTGGAGTAGAGAAAATGTCTGCAGGATGCAGCCTGTGTGCAAAATTGCCAGTTAAGTTTTTTACCGCTGTTTCTTAACTGTGGGACTGCAGTCCTTTACTGGAGGGGCCGAGGTCAGCCAGCCAGGCCAGTAATGGACTTGGCAGATATTATGAGTGGATTTAGGATATGTTCAGGGCACACACAACATTAAAGGTTACACTGTGTATAAATAATTACTCTGTTTTATCAATGAAAACGAATGTCAATCCATACTGGCTGACCAGGAAAAGAAAGACATTACAGAGGAGAGTCTGCGTTAAAAGTAATATATGATAATATTTTAACAACTATAGGCTACACATGTCTTCCTATTGTCTTTCTACATTAACTATTTTTTTACAAGCCCAAAAAAAATCAAATTAATCGGAGGGGTTTTAGCCCAGGGAGTAATTCAATGTAGAACCGCCATTGTTGTTGCTTATCTCTAACCTTCTTGTTAACTCACGCTGCCAAAACTCCTGCTTAATACAGCTGCTCACATCTGACTAACAGGCTGCTAATGTCTGTCTGTGTATGTCATAAAGATAACTTTAGTTTAGCTCTCACTGCCTTTGCACGGCTTATTTTTTGTTCATATGCTAACAGATTTTTCTAATGAAAAGAAAGCTCAGAGGATTTACAGTTGCTACTTGTTATAAACACCGTAGACTTGTTGGTATCTGACTCATTGTGCAGTTTTAACTAACATATTCCTTTTAAAATAACCAATACTGTATTGATTTTTTTTCTTCATTTTAATTTTTGGGTACTTAAAGCAAATGCCTGAAATAACGAGTAATATTGGATCAGACCTCCTCGTCGGGCTGTATTGGAGTTCAAAATAAAGACAGAACACCCTTTGAACGTCATCATGCATTTCCTTTTTAGTACCACCAGAGGCTGCTGTGTTGTGTCTGTGTCTGTGGAGCACAGCAGAAAGAGCATTTCTAAAAAAATAAAGACGTTCTTTAAGTGTTTCTTCATCATTTGTCACAGTTAGCAGTTTTTTGCAGTATTTAAATATTTATTTTACAAAACTGAGATGAAACATGTTTTCTTTTTACTAAAAGTGCAGGGTCCTTTATAGTTTTCATTTACAGCGGTGTGAAAAAGTGTTTGCCTCCCTTCCTGATTTCTTATTTTTTGCACATTTGTCACACTCGATTTTTTGTTAAAGACAACACAAGTAAACACAAAATGCAGTTTTTAAATGAATGTTTTTATTATTAAGGGACAGAAAAATTCAACCCTACATGGCCATGTGTGAAAAAGTGATTGCCAGTCACATTGGAGGGTTTTCCAGCATGAATGGCAGCAGCATTTCCCCCTTAATAATAAAAACTTTAATTTAAAAACCGCCTTTTGTGTTTACTTGTGTTGTATTTGAAATTTTTTTTTTTCATTCGTTTGACGTTCTGAAACACTTAAGTGTGACAAGCATGCAAAAACAAAAAATAAATCAGGAAAGGGGCAAACACTTTTTCACTCCATTATACTTTGTATTGTCAGCAGTACTCTTAAAGTGGAAGAAGCTGCAGGAGAAGTGAACATGGGTTCCTTTGTTTGCTTGTTTTGCTTCCCTGCATGGCCTCTTCAGTCAAGCAAGGAAGCAGAACCAGAAGGTGTTTAGTGAGTGGATTTTTTTAGAACACGTTTTGTCATCAGGACTTCTAATGCTCTGCTGCCTCACACAGAGAAGCAGTTTGGTTTTAGATAAAGATGAATTATTTCTAAAGTCAGTTAAAACACGCAGTACAATGCCTTCAACATATATAATCCATTTAACTTTTAAACATTTTATCATATTACAGCAACACATTTCAAAGGATTTTAGTTCAATTTTATGTTTTAGATTAACAGGCCAGCTGACAGCCCTGGACAAGATCCTCTTAGATTGGCTTCCACCCACGCTATAAGTAGAAAATTAGCTAATGTTTCCCACTTGAAGACATTATTGATACTGCACTTTAACTCATTTTTAATCAGAGTATTAAAAAGGAGACCAGCCATTTTGTTTTTTAAACTGCTTTTCAGTAGTTTTGCTTTATACCGGGGTCAGAGTCACTACTGGTACCATGAGGCGATACCGGGTCCCTACAGAGGTTGCACAGGCAGTCCAACTCCACCAGAGTGGCGCATCAATGTGTGCCGTTACCAGAAGGTTTGCTCTGTCTCCTAGGATGGTCTCAAGAGTGTGGAGGAGGTTCCTGGAGACCGGCACTTACTAGCAAAGCTGGGCAGGGCCGTCTGAGGTCCTTAACCCATCAGCAGGACCAGTATCTGCAATTTTGTGAAAGGAGGAACAGGATGGGTACTTCCAGAGCCATAAAAAGTGACCTCCAGGGGCCACTGACATGAATGTTTCTGACCAAATCAGTAGAAACAGACTTCATGAGGATGGGGCCTGAGGCCCAGATGTTCTGTTGTAGGCCCTTTGATCGCTGTCTGGTACAGTGGAGCTTGACTGGCATTTGCCAGAGAACAGCAGAAATAACATCTGTTCTTTTCACAGATGAAAGCAGGTTCTCTCTGAGCTTATGTGACAGAAGTAAGAGGGTCTGGGGAAGCTGCTGCAGCAGCATTGTTCAGAACGCTTGGTTTGGTGGGTCAGTGCTGGTCTGGGGAGGCGTATCCATGGAGGGACGCACAGACCTGTAGAGGTACTGGTTCAGTGGGTTCCGGGTTCCTCCTGGTGCATGACGATGTCTGGGCTCATGTGGGAAGAGTAGGCAGGCAGTTCCTGGGGGATGAAGGAATGGATAACATTGGCTGGTCTCCATGCTCCCCTGACCTAAATCTAACAGAACCTTCCTGGGACATCATGTCTAGGTCCATCTGACGCCACCAGGCTGCCCCTCAGACAGTCCAGGAGCTCAGTGATGCCCTGGACAGGATCTGGGAGGAGATACCCCAGGACGGCGTCCATCATCTCATAAGAAGCATGTCCCAATGTCGTCAGGCATACAAGCACGGGGAGGGGGGCTACAACTACTGAGTACCTGCAATGACATGTCAGCAAAACTGGACTAGCCTGCAGCCTCGGTTTTGTTCAGTTGGTTCTGCAAATTATTGACTTAGAAACATACTTTGCAAAATATTTGCAAAAAAAATATTGAAGGCCATCTTTGATTTTCTTCCACTTCAAATAATGATCTTCTTTGTGTTGGTCTGTCACATAAAATCCCAATAAAGGTCTTTGAAACTTGGGGTTGTAGTTTCACAAAATGTGGAAAAGTTCAGCGGGTTTGAAGACTTTTCCAGGGCACTGTATACTACCATTTGTGTCTCCTTTCTCCTCCCTCCCTGCTAATTGGCACAGCTAGAATCTGTTCACTTTATCTCTATGAATACCATCAACTCACATTCAGTGCTTCACTCCTGACCAGCAGCCACCCCCTCTCTCTCTCTCTCTCTCTCTCTCTCAGGGGAGATAGCGTTGTTTGTTGTTTTAAGCCTGAGTTTGGTCCCACCACTCTCAGGAGAGACAAGAGGGAGGGCAGAAGCTTATAATGGCCCGCTGACAGGGACTGCATGGGACGGCCTACTAAAGAGAGCATCTGATGGGATTATAACACTCTTTCCTGTTCATTTTTCTCCACTAAGAATAACTCCACTCAGTCCGCTCATGGTGTAGCATCACAGAGACAAGACTACGTTGGGAACAAGTACTTTTTTTTATCAAGAACTTGACTTTGGCAGAGAAAGAAAACCCAGGGAACTTTTTAAAGGATTCAGTTTTGTAAGTTTCAAATTCCTCCACAAGTATTCAAGCTTGTTTCCAATTTAAGAGCAGAGAAAGGAGGATAAAACATACTTTATCTTGTTGGCTTGTTGTAAGCTAAAAAGAGAATAAGAGATTATTTTTGGACAGCTAACACCATCCTCAGGCCCTTTACTTCGCCCCATTCTGCCCGCTCTTTCTGTGATCAGTGTTTGACAAGACTTTGCCTTTTTAGGCTTCCCATCATCCACACATATGCACACACGCATTCTGAGGGGATCTTGTCAAATCAAGCAGATGCACACTTATACAACGGGAACTGAAAACTGAAGTCGAACTTATCTTTTGATGTACCATGGTTCACTGTTTCCACTAAACTCGCAGCCTAAACAGCACTGTGGTCATCTTTATTTTTACTCCAACCAGCTGTGACTGGGGCTCTTGCATTTTGCTGTTTTGCATCTTCAGGTTGCTTTGCATTTGCTGCTCCCGCTTCACATTTTTCCGTACCGTCCTCTCAGTGGAACTTTGCTCATAGTTGCCATAAGTTGGGACTGAGGCCGCCTTAAGGAGTTTGGACCGATGCTGCTTATGATTCGTGACACCATGGAGGCATTGGTTATGCCGCAGAGGTTCCGCTTTATCATCCACCTCCCAGAGAATCTTTTCCTATGAATTTCTACGCTCAGCCCAAATCCCTCAGAACCTGCAGCTAAAATGATGAACAAAGACTCTCGCTTTTCTAGGAAGATGCACGGCAACTTCTCCACACGCAGGCACTCCTGCATTGGGTATGTATCCTGCTTTGTATGAGCAGTGTTTTGATTGAGGTTATTGCCCGCACTTATTTGGAATCGCAATGACCTTGTTTCTGTTTTCCTATTATAATTAGATAGTTATTGGATGAGACTTCTCTTATCCAAGAGACAGGTTTACATGCAGGAAAATCTCAGTTCAGCTGTGGGTCTGCAGGATTCATTTAAGCCCATCTGAAGCTTCAAACTAATTACTCAGATGATTGCGTGCTGAGGTGCAGCTGGTGGATGTTCCTCTTGGCATGCTGTTGTAGGCAGTCCAGGCATATAAATAATACACAGGTTTGGACTTTTTTTTACAAGTAATAATCTGAAAATCTGAAAAGACTGATACCCTAAAATCCAGTCCATCTAGTTGCCTTCATAGCTCACCTAATTGGTAAATAGAGTCCATCTGTATGTAAATTCAGCTGTTCTACAAAAGCCAGAGGTTTGTTAGAGAACATTATAGAACCAACAGCTTCTTGAAGACCAGCAGAAATTTCAGGGAGAAAGTTGTGGGGCAGTTTAAAGTAGCGTTAGGTTGTAAAACAGAAATCCTAAGATTTGGCCCTTGTGGAAGAGTTGCAAGAACAATGTCATTGTTAAAAGAAAGCTATAAGAAGTCCTGTTTGCAGTTTGCCACAAGCCATGTAGGGGACTCAGCAGATATGTGGAAGAAGGTGCTCAGATGAGGTCAAATGAAACCCTTCAGCATACAAGTAAAACGCTATTTTAGGTACAAAATCAAATCTGCACATTGCCCTGGGCATACTATCCCCGTTTTAATGAAAGGTGTTGGCATAAGAGAGCGTTCATTAGAACAGCACATGTGCTGACATTTTTCATCAGCTGTTGTCCAGGAAACAAAACAGACCACCAAAGAACTGTGTGGCAAGTCTCCTAAATTCCAGGCAGTAAATGTTGATTTCACCGACTGACCCAGTATTTAAGATAATAAACTGAATAATCAACAGTAATCAAGCTAATCCCTGCAGCTTCGGTTGCTAAGGACATTTGCAGATGATTAGAATGTTTGCAAGGATCCATACTGATGCACAGCACAACACCCAAATCTACAATACACAACAAATCAGGCTAAGGTGATAAACCATCACAACAGGAACATCCTTTAAAAAAAGAATTATTCACTTTGAAAGGGGAAGGAAAATTAAAAAATAGCAATTTTATTGCAATGTGTGGTGAAGCAAACATTTCTGAACCCTGGGCATGAGGCATGTGCCTCGCGAGTGTCATCAGAACTACTCCAGCCGTGAGCCTTTTTGGATCATATGAGGAGATCAAAGCAGGTGATTTTACACCACATCTAGAAATACAGAAGAGCAGACGGCAACAATACAAGCCTCTATTCTCTTATTACCTGATGGGTAGATGTTACATCCCACCTAGAAAGAAAGGAAGCCATCGGATTAGTTGCTTCTATTTTTCATCTTCCATGCAAGCAAACTTTTCTTTAGTCATGGTTTGGTGAATGTCAATAACTCTTCATGACCAACTTTGCAAGAAGTTCTTTTTTTTTTGGAAAAATCATCTTCTCTGGACACACACACACACACGCACGCACGCACGCACGCACGCACGCACGCACGCACGCACGCACGCACGCACGCACGCACACACACACACACACACACACACACACACACACAGACACAGAACAAAGCTGTGTTTGTGATCACACTGACACCTCCTGTCCTCAGTTGTACCAACAGTACCAAGACACTATTCATCCCATCCAACCTCCACAATAAATTGCGTTGCTAGAATACCCCTTGAACTTAAAAAAAAAAACCATTTCATTAAGTTACAACCCCAAACTTCACTGTGTATTAGGATTTCATGTGATGGACAAACACAGAGCAGTGCAAAACTCTAAAGAGGAAGTAAGAGAAAACATGAAAAAGGTGGCCTGCAGTTGTATTCTGCACACTCTTTGGAGAGCCACCTGTGGCTGCAGTTACACGTGCAAAGGTTTGACATTTCTCTCTGCCGTATCTAGATTCAAACATGTGCCTATTATCTTTGGAAACAGCTTAAGCCTCAGCAAGATTGAATAGAGGGCCTCTGTGAGCATACATTTTCCAAGTCTTTCCAAAGAATGCATTAGATTTAGCTCTGGACTTTGAATCGGTCCTTCTAACGCATGAATATTCTTCAAACTTAACCATTCCATTTCAGTTCTGGCTGCATGTTTGGGTTTCAGTGCTGGAAGATGAGCCTCAATCTCACTCTGTTTTTTGCAGTCTCTAACACACAGGTCACCAACATGGTGCCCGCGGGCACCAGGTAGCCCCTGAGGACCACATGCGGTGCCCACGAGCCTGTTCTGAAAAAGCACAATCCACCAGTGAGCTGCATCTAAAACTTTATTCTATTCCGTTACTCTTCTTGTTTAATCACACTTACATTTATATAGATTAAAAAAATGACAATATCTATAACAAAGCATAAAAGATGTATTTATTTAACATAAAGTTACGGTGATCTCTGACTGGTCAAGTTCAAAGGTTAGTACTGGTAGCCCTTTGTATGACACAACACCGATGAAGTAGCTCTCAGCTTAAAAAGGTTGAGGACCCCTGACCTAGTAGATTTTCTTCCAGAATCAATCTGTGCTTAGCTCCTTCCACCTTCAAAAGAGCTATAACTTACTTTGATGATGAAGGAACAGAACGTCAAACACATTATAACGCTGAGTTCAGGGTGATGTGCAGAAATAATTTTCCCTCAAACATATTATTTGCAAAAAGGACAGAAAGAACAGCCTGGCCTGTCAGTTCAGACGGACAGCTATGTCTTGGTAGGTGTGCAGTTGAGCCATGCTCTTTCCATTCACAGATGATGAATATTGTTGTATATCCCAACCCTGCTTTAAACTTCTTCACCTGTCTGCTTTGTCCCTTGGACTTTGTGATGCTGTTTACTCACTGATGTTCTCTAACAAACCTCTGAGGCCTTGATAGAACAGCTGGATTTATCCTGAGAATAAGTCACATACACATACAGATAGATTCCTTTGTGTGCAAGTCATTACGACTTGCACACAGGCTTGTCAGAGTTTTCTTTTTGCTGGATGTCCTTCCTGATGCAACCAGGATTTGAGCTCGGATCCCCCTGCAACAAAGCTGCAGATTTAGCCCAGTACACCACAGATCTCAGAGGCAGTTATTGCACTGGATTTTATTTAGGGGTATAAATCGTAAAGGGGGATGAATACAATGTAGTCCACACTTTTCAGATTTTGTGTTATAAAACATGTTAAAACCCACTTAAAACTTCATTGTGATGTTTTTTTTATTATTTTATTTTACATGCTTAACAATAAACTAAGCATGTAATATGTTAATAAATGAAATTAAGCAGTCTGATTTTTAAAGAAAATAAATCTGTAATAAAAAAAAATCTAAAATGGATGTCACACATTGCCTTATATGAATGAAAGATATATGAATTCTTAAACTTTTGTAGTCATGAACTAATCTCAGTAATAAGAATTGTAGTCAGGGGCCGCGTAAAATCAGTCCGAGGGCCACAAATGGCCCCCGGGCCACACTTTGGACAGGCTTGATTTTATTTAGAGGTGTCAGAGTGAAGAGGCTGATTACAAACACCCACATGTGTTTTGACATTGTTTTTCCAAAAAGCTTAAGAGCCATGTGTTATTTTGTTTCCCCTCTACATTGTGCACCACTTTGAGTTGGTCTATCGCATGAATTCCCAGTTTAAACACACTGAAGTTTGTGGCTGTGATGTAACAAACGTGAAAAAGTTCTGCCGTGGCCGTTTTTATTTATCTGAAGTTGAAAATGATAGAGCAGAAAAACCAGTGTAGGGTGAGAGTAAGAAAAATATAAGCAATGAGGGAGTGGTGAAAGGAGATAATTTAGACCAACTGGGGAAAGGGTGGTGATGAGGTTGTAGTGGGGCTGCAGCTGAGATAGCGGTTTAAGGTCAGCGATAAGGAGCGGGTGCAGTGGCTCGGCTGTTACTGTGCGAACAGCAGAGAGAGAAATACAGTGTGGACAAAAACAATGGATTGTGATGTAAAGAACTGAAAACAAAAGTGTCAAGTGAGGCCATTTAACCAAAGGGCAACAGTCTCAATGTCAGAGGTCCCAATATAGCTACCACCCCCCCTCTCCAAACACAGTCCCAGAGCAGTCAATAAGGCCCGTGTGAGGCTGCGGCGGCTCGGCAGCGCCGTGCGTCACAGCTGTACCCCCTTTAAGCATGACTGATTTCTCTAATTGCCTTTAGAGCCTCATCGATTCCTGAGTGGCAGTCTGGGACAGCGGTGACTGTGCTCAGTTTCAAAACAAGCTGCTTTACTGTATTCCCCGCTCACTTTGAAAGAAAAGCAACAGAACCGCTGTTCAGCACTTTGAATTAGTTTTTAATAAGTCATTAGATTTAGTGGAAGTCGAAAGGTCAAAGTCCAGAATCCAGTCCAGTGATCACATCTAGTCACAAAGGCTGAACCATGTATTTAGACACGAGCTCTTCACTGCCCTGGTTTCAGGACAAATAGACTGTCACCACTAGAGGGAGAAACTAACTAAGCTATATTCAGATAGTAGAAGACTGCAGACCAAGTGGGAGTTGGATACTGAAGATCCAAAACTTGAAATATACCCTGATTTAGTTTTTGGGCTCTTGAAGATTAGAATTTTTTTTACAAATTTTTCTTATTTAATCCGAAATAACCGTCAGGATCTCAACCTGTTTTTATTTAAATAATTATTTATCTGTTACTCATCTGCATAATTTTATTTCTCCTCATAATTTTATTTCTCCTCATATTCTGCCATTTCTACTACACAATTACAACCTGTTTTAAGACATATAGAACACATTTGAACTGTTTGTCTTCTATATTAGTTTATATTGGATTTCCAAGTCAAACAGACCCAGACAAATTTGTTAGCACAGCTGGTATAGATGAGTAAAAATCCTCAATATATTAATATTTTATTCCAGTGGCAGAATCTTGCAGAGAGGCTGAGTCCATTTTTCTATTAGAAACAAAACCACGTTAAGAAATAACTCCACCAGATTTTTATTTGTAATCTCCAGGACCACCCAGAACTTTGCAGCCTCTCCAGGACGCAAGGGCCCTACTCTCTAACCACGAGACCACCACTCTTGGTAGTCTGAAGATGCCAATCTTTGCCCTACATATGAGCCTGTTTGTTGTGACTGATGATAAGATAATTATGGTACCTGATCCAGTCTAGTAGCCAATGGACAGAATATATGGGCCACTGTGTCAGGTCATATCTACAGTTTGAACCCATGACTGTGCAAAGCCCTTCCAGATGTTTAAAGTAAACTTTTAAGTTTATTATCGTTTTGCAGTCATGTCACTGAGACTCTGTGGAAGGAGCAAAAGATAAGGTGGATGGCAAGGAGGCCAAACTTTAAAAACTTATCGTCACCAAAGAGAAATGGTCAAAATACCAGAGGAAACTGGTAAAACGCTACTCAGCAAGTATAAGAAGGGTTTAATTGCTGTGATACCCAAAAATCCTTCCAGTGATTATTGAATAAAATTTCAACATGCTGTTTTTGTGTAAAAAGTAAAAATAAAGAAATAAAAAAATTAGTATTACATTGTTTTATTATCTTTTGACATAATAGCTTGCTTGCACAGTGTCGCAGCGGGTAGCGCTGGTGCCTTGCAGCAAGAAGGTTCTGGGTTCAAATCATACCCTGGATCTTTCTGCATGGAGTTTGCATGTTCTCCCTGTGCATGCATGGGTTCTCTCTGAGCACTCCAGCTTCCTCCCACAGTCCAAAAACATGACTGTTAGGTTAATTGGTCTCTCTAAATTGTCCTTAGGTGTGAGTGTGTGCGTGAATGGTTGTTTGTCTCTGTGTTGCCCAGCGACAGACTGGCGACCTGTCCAGGGTGTACCCTGCTGAACGCTGGAGATAGGCACCAGCAACCCCCGCGACCCCATGAGGGATTAAGCGGGTCACAAAATGGATGGATGGACATAATAGCTTCATTGTATAATTTCAACTGTTGACACTTTTTAGCTGCAGGGAAATTTCCATGGAAATTTTGCCTCTGGTCATTTTTGTGAAAAGAGTTATTTCTTAACATAAGATTTTCCCCCATTAAAAAAGTTAAAATTAATTTTAAATAATTAGAATTCCCCTGTGTGCTGACCCCATAGAATTTTTTTTACACATCTTTACGAATACAGATTTTCTTTGGTTTTGTAAAAAAATAGACCCATTTACAATTTACCTTTTCTCTCCAAAGGTTCCGAGCCATTTTTAATCCATATTCAACCATTTAGAAATGAAAATGCCGTTTTAGAAAATTGTAATCTGTCTTTAGATCCCAGCATAGTATTTAATCTGCTGTAACATGAGTTGATCACGACATTGCTCTGTCAGTTTACCCTAATGGTCCAGTAGCTCCGCTACTTCTGGACTTTATATCAGCCCTTGACGCTGTGGACCACTCTGTCCTCCTGTCTATATGACTACGTTTGTGTCCATGGTGCAGCTTTGAAGTGCTTCACACACTACATGACTGATAGAACCTTTTCTGTCATGCTCAATGACTTCTCCCCTATACTGCTCCTCTTATATGTGGGGTGCCACTGGGCTCCATTTTAGGCCCTCTGCTTTTTTCCTTACATTTCTATGCAGATGATTTGCTGATTTATTTACCATTAAAGACATGATACAGTTACTACAATCCCCAGGAGTTGTTTTTAGTCTTAGGTTCGTGGGGATCGTGCTTTCTGTCAGCTTTTCACCTTGCAGTATTTATTCCTGTTTAGGTTATATAGACTGGATTATGTTCTTTCATTCTAGTTTCTTGTCATTGTTTAGTTTTCTGTTCATTATGAATTTAGTTAGTTTATTCTTGTTTCTGTCTTCTCCTTCCTGCCTGTCTTCAGTTCAGTTCGTAGCTAGTCTTGTTTGTCATTGAGTCTGTTTATTCATTATGGTTTTGATATTGTTATGTTTTCCTCCCTGTCTTCTGCCATTTCATTGCACTCCCATCATGTCTCTCACCTGTTGTCCATTATCTTCACCAGTTTTCCCTTCTGTTCCCTCCTGTATTTAAACTGTACCAGTACTTCCTGTTCCTCTTTGTCTGATCCTCCATTGTGCTCCCCTGTTCTGGTTTGCACCATGTTTTCGGCTTTGCCTGCTCTGTCTGTAAGTTTAGCTGTTTTATTCTTAATAAACCACCTTTCACCTCATCATGCAACTACCAAACTCTTGCCTGCACTTTGGTCTGCTAACAAATACCCTAAACATGTCAACAGTAATACACAACATTGTCTCTTTGACTGCATCTCTCCTATTAAACAGTGGCTAAGGCAGACATTTTTGCTTTTAAATGAACAAACAGAATGAATTTGACTCGGCAATAAAATTACTATTGACTTTGGTGTTCTGACTACTAATTTAAGTGACATATTTGACAAGAGTAAAACAAATTGAGAAATAGTTCACGTCGCTGTGACCGGGAGAAGACTGTTCACGCTTTTATCAGTGCCGTCTATATCAGTGTCCACCAGTCACCCCTAGTCACCTCCAACGTGTTCAGAATGCAGCAGCTCAACTTTTAACTTACATTCCTAGATGGGAACCCATTACATCTGTTTTATTTTCACTACACTGGCATCCTGTTCTTTCCTTCTGTTTAAGATAGATTTCGAGCTTTTATTCATTTGTATTCACACTCATTTATTTATTTATTTTTTTATAGCTCTTAATTGCCTTTTTAAATAAATACTTTTAAATGCAAGCAGGCTTTTAATACTTATACAACCATAAGTGCACCCACAGTTTTATCAATCTCATTTTAACCAATTTGTGTAGTTTCTCTTGTTTTCAATCTGTTTATGAGGCTTCCTTATATTTGATTGATTGCATGGAATCCCTTAGTTACATGTTTGAATTTGGGGATTTCTGTGTAGGTGTACATAATTGTGACTATTGATGAGTGCATTGGTATTCATGGGTAAGAGTCTGCCATCCAATCAATCCCTACACCAAATGAACCGTAAACTCTCTCCCATGTTGGCAGATACAAGGCTATTGAATTAGGGGCTTTACTACAGTACATAGTTTAGCATAGTGAATTAAAAAGACCGTACGAGTTAAATATAGGCCGTTTACAGAGCTCCAGGCTCACACAATGTGTTGACTCTGTGTTACCTGGATGTTTGGCAAAAATCCAATTCAGTACATCAGTAAAATCATTTAAAACAACTGTCGAACACGATGGTGGAAGGCTGATGATTTGGGCTTGGTTTGCACACATGACCTAGGTCATTTTTCATACAGCTGAATCTGTAGCATACACAATTTAGTCTTCACACTTTTTTAATAGATCAAAAACATTTCAGGATGAACATGACATCTCTGACAAATCATATATTTTGTATATGGGCGCCCTGCTACAGAACAGATTTAGCCAAATGTACCAGCAGTGACCCAGACCTAATAACGTTACTTAATCTCGTATTGCACTTTGCAGACACTCCGTTTGGCCTGACAAAGATTTTCTAACCTCAGCAGGCAAAACCTTTTCTCTAATTAATTCATTAGGCAGAAGGGTGGGTTTAATTTGACTAATAACTGACTGACAAATAAGGACACTGGTATAGCATCGAACTTTAAGCCCTGGATTGTCGTTTTGCCTTTGAACATTCAAAAAAGACATTTGGACAAAATCTATCAAACGTAACACATACAGTCCTGAAAAAGGTTCTGTACACACAACAGATGTGTATTGATGAAAACTGAAAAATTTTGCAGCATTTCTACTCTTCTTATGCACCACACGGGTCGTGTTTTCTTAGAGAATGCCACGGTGTGAAAACGACTTCCAGAGTGTAACATTTTGAAAACGTCCTTTGTACGCATGCACATGTTGCTGAGTTTCAAAGAACATACCACCTAATAGTGGCATGGAAGGAAGATGACCCCATTTTCAACTTTTATACCTGTGCTGTGTGCATGGAGATTGTAATTAAACATTTTCTTGTAGATGTGTTAACAGAAAGATAATTATTCCTGTTTTCAGTTGATCGTTGTCATGGAAACAGGGCCTCAGCAGAACACTGTAAATTCTGCACTCTTCATCCCATTATACACACTCTATACAACAAAGGGGTGCATCCTAACAAATATTTGAAAAATGTAACAGAACTGGATGTAAGTCACATTTAGACCCACCTAATGCATGTAATGATTGCCAACAGACATGGTAAGATAGAAACCAGTTTGACAGTTATAGAAAAAAACAGTTTGACAGTAGCTTTAAATATTTCCCTTTCAGCAGCACAGAGCTCATCTTACTTCCACATAGTGCATTGCTTTGGATCACAAAATTAAACCTTTTTGGTAAATATTCAACATTAACTGGCAAGTATGAAATTTTTTTTCATGACAAAAGGAGTCTTTTCACACAAGGAATTACATTTTAGATTTTCTGGTTGAATGTTTTTTTTAGACAAATATCAGTTTTGTTGTCAACATATAACTGAATATTAATGTACATATTAACACATGACAGAATGGTTTCCAGCCAAACCATGAATAA
Source organism: Fundulus diaphanus (assembly GCA_037039145.1). NCBI lineage: Eukaryota > Metazoa > Chordata > Actinopteri > Cyprinodontiformes > Fundulidae > Fundulus > Fundulus diaphanus. Next base: position 51,255,491 of record CM073133.1, read on the forward strand.
ATCATGTTGACTTGTACCCAACAACTCTGACATACAGTACAGCACTCCTCAACAGCTACAAAACAGCTTGTGGTTCAGGAATGCTAACCCAGCCTCCTTGAAGCCAGCTAATGATATCATGAGGCCCCTGTGCCAAGAATGGGCTGATGAACCCACAACTAAGGGTTCATCCAGAATTTGTGCCTTGTCATCTTATCAGTTTTAAAATGTTCTGTGTCAAATAGTTTTGACCAAACTGACCAGGACTTCAGACTGAAACTGTCTCAAGTGCAAGGCGAAGACACTGAGCAGAACCAAACACAACCATGCTGACGTAGATTCATGGAACACTGTGAACCCCTTTGGTGTACAGCCAATTAAGTGTGTTTTAATGTGGTGGGGCTGCAAAGTGTATGTCTGCATGTCCCCTCTATTTAACTTAGAATAATGTTTTTAAACCATGTTAAGTTCATCCAACTGTGTGTTAAACCAAATGATTTTTCATAGAAACAGGTCAAAACAGGAGAGAAGTGTAAATTTAGGTTTATACCTCTTCTTTATCTTATCTCCATTTGGGCAGCCGGGGCCAAAATAACATCACATATTCAAATCTCCATATATAAGATATATAAGCTGAACAAAATCAGAAACTGCATCCTTCACCTATACTGTGCTGTAAAACTTTAACAGTTATTCAGGTTGCTTAAACAATTTAGCTTAAAATGCCAAATTAAAAAAACATTTTTTATTAAAAAAAATTTGAAAAACAAATAACATTTTTTTTTTTAATTCGGCACATTTTTCTTCTTTCCAGGTTTAAAGAATGTTGACAAGGAAAGCAGCTATCCCTCATTGTTCTACTTTTATATGAAAATAAAGTTTTCTTATATTACAACAATATTAGAACAAGAAGAATGAGAGACAGAGGGGTATGCTGCATCTACTAAAATGCTAATCCTACATAGCTTTTTCATCTGCAGCAACTGTTTGGAATAAGAAAACATTGCCATTTGCATCTTATTGTTTGCTTCAATAAGAATCAAGTAAAGGCATCCTTAACATGCAGTCACATGGTGTACACCTTTGTTTCTCCTTTTGACACCTAGAATAGCCTTCATCTCTCCGTCTCTGAAGCTAGGAGTAAAATTAATGTTATATTTAAGCAGATAAAATTATAGTAAACAGCCTCTAATAGCCTGCTCAGAAAACAAAGACAGGTAAACAGAAGAAGGGCGATGAGAAAAAGCAAGCTAAATAGAAAGAATTAGACCGAGCCCGTAATAAAATGAGGATAAACATCGGTGCAGCAGGCTGGCTGCACTGGGGGGGAGGAGCTGTGGAGGAGGGCTGTAGCAGCAGAGAGCAAGGGGGCGGGACTTAGAAGGTGTGCTTGTTCAAACTTTCAGGCTAAGTCCACGGTTTTCCCAGAACTCCCTACTGCAGCTTTAATACAGCAAGCATTTCTATAACAGAGTGGAAAATTGTGTCCTCTTGTTTCTGATAAATCAAATGGGCAAAACCCCTTTTAGTGTTTTAGATCTACAACAGCTGACAGATCTCTTTTCTTCCGAAATCAGACCATTTTGTTCATTAAAATATTTCGGACCTTGTTTATGATTGAACAAATGAAACTAAAGAAAATCACTATTTGATTATTTTTATATTTTTAATGAAAATAAATAAATTTAGGCCCAGAAATACTTCCAGCTTGATGATTTTGGTGTGACAAAAACTTTGGAAACCACTGAAATAAATATAAAGTGAAAAGAGCAAACGATAGCTTGCTATAAAGTAAGAAACAAAAGAATGACATACAAAATACTTCAGTTTACTTTGTTCAGTCTCAGGAAATAGAACTGAACAGGGTAAGATAACAAAGGGCTTGGGTTCGCTCCATTATTCAACCATCTGTGTATGAAAAGAGAGATTACAATAATGGAGAGCCTCCCTTTGGGTGAGGCTGCCTTGGAACTGACAAGTCCCGAGCCTGCAAACACAAGCCTGTGTTCTGGATTATATTTGTTCTATTCTCAAGATCATAACACGCTACAAAATTATGAATGAAAGACCAGGGGCTGATGGTAATATGATAACACACTGTGCCTTGCAAAAGTCCTTTAAACCTTCTGACATTTTGTCATTTTACTACCTTAAAACAAACTTAAGTATGTTTTATTTTATATGATAGAATTCTCCCTACCTTTTGCTTTAGTCTGTCACATAAAATCCCTTAAAATTTAATTTGTTTGTAGTTGTAAAGTGAAAAAGTCCGAAAAGGTTCTGTGCATATTTATACTTTTGCAAATCCCTGTATTCGTGTTTGAACAAAAACTTGATCCTTTTGCATTCTTCTGTCCTGAGCAAACTGGTTCACCGTTTCAGAGGAATGGGTGTCTGCCTGTTCATGGCTGCCATATGATTGCACAATATCACTCTGAAGAAGAGGTTAGTGGGTCAAATTTGGTATGCACAATAGACTGGGTCGAATTTAAATTGGGTTGAGTGCTCTCGCAGAAAAGGATTTTTAAAGGTATGTTCAATGTAGCTTGCAAAAAGGTTTCTTTTAGATCTGAATATCAGTTACTGGGCCTCAATAAGCATTGGAATCATGGCTTTGCTGATCCTCAGTCAGATATGTCCCGTACCTTTATGAAAAGCACAGAAGGCAGGCCAGCAAAGGTTTCAAATGTAGTTTTCACATTTATAGAGTCTGCCGCCGGCAGTGAATGACCTTACATGCTCATGCCTGAGCTTGTCTAGTTGACAATATTTAGAGTGGGTGCATGTGTGTGTATGTGATCGCAGTGAGCCGAGTCCTCAGAGCTGCTTACTATAATACCCTATCATACTCCTTCTGTCTTCAATCGCTTTACTGAAAGCAGACAGGGCTTACTGCCACGCATACATGCTCTAACACAGATAGAGGACACACTCCATCTGGAGAGGATAATATGTCCTGCCACTGCTTCAGGGTCCGCACTGTTTGCGATAAAGAGAACAAATGCCAAGATAGACAGAGTGGGAGTGTAGAAGCAGGCTGCAGGAACTTTAACATTCAAGGAAGACAAGAGCCCCCCACCTCCCACCCCCCGTCCTGAGCTCCAGCCTCCCTCTGAAACCCATTTCCACTTTTAATGTGATGTACACTTGCTCAGTCACATGCCTGCACACACAAAAAAAACAGTCTTTTACACACACTAACAGGTTACACAGATCTGTGCACAGTCTAAGGGGTGTGACAAAGAATAGTCATACAAAGGACGGGCCTATGGTAACAGGGAAAGGTCTGCATTTGTTCTGTGATTAGAGGTGTAGCAAACAGAGATCAGAGGGAAACACAAGAAGAGGGAGAGAGAGGGAGCAGACAGAAAGTGAGCGAGGGTAGAGACTGAGCCACATTTAGACTCCGAGCAAAGACAAGATGTACATGTGGGGCCGACTAATGCTGAGAGTGATAGCAAGCGCTCTCTCAGCCTGTAGAACTATCCAGCAAACTGGGAAAGCACGACTCAGAGGAATTTAGTCTCAGGAAAGCATAAACTCCGAACCTGCGCGTCTAATCTTAGAAGGGCCAGATTTTCACCGGCAGATTGGATCAACCCAGTCACCCTGGCTCTGTGTCAGAGATCCTTGTCCTAGAGTTGCCTTCCACTCCTGCCGGGGGGATGAGAACCCTCAAGAAGTCGTGGCGAGCCGGACGACCTGACAGCACAAACCAGACAAGGAAGCGTGCCGGGTTTTACAGGGATGAGAGCGGCCACAAGCTGAGGAGCACGAAGAGGGGGAGAACAGCCGAGCGACCCAGAAGAGGAGGGTGAGGACGGTTTAAAGAAAGTAGGCTAAAGAAAGATGAGTGTGCCGGCGAACTGCGGCTTCGTTTACTCTGTGGAGCGGAGTGTAACTGTGCGGACTGGGAACATTCAGGGCTCACCGTGTGCTGTCAACAGGCCCATAGACATCACACACAAACGCAGGCGGTAATTAAAAGCTACATCACTTCCTCACACTCACTTCTTTTTATCTTTCACTCCTTTCTTCTGCTTTCTGTGACCACACAGACATGGACAATGTGTGTGTGAACAGATTCTCCCGCTGGCTCTGAGAGGTTGCACGTGGTTCTGTTTGCAAAAAAGCCTGCTGGTGAGGTCAAAGGTCATTTTTCTGTTTGAAATACAGCTCTGATTTGAAGTGGCTCAGAAAATCACTGCCCAGCGATGGCTTTCTTCATGCTACTTTAATTCTAACAGGAGCTCAATCTTTCTGTTGTTGGTACATTATGCACTGGTTATGACACTTTCGTATTCAGTTTATTTTTAGATTTTAAATTGCGCAATAAGAACTAACCTTGTAAAACACAGGAGAAGATAGATTTTATTCGATCTGTTCCTTTCCAACGAATTCATACCAACAGAAAATCCAAATAACGCACAATATGACCAGTTCACTAAAGCTTCAAATAGTGTTAGCATCAAAATAATCAAAAACCTTTCAAACCCAGTTACACATCGGTCAAGTCCATACCCTACTTTTCATTAATTCACTCATAAATGAGCTGAAGTTTGCTGTGATAGAATCCAACACATTCTGTTGCGTGAGAAAGACGAATATCTGCGCATGAGACTGATCCAGTTGGGAAGACATTCCACTGATTTATAGCTGCAAAAAACACAGCTTTCCCAAATTATGTTTTATGTCGTGCAACACTGTGCTGAAACTGTACCATACTGTGCTTGATCTCATTTCTTCAGAACAGTGTGTAAAAATAGGTTTAAGGGGAAATGAACCTAGAAGTCTGAGGACAGATGTGAAATAATCTTTGCATTTAATTGTGTGTTTGAGACATTAATAGGAAGACATATTTTTGTGTTTATGAAGATTGAAAGACTGAACTTCTGTATTTCTTATTTTCTGTAATAATGCAACCTTTTTTCTCTTTTTTAGAAGAGAAAAATCTATAAACTGCTGACTTTTGTCAGCTGTAAAACTTACAAAAACATCCTTCAGTCCTTATCAGATTTTCCACACCAGCATTTCCCATAATACTTATTTGTCATATTTTCTGTTAAATTCTTGGATGGTGCCTCTGTTCCCACATTCTGCTCTGTTAAGGGGATTTCTGCAATTTATTTTATTCTCTTTTTATTATTATAAACTTGTCGCTGCTGTTCACACATAGTGTTTGAAAAGTGTTCGGAATTAGACTTTTGTGTTGTTTGATTTTTACATAATAAAACCCATGCAGGATCCCTTCCTGCTACTTGTAGTTTGATCTGTTGCGCCGTGGCTAAACCTTCTTTTCAGTATGTAAGTTGCAGTATGTAAGATTTTGTACCAAAATCCATACACAAATACCGCACAGAAAATCGTAATAAAATCTGAAACAAGTGGCTGATATTGTAGCTCTAAAATCCTGGCTATTGTGTGGTTAAAATAGGCTCAACAGTGGCTTCTTATTTGAGAGCATTTGATGCTATTGTGATGTTTTAGACTCCTAGCTGCATAGTGCCTCCATGTAAGCTGTGAGGTAAGGATATGTTTACATCCTGCTCCTCAGCCCCATTTCTCAAGCTGCTTCTTTGCTTATCAGATGTAATGCAAGAAGTTGTTTGCAACTGTTTTTTAGAGGCCAGTGGTACCTTCTTATTTTACACAACCCAGGCAGAAAAACATTAGCAAATAACTTTCAATTAGAAGGAATCAAACATGGAGCAGCGATTATTGGATGGGCGAGCCCCAAAGCAGGTTTTCGATGAGACTGTAACATGTTTTGTGGAAAAGGCAGGTCTCACCCAGGGCAGCCTTTATGCAAGAACCACTTCTAGCTGAGAGCCAACAAAAACTTTACTTTAGGATTTTTAATTTGTTGTATGTTTCAGCACATTTTTGTGTCACTTTAAAATGACTTTAAACCAACTGTTGGTATAAGTCAGGGAGTTTTGATGCCAAAGTGCAGTGCAGTTACATGGTCCTCCTGTCATGACCAGGTAGTGGAAGGACCCAAACGCAGATGATAAAGACGATGTTTAATGATGAATTTGGAAACTTACAGACGTTGCACGGGAGCTGAATAAGAAGGGCATGGAGAAACAAGGTAGCAGGAGACGTACGTCAATAAGGGAAACAGGAAGGAACAGACGATGGAACACCGGAGGAACCAGCAAACAGGAAGAGAAGATTGGACAGTTTATATACAGGGAGAGGGAGCAGAGAAGGCATGGAATACATGTGAAAGTAATCAGATGAGTAACTGAACAACAGCGGAGAACAATGAGGGCAGAGAGCTGAGGGAGAAGGAGAATGATAGAGCGAGGCAGAAAGAGAAACACTGGAAGAAATCTAACGGAATATAACACCAGAAAAATAATAGAGTGAACAAGGGACAGAACCCACTCCCTAATCTGCAAAAGGAAAAATAAACACTTAACATTAAACACTTAATGATGACAAATTAAACAAAGCACGATCCAGGAACTATAAAAGAACCAGTCCTAAAACACAACAGAAAATCAAAACACAAACACCTGGAGACACCGCCATATCATTTTGCAAATGGTCTTTGGAATTTATAAAGTACAAACTGAGAAAAAAAGCTGCAGGCATGTGCCCAACAGATGCTTTGTAGCTCCAGCAGCACTCTGGCCTGTATAAAGATTCCATTTTTTTATGGAGTCTGACTGTACATCTGACAGACTGCACCTCAACATGCTCAGATGCACCCGGGAACACCCACGCAGACACAAGCAGACCAGACAAAAGCTGTACAGGAATGTACTGCAGAATCGTTTCTATGTCTAAATCTTTCCTTTTAAGAGCTCAGCAACACCAAGATTTTATAAAAATGGAACTTTCTTGTATTTGCATCTATGTGTGGAAGAAACAGTTCCAAAATTGATTTGCCCTGCTAGCAGGTAAAGGCTGACATTTCCCTTGTTGTTGCTCCTTCTGAACACAGAACAAAAGTCTTAATTTTATTTGAGAAAATTTCCTGACCATTTCTCTTTGCTACAGAAATACATTTAATGATCTCCATCACAAATATCTGGGAAACAAATCAAATTAGTTCTTACCAGATGTGTACAGCTGCACTTATGGAGAAGCCAGATAATTTTTTTTTTTTTAAAACTTCACTTCAGATGAAACAACGGTTGTGATATTTGGTCAAAGTGAAGCTTTCAGATCTAAGAACACAGTACCCACTGTCATGCATGTTGGTTGTAGCATGATGTCATGGGGTTGTTCTGTTATAACGGTCTGTTGCACTAAGTGGGTGGAAAGTTAAGAAGGAGGACAACCCGATTCTTCAACTTCCCCTCAAATAAACTTTAATGGTTCAACCTTAGAAACAATTGCATGTTCCAAATGGATAACGCATGCTCACATTAAGCTTCTGGAATGGCCCGGACCTTAACTCTGATGGATAGTAAACCAACTATTAGTGGAAATTTATTTATTTATACATTTGAGCATGAGGAATTTTGAACCTGTTTATAATAGAGAAAAATCAGTTCAGATTTGAGCATAAATATGACATCCGTCCCCAAGATGAACTGATATAAGTATACATCTATATAAATTAGAAACTGTATTTAAATACAGAAGTCTAGTGCTGATTAGGCTTACAAATATATGCATTACAATAAACTAAACAACAATATACTTTACTCCTCTAGGCAGGTGCAATTTATTTCTCAGCTACAATTAATGATACATTTACTGTCCACAGGCTGCTTATATCCATTAACTTTTTGTGCTATCTGCAACCTGAAAAGACACAAAGCGTTTGGGAGCTGTGACAGTAATGGAGGTGATGGAAAAATTCATAAAGATTTGTTTTTCTCAACAAACCTCAGAGAGCTGATAGAAATGGGAACTTTGCTGGCCATCTTAGAGCATGAGTAATTTAACGTGGATTAAGAGTTTTACAGAGCTGACACTTTGTCTTACTGCATATGAGTGATGTTGAGTTGAGCTTAAGAAGTGTATTTATTAGAAACCTAAAACTTTCAGCTTTACCTTCAGCCTTGGAGCAAAGAAGAGCTGCTGTCTGAAGCCAAACTTATCAGAACTTCTAAGAGTCATTCTGATACTGCAGAATCTGTTTTTTTGTTAGCCCTTAGATAGTTTTATAGACACACACAAACAAACTTATTTTTTTGGGAAGGGGGGGGGGGGCTATATTACTGTCCACTTGTTTGTCAAGTATTTGCAGTCACTATTCCTTAACCACTTTAATGATTGCCAGGTGACCAGTTACATCTACCCAGGCATATCCCATGGAGGCTGATGCACATCCAAATGCAGCAATTATCCAACTAAATATATTCATTGATATTTTCTGCCACAATAGGCAAACATTTATTGCAATAGTTGAACAATTGTTTGTTCTCTGTGAAAAATAACTTTCATTGATCCTATGAAAGTAAAAATGTCGCAACAAAACATGTTAGAAATGTGTGTGAGGTTCCATGTGTTTTGGCATTGGTTTCCAAGGCCTCTTTTTTGTTCTGCAAACAGGACTGGTCCAATTGCATTGAATACTTTATTCAAACACACTACATAGAGTGTATGTTCCACCTCTTCTGTGTTTCCTCACCACCAGATGGAGCAGAGTCAAGCAGGCTCACAGGTGTTAAGGGAACACAGCACTTAGAATTAGAGATGGCTCAGGCTTTACAATGTGACTGCTGTCTTGGACTGTGTTTTCTGCAACAATGAAGAAAACTGTGTGGACAATGCAGGTTAAAAATGTGTAGCAAAACAAAGTTGCAAATATTAGTACATTGTGCATCGGTGTGCAAGTGTATGTCATTGATCGTCCTCATGTCCCTGAGTTAAAGTGACTGCACTGGTCGTGCCAGTAGGCTAAAGACAAAAGGAGACAGAGCATTTGCTGCTGTAGTGCCCAGACTCTGAGACTGTCTCCCTGAGCATGAGAACTGTAGACTCAGAGGTCTCAATGAAATCGCAGCTCAAAACGCATCTTGTTAAACTGACCTGTAAAGGTCCTGGGCCCTAATTCCACACACTGGAGCTTCGTTTGCTTGCTTTTTAAAATAATTTTCTGTATTTTTCATCATGTTTTTAACATTTTATGTGCTCCTTTGCTTTATGTACTTTATACACTGTGAAGCGCTTATTTATATGTTTTTATCTGTAAAAAGGGCTATATAAATAATTTGGATTTACTTGATGATGTCGTTATAGCAGCAGCAGGCTGGAGCAGTGGACCATGAGATTGTGGACTGAACTCCTGCTTATGGCAGTTTTCATTGATCTCAGAAAAAAAGAAGAGTGATAGACGTATAAATGTTGCCTGAATTAACTCTCCTGGTTAATTGGATATAGTTATTTTTATTGTGTTGTTACGTAACTTTGACTCTGTTAATGCAAATCATATTTTGGGGGAGAATTTATTATTATTATTGTTTATTTATTTATTATTATTATTTTGCCATTGACTTCCAATTAAAACCCTCTACTATGCATTTAGATTTGTCTTTTATATTTCCCCCCATAGTTTGGAATCTCCTCAGAATTTCTTATTTTATCAAAACCATTTTCATGAAGACATTTTTTCATGTTATCTAAATCTTCCAATTGGATGTTTGAGATAGGAAAAGAAATCTAATTTTTGATTAAGTTTTTTATGGCTTTGCACAAAAAATAGAAGTTGACGAGGATCAGTGTTTCAGCCAATTTCTGACCATCCCAGGTTTTCAAAATGCTCCCCCTAATAATAATTTTTGCAATTATGGGATAAAAAAGTAATTAATAAGAATTGTATTTCAGTCAATCTAATAAAGGGGTTAATATTTCAATATATTTGTGTTTATTTGTTAGGTATACTGAGGGCTGAAGGTAATTAGGGAATTCATAAAAACATGCTACAATTCACAATATTTCAACAACAATCTTAAAAGAACATATTTGTATTCAAAGGAATCAGTTTTACACAAAACATAAAAACTGATCAGGATCAATATTGCTTCTAAATGTTTGACTCTCTGGCTCAGATTATACACACAAAACATACAATTTACATTTATGGGAAAAAAATCAACATTTACCTAAGGCTGGCATTTATAGTATAGTATTATATGTAGTAAATACATGAACATTTCTTATGGATGGTGAGGACGGATGTTATAAATGGCATTTATAAAAGAATTTGATAAAACATATTTCATATAACCTTGGCAGATGTCAAAAGTATCTATTGAGATAAAAGTGATGCTGGTTGTCCAACGCAAGCCTCTGCATGTCATCGAGCAATCTGACCCTGACAGAGGTCATACATGGCATTCATTCTGGTAAAAACTTGAGAAAACAGTTTGTTTGCTTAATGCTTTCCCTTTAGAACTTAAAGAGTTATTCTTCTTGAGGCAGTGCTTAACCTTTGAATTCACTAAAAGAACATTTTGAACTTTTGAATCATAAATCACTAAATTGGATTACTTTAAGGAAAAAGAAACACCTACATTTTAGCTTTTTAAATATATAATAGTGCTAATAACTATTATATTGGCAACTTGATAAGCTTAGTGAAGTTTGCAAGGTTAATTTTTGTCTGGCTGTGTAGCACTAATAACTGTCTTACTGCCAAAGAGAGCCCAACAGATTTGCAAGATTAGTATTACACAAAGATATTTTTTTATTTATTATTTTTTTTGCCAATTTGCTGTAGAATTAAAAGGCCCTTACATAAATGCGAGATTTCCAAAAGCTTGCCAACATTTCCTAATTCCGCATGTTCCATGACAGACGGAACCGGATTCGGCTATAATCATCAAATAGAGCAACTTTGCTGTAATATGTTAGCTGCTCAGGTTTAAAAGTAGCAGCATCAATCAACGAGCTTTTAGAAGGTAGCTAGTGTGCTGTATCTGACTTTCTGATCTCTAAACACTTCGCTGATGCTGGTAGTAGCTAAAAGGATTTCATCCCTCAGCAACTTGTTCCTGTCAGTGTTACCTGACCGGACCTTTAGTTACCAGTGACCAATTTCTTGTGGCATGTCTAGTGAAAAGCTATTGAGTTTATGTCTGTAATTAACTAAACAGGATGTTGTTCATTCCGTGTGACACAGAAAGGAGGAAACTGTAAATCAATGCATGTATATTGGCTGCTGCATAGACGGTAACACGAAACAAGAAGTTAACCCTTCTCTGAGGAAGGACCTCAGTCACAAGCAGAGCAAAAATAACAATGCAAGGTCTCTTTGGTTCTTTGTGTTTTCACCCACCTAAAAACCAAAGTGTCCCACTTTGTTCAAATGTGATTTAGATGCAATTCATCTTGATTGTAATTCTTACAAATCTCAGATGGAAAAATGTTGACATTTTAACTTGAAAAAAAAAAAGTAAACGAGTTCAACTTAGCATTAAGGTTTAGATTCTGTCCCACGTCACTGAGCTCAAATATGTGTTTCATGTAGTAAATAGATTCTAGCTGCGATGACTTCAGTCTCTTTTAAATAAATGGCTGAACCAGTAAGGCAAGTTGACTTGGGTGCAACTAATTCCATCTGGCTGTGTCACAGCAAAGGCCTGGGAATGATGAAGGAAGGTTCAAATGACAGCTAGTGCTGCTCTACGGGCCCGTCTCTCACGCTGCCCGGTAGCTCCTGTATTTTAATGCTCCCCAGATGGGATTGATGTTGCCATGACGGGCGGTGACGCAGAATGGGTGTCAAGTATCAGGGCGACAGGCTACCATCAATCACACTTCTCACCAGCCAGACGCTTTAATAAAAACATATATTGAGTCCCTTTTCTTTATCCCTCACTTGTCTGGGGTTGAATGATTTGTTCTTCGTTGGAATGTTATCTGTTGTTTTAGGGTGAGAAAGTAATTGTTGGATTTATGTGTCTGGTTGGGATGTGTGCCACTCTGGTTGCCTTTTAGTCCGTATGGCTGGATTCCACTTCCCAGATAGTGTCGTCTCAATGGCAGAAACGTGTTTGGGTCCAAACCAAAAGAAGTGGCATGTGTTCCACCGTGTCTGTTGGATTTCTTACAGGACACTGTCTCCTGTGCGTAGCATTATGAGTGTTCTGTGGGCAGGCAATAATTTCATTATTTTGCAGCATTAGTGCAGTGTTCCATAGAAATAGACTTTAATGCCTTTACTTCATTTTACTCATGGAGTATTTTTAAATCATTCTATAGGGGACCTCTGCACTCCTTGTTACACAATGTTTATACCCAAAAGTCAAGAAGGGACAAACCAAATACTGGCTCTAGGGGGAGCTCTAGTCATTGAATTTATTGACTGAGTAATAATCCTTTATTTGATCACTCCCAGCAGCTTCACTAAAAGGCCTGCAGAGGGGCTGTTCTCTGTCATAATCACACGGTTTGCTTAGAATATGTTCTCTCTGTAGCATAGTTGACTTAAAAACCTAGGCAGGTCCTACACTACACATGAAATATCACTGAATGGGAAATAACCTTAACCTTAAATAACCCCATACTTTCTTCTACTTTAGTACAGTTTGTTTTACTATTTTAGTTGGTCTATTTTCGAACGTGTCTGTTTTTAACTTGTCTGATTTGTTTGTTCTTTGTTTATTTACATCACTTTGCATACATACAGGACTTTGTGGGCCTTGGTTTATTTAAAGTGTTTTGTAAATAATGGTGACATGGTCCCGTTTTCTTTTAATAACAGCCAAAATGATCCAAAACTGACATGTTTTCTGACATTTCTTTGTTCTAAAAATATTTACACATAATAGGTACCTGCTATATACAGGTTGTTACAGGTTTAGACAAAAAAAATTGGTGTGCCACAACAATTATAAACAGCTAATGATAGAAAAGGCAGAGGAAAAATGTCTAACTCCCTGCATGCACCATGGTTGTATGATTGAGCCTGAATCCATGTAGACAGACAGCGTTTTTGCACTAAAGTAAAGGATGAAGTTGTCAGTAAAGGTGATGATGGAGGGAGGGGGAGGAGGAAGGATGTGGGGAGTCAATTGGATTTTGATGAGCAGTTTAGTGATGAAGTGATTTGGGTCATTTTTAATTCAGATGCTAATTTGAATTAAAAATTATGAGTTTTTACCAGCCCCCCCCCCCCCCCCCCCCCATATTTATACTGATGCAGGGGGGAGAAATGTACTGTGTGATGAGGGTGTGCACACTTTGTTGAAATGTCTAATGACATATGAACATAAAATCAGTACAATCTCTATTTTAAATATGTTGTGTCACTGTCAATAAATGTAAGTATTTATTGCCTCAACTAGTCAATCATCCCATCAGATCGGTGCAACAAATGCAACAATCCCTTAAGGCATGATGAAGAAGACTTTCTGAATTCTAAATAATGCATTTGGTTGAGATTTATGGGCTGTAGACGGTGGTGTGGTTGTTTGTATCAGACAGGCTGGTCTGAATGTTTCAGAAACTGCTGATGTGGCTCTTGTCATGGTGTGTGTGTGTGTGTGGGGGGGGGGTGTATTGTTAGCCAGTATGGCAATAATACCGTTGTTAAGCAATAGCCAATTAAAACAATAATGATGTCAGCATTAAAGCACAAATTATACAAGGTTCTTTATTGCCATTCTTATTTATCAGTGAGCTGTTTTTAAAGAAAGGGTTGCACTTTGTCTTCCCTGCACAGAACCTAAATGACAGATAGAGGATACAGTATAAAAAGAGGAGTATTTCCAGAGAAATCCCAGCAAACTAAAGATGTGGGCGAGGTTTTCAGCCAGAATCTAATTTTAGCTCAGTATGAGCTTCAGAAAGAAACTCCGCCCTTGATATTCATGAATGGAAGGAAGATTGTGCTGCACTGTGATGCGGGGGATGGAGAGAGAAAAGGCTCAGCTATCTACCTGATGGTCTATTCTTAGCTTCGCTGTTGCCTATCTCAGCCTGCTCCCCATTAGGGCTGGCTCAAAATAGTTGCATGAAAACAGGAGGTTGGTGCAGAAACAAAAATAGAACAGATCGGAGCGCGCAGAGGCGGCTGTGAGCGCTGCCTTACTGGGAAGGGTAAAATGAAATTTACTCAAGCGCTAAAAACATAACCATGGGAAGATGGTAAAACCACCAAACATCAGTGGCTAAGCTGATAATATGGATGTTCTCACAAACCTAAAAACACACTGATTCACATTTCAGTACATTGGCAGCCCACAGCCAGGGGAATGGGTTAATTGCAGAGAGCAAATTTCATTGGAATGTGTTTTGAAATGATAATAAAGATGATCATTATTCGCATTTAGGTCATAAAAGCCTACTACTGTCATTTATATGACACTAAAACCATGTCTGTTTACTGCATTGTTCTGTTTGCTTAAACGCTCCTTTGCAGCAGGTCATTGGTCCAGGTTTTTGCTTCTGTCGCCTGAATAGAGACACATCAGCTCCTGTTCAGCTGATGTTACATAAGAGTCGGTAATGCATCGTTAACAGCATCATCAGAGAATGGCCCACCCAGCCAGCGGGACAATCTGTTGAAATAAGTGGGCGACAAGGAAGGGTCTGTTTAAATTCTGACGCTGCACTGTCAGGTTGAATGTTCTTCTTTTTTATACCACAGTTCAGGTCTAGAATGTTTACTGCTGTTTACTGCTTTCTAGCTGCTGAAAAGTATTCCATGCATGCACATGGAAGCCAGGGCTGCCACGTGGTCTTCAAGAAGCTTCTCTGGCTTTAATAATCATTCCTGTTCTTTATAAACTCGGTAAATAATGACCATGTCTCTGCAAAATTTTCATGACATCCCATTCTGCTGTACTTTATTTTTTAACTGTAGCAGGGAGAATGTCTCTTTAATCCAACTATCAAAAGTAGGAGGCAAAAAGTGCGAGCCATTATTGAAGCGCATTGCTATTGCTTTAGCTTGTGATCTAGTAACTCTAACCTCTGGAGGGAAGATCCCAGAGACGCATACATGGGGAGAAGGTGTCATTGTTGTCCCACACAAGCATGAAATTACCTTAAAAACATTTTTCCAGAAAGTGTTTAATAGATGACAACTCCAAAACATATGACCTAAGGTGGCTTGATCTGCATGACATCTCAGACATGCTGGGTCCATGCTGGGATATGTTCTAGCAAGCCTATCACTGGAGTAACACAGATGATGCACAACTTAGAATTGTATTGGACATCGTCTAATGCCAACAGAGGACGTGTGGATATGTTCTAGACAGTGTTGCCAGAACTGTCCAGGTAATCCCACACCCAAATCCCGTTCCCAAGCTATTCTTGTCTTGTCCCATTGCAAAGGATTAGTATTCTGGATCATAACATATATTTTTGAAATATTTATCTTTGCATAGGGATTCAGAGCAAGTATTTCATCTATAAATTTTTTACTGGCCATGATGCAATAGCAAGATGCTTGACAACAAAACTTCTAAATTGCAAAAATCTAAAGAAGTGGATTTTTGGAATATCTTAGCATTTCTGCAACTCATCAAAGGACATAAGTATACCTTTATCAAATAGATCTTTAATAGAAATCACACCCTGTTTATGCCAACATTGAAATGCTGCATAATTTTTGGAATGGTTGGAAAAGATGATTGTTCATTAAAGGTGAAAACATACTTAGTTGTCCGAGATGAAAATGTCTCCTAAATCGGTGTTAAATTTTCAGAGAATGTCGTACAACAGCATTAAGCATTGGGGAGGCTGGACTGTAGGCATTGATGAACGCAGTAGCGAAGTAAGGGAGGTTGCTGAATCACTGTCTGTCTCCATACCAGCCCATAAAGGCCCTGATTTGTCTTCCAGAAGGATATCCAACGCCTTAGTTTGCTGATGTTTGTGGCCCAGTTGTAATATATAAAACTTGGCAGAGCTAGAGCCCTGTTGCTTTTGGCTTCTCCAAAAAACTTTTTTTCATTCGTGGTACAGCGGTAGAGAATGAGGAAATCAATTTATCTCTTTCCCTAAATACTGCTTTAGGTAGGAAGTGAGGGACCATTCGAAAAAAGTACAGTAAACAAGGCAGTACTGCAGAAAACTTTAATAATATTCATCAATATGCATGAGGATTTCTTTCATCCTCCACCCTCAGAAATCTGAAATCTGAGGTTTTCCACACATTTGCACACCTTTCACTCCTATGACAGAATGTTTCATTTTCAGTTGCCTCCTGAATTTCTCTTTAAGTAGTTAGACTTCATGTATGTTTATTCATGTTGATTTGTTTTGGCACTTAATTAATCGTTAAAATAGTTTGATTAAAAAAAATAATTATGAACAACTAGATTCAACATAATCATGACATTTTTCCATTTGAAATGTAAATGTTATTCTGAGAACAATTTAATGAGAATTGTTTCCTTTCTACAAAGTATGCAACTGGAGCTCCTTGATTAGGTAACATGTACCCCATCAGAACTGATTACTGATAGATTAGAGACTGGATAAGAGAAATATTTTTGTTGTTGCAACTGGTGAGAGTTCTGATACATAAATAGCATTAGCTAGACTGTTCAGCTGCTCCATTTAATAGTGTTTTGGTGTCTGTACAACTTTTCCACACCTATAAAAGTCAGAACAGGTATGATATGAAGACATACAGTATTTTGGTGCTTAATCCATCTTCTTACAGTAATTGTTGCACGACTTAAAAGGCAAGATTTGCTATAACTTTTTGACACTGAACCTTTAGTAATGAGCCACACTGACAGCAAAGGATGCTAATAAGGGGACTTGTGAACACATTTAAATTCACTGGATTTTATTTGGTGGTGTCAGAGTAAAGAGGGCTGAATACACTGCTTAGATTTTGTTTAAAATGTTAATAACCCTGCGATGGACAGGTGACCTGTCCAGGGTGTACCCCGCCTCTTGCCCATTGACGGCTGGAGATAGGCACCAGCACTCGCGATCCCAATAAGGATAAGCGTGTTGGAAAATGGATGGATGGATGGATGTTGATAACCATGTCTCCTTTTCCTTTACCTATGTTGTGATGGGTTTTGATGGTCTTTCACATGAAATATCACTGTATATAAAAACAAAATATTTAGAAATTCCAGTAGGATATGTCCTGGTACTGCAAGTTAAACATTTCAGTTTTTAATCGAAACATTTAAGCTGCTCAAGGGATAACCCAAATCTCTAGCATTCCTTTCACCTCAAGCAGCACTTAATATGTGGAAGCAAAGCTTGCTGATGACAATCGCCGCTAGCCTGTGCTGTTATTGCATGAAACTATTTAAATTAGATAGTTAGTGGTCTCTGTGTTGCCCTGTGATGGACTGGTGACCTGTCTAGTTGTACCCTGCTCAATGACTGCTGGAGATAGTTAGGTGACCACTCCCTGGGACTAGAAGATGGATGGATGATTCAATTTAATTTTGAGAGATTGCTTTCCATTTATATATTAAAACAAACATCCAAAACATCCTTTAACAGAGGATGGCAGAGTCCCTCAGACAGACGATGTGTTGGCAAGCTAAGCTGCTCGCTGAGGAAGTCTGCCTGGCTTTAAATGTCAGCAGAGAGGCTTTGGGAAATCATGAAGGTGGATGAGGGCAGAGACGTGGTCAGACTGTAAAGAAGGGCCCAGCTGTGCCCTGATTTTTTGTTCTCCGCTGCATGCATGCCAGAGTCTGTCTGAGCTGGAGGAACTCCTCCTTACCTGAACACTGGGCTATTTTTAGACTTCACGTCAGTAGCGTGATGCTAATTTTATGCCATGCTGTTCACTCTCAGCTCTTCTACACATGCCACATGCTTCACCTTCACATCTCACCTTCACACACATCTGAAATAAACATCACATTTTTCTTTTACAGTATCAAGACTGGCTTATCAAAAGAGAAACCACCAACAAATAGATCCACTCTTTGCTGAAACGGATTCCCTGTGTTTTAAGTATGTTGCTGGAATGAATGAAAAAGTATTTTTTTCCCAGTCTGTTGAACGTAAAACTGTTTTGCAGATGGACCCGCCCAGTCTTTGCTTTTATTGCCTTCAGTTCTGTTTTGTTTTTTTATCGGGATGCCATTTTTGGTTCTGTGATTGCAGTGAGAAGCCCCCCGTGTTTCTCTCATCAGAGCTGGAGCTCATTCTTTGTCTGTGGCTCTCAACGACACACCGGCTTCAGTTTAATATGACAGTTTTGTTTTACTTTTCTGTAGAGGGGATTTTATTTTCCTTCATGGGATTATTTTATCTGATGACTGCACATATTTCACAATCCTATCCTGTTTTCTGACACTTTGTGTGTCAGAAAACAGTGACAGTGTTACTGCTATGATGATTCTTCCTTCAGTTATAAACTTTATTCTGTTCAGAAAATGAATCTTTTTATGTGAGGAAATTTTGTGACATGTTTAGAAGGGGGTGATATTGTTTCATTACCTTAATTACTAGAAGAATACTTTCATTGTAGAGAAATGATACACTCCTGTTTGGTTTGGTTCTCCTGTCAGATAAAGTTCACTTCGGACAGATTGCAGTTAAGAGATGTGAGCAGGTCAGGGGTCATGGCTTGATTTTACTGTCACATTCTAAATCTAGTCTGATGAGGAGGACAACACAGTGCCTGCTGACTGACCAACAACAGTCTGTATGGTCCTCATTACATCGTTGACCTCTGTTTTCCAGTTGGTCCTGTCGGATACCTGAAATAGTCACAAGCTTACCAAGAATACTTGTCAGACAAAATCAGACAAACTAAAATGATCATTTGACTCTCCAATGCATGTCTGTGAGTGGGATCTGGCTCCTTTCATTTTCTTCTCATGGTATTTCCTGAAATGTCCTAGTCATTGAACAGTACAACTCTCTAATTCTCCGTTCTGTTGTGTTTTCTTAGTTTTGATGTGGAGAATGGGTTATCAGTGGGACGCAGCCCCCTGGACGCCCAGGGCAGCTCCGGTTCTGGTCTGGTCCTACAGGCCAACTATCCACACAGTCAGAGGCGGGAATCCTTCCTGTACCGCTCTGACTCTGACTTTGACCTTTCACCCAAAGGTCCCTCCAGGAACCCATCCTCAGCCAGTGATCTGTAAGTTCATTTCCTTCACTCTTCCATTGGATGACACGTTTGATCCTTTCATTTTTTTACAGGAAAATCTACAAAGCTAGTTTTGTTGTGCCAACTTTCTAAGATGTTTTTCCTGAGGAACCTCCCTTTCTTCCCCTCCATTGTCTCACTGATAACATCAGAAGAAATTAGAAATCATAAAGAAAGTTATTTCTATAGCTAAAAATCGGAAATCTTCATGATTTCCTGTAGGTTCCTTTGCACAATGCCCTAATAATGGGATTTCAAGATGAATTACACGCAGGGTTGTTGCCCACTATACTATACTATACTATACTATACTATACTGTACTATACCATACTGGACTAGACTAGACGTCTTTGGTTATTTATCAGCTGATTTATTTATTTATTTAGCACAGTTTAATCTTTTCTGAAATTGTAATATTTGGATTTCCAGCCATTGCTCACTTGCACAAACATTCAATGCTTCGTTGCTCTTGTTGTTATGAATAAGCATTTGCGGATACTGAGTCCCAGTCCAATACTTCAATACAGTTCATAAAATCAATGTCATGTTTGTGTATTACATTTGCGCAGCATGGCGTTTATGATGCTGCATTCTCCATTTTCCCTCATGGTGACAGATACACTGTGTTTGATCCTCTACCTTTACACAAATATGAACTTTAATGGCATCCCATTTTTAACACAAAGGAATTAATATTTTACTGGTCCACCTTTTGCAACGTTATGACCTTCAACTCTTCTGAGAATGCTTTCCACCAGGTTTAGGAGTGTGTTTATAGGAAATTCTGACCATGCTTCCAGAAGGGACTTTGTGATGCTGAAAAAGAAACCCTGGCTCTCAGTGTCTGCTCTAATTAATCCTAAAGGTTCGCTATCAGATTGAGGTCAGGACTCCATGCAGGCCAGTCAAGTTCTTTCACACCAAACTGGCCCTTCCATGTCTTCATGGGCCTTGCTTTGCACAATGGTACACAGGCCATCCCCAGATAGTTCCCACAAAGTTGGGAGAATTATGTTGTCCACAATGTTTTGTTATGAGGAAGGATTAACTCCTGAACAACTGCCCCATAATCCCCTCTGGACGTGACTTTACACTTGACAAAATGTAGTCAGGCGATTGTGGTTCTCCTGGCAACTGGCAATCCCGGACTCATCCATTGGATTAGCAGACAGAGAAGCATGTTTCGTCACTCCAGGGAACATTGTCTCTACTGCACTAGAGTCCTGTTATGTTGTGTTTTACATCACTGCATCCAAGACTTGGATGCAGCTACTCAACCTTGGAAAAGGGTTTTATGAAAGTCTCTTTGGATTGTTCATGAGCTAATCTGAAGGCTACATGAAATTGGAAGGTCTGTGGTTATAAACTAAATCCGATGACTCTGCTCAGTGACTTCACATGGGCTACATTTTTAGATTTTTACAGCTGACTGTGAAACATTTAATAATGAGGAACTATCCTATCTTATTGCACACGTAGCATCCTATCGCAGTACGAGGGTTGAATACACAGAGTTCCTGAGAGAAACTCATTCATTTGTAGAAACTAAAACAATTTATCTATATCAGTTGTTTCACAGCATACCGTTGATGGAACAGGTACACTTTCAGTGTTTGATAAACACACGTCTTGCTTCTGCTGTTTTCATATGGAGCAGAGTTTTTTTAATGTCAGGCTAGTTTTAGCACCTTTACTCTCTTCTTGGATGACCTGTTTAGAACTGGGTGAGTAATATATTTCAGTGTTGGTTCAGTTTGTTGTGCAGACAAAATGTACATATGTTCTTCAACTACCCTACCCTACCCTAACTAAGAATTTTTCTTGAACTCCTTAAAATTTAGAGACAAACTAAGTAAATCACTAAGAGCTGCCTAGAACAGGTCCCATGACAGTGACACACTCGTTCTTTCACCGTGGAAATCCCTGTAAAGGGTGAAAAACACTCAGATTACACAAACTATTAAGTTTCTGTGTACATGCACACAAAAACTGGCTCTGACTGTGAAAATTTGCTGTGTGAACTGCAGCTGAATAGCTCACTGAGGAAACGGCTGACAATTGCCCAGCAACAGGTATCAGCATCTTTTATCAAGATTCCCATTATAGACTGCAGTGACCAGCGCCCTGAGATTGAATTGGGATGCATTTACTTATCATTGCTTACATTTCTATAGGTGATAAGATTCCCCATTTGAAGAGTAGTTCGTTATATTAATGGTTCTACAAAAAAATGAATTGGTGGATCGGTGCAAATAACAATGATATTGATCTGGTACTGATAGTCTGGGGGAAGAAAGTGTCTCTGTGGCAGCTGGTTTGGGTAAACAGCACTCCGTAGAGCCGACCTGAACACAAACGTTTAAACAGTGTGTGCAGGATGTGTGGGGTCTGCAGAGATGTTAGCTGCCCTTTTCATTAGTCCAGACCGGTACAAGACCTAGATGGATGTCAGCCCCCAAGATCCTTTCTGCAGAACTAATTGTTCATTGTGATTTGGACCCGTCCTGTTTTGTGCATGAGCCAAACCACACAGCGATGGATGTGTACAAAACAGACTGAATAGTAGATAAAGGTGATGGTTCTGGGTATATGTTTAGTCTCTATCAAATCAACCTCAAATAAGCTCCAGGTTCATAATGTCTAAATACCTTCACATTCATCCAGTGAGTAGTCCCAGGTCTCCTTATGCACTCTTGCATATCTCTTTTTGAAGGGAAGAAAGCTTGAAGCACTGGGAGGTCAACTGGTTGTCATCGCGGTGAGAAGATCAAGCAGAATAAAACAATAAAACACACTTTGTCTCCTAAATCCCTCCACTGCTTTGCCTCTAAGCCGAAATATCCCAGCTCTGTCCTTACAATCACCACTAAACTGCAAACACCTCACCTGGGGTCCCCGTTACACAGTTTGGTTCTGCTTCTTTTTATTTTTGCATGTAATAAGAATATTAATACCACCTGTTGTTATTTATCATTTTGAAATATGTCTTTCACCACAATATGTTCCCTCGCCAACCGCCTCTAATGCAGTGCATGTTATTTTTGTTCCTTTCAAGAGATTTTTTTAAAACAGAAGCTTATTGTAGAGTATTCTGTAAAGCAGAATACCCTACACAGAAGGATTTTTGTTCATTGGCACAGTTGTTCACTGTATTTTACTTTATTAAAAAGTCTTAAGATGCTGGAACGACGTACAGTTTGCATACATTCTGCTTTTTTCTGGTCTTTTCCTGATTGCAGACACTCAGAAGACATGATAGTCACACCTTTTGCACAGGTGAGTCCCCTGAAGACTTTGTGCTTCGAAGTTTTGTCACTGTTTGTAATGTTAGATTTGTCTTAGAATAAATTTTTTTAAAGCCACATACTTGGAAGCTGTTGACAGTGATACTCAAATAAAAGAATTACGGAAAACCCAGATTGGTGTGTGTGTGTGTGCGTGCGTGCGTGCGTGCGTGCGTGCGTGCGTGCGTGTGTGTGTGTGTGTGTGTGTGTGTGTGTGCGTGCTCCAGTGGAGCAGCCCGTCAGCTCTGGGTTGCCTCTGCGACAGGATCAGACATCCCGCTGGTATTGCCTGCCTCTTGCGTGGGATGTGCGTCACACTTGTGCTCAGTTTACTCTCTGATAGAAGAGGTGAATCGAATACTGCAGGGGTAGTGCTGTTTCAGATTTGCATGTCAGCCTGTAAGCCCTCTGCAAGAGTCAGGCCTGGACATGTGATACTCTGCAGGGCTTCTCTGCATGCTGAGTCAGTTTTTGGCTCCTGATGGAGGACAGACATAACACAGAGGAGTGACAGTGATGCTATGAAAACATCAGTAGGGAAAAGGAATGCCTCTACGCTGCATGCAAGCTGGAAGGATGAAAGCAACAGCATCAAAGGCTGCCCAGTGATTCATAAGGAGACACGTTTGATTGTGTAAAATAATACATTAAATGAAGACGGGAAGAGGCTAAATCTGTATCATAAGAGCCACACAGGTCCTGTTTGATAAAGTTCCTGTTCCCGTCTTTAGGTCCTCGCCAGTTTGAGGACAGTTCGAAGTAACTTTGCCGTCATAACTGGCCAGCAAGACAGAGCAGCCAGCAAGTAGGTGTTTAACCTTTAAACTTGTTTTCCAGTGACTTTGCTATAAAACCTAACATTTATAATCATGCTGAAAATAACCTGACACCAGCCCCTGTGTTATTTTTATAGGACACGATCTTCAGGAAGCAACCCACCCTCAATGTGTAAGACCAGTCTTGCAGGTTTGTGCTGCTGTCAGAGTGGGCCAATATTCAATAATTAAGATTGGTCTGAATGCCATGGAGCTGTAATTTTAGGTTAC
Source organism: Fundulus diaphanus (assembly GCA_037039145.1). NCBI lineage: Eukaryota > Metazoa > Chordata > Actinopteri > Cyprinodontiformes > Fundulidae > Fundulus > Fundulus diaphanus. Next base: position 51,278,804 of record CM073133.1, read on the forward strand.
TGGTACCACGTCAGAGTGTTCAACGATAAATAAATGTCACCTAGTCCACTGGATTAGGTCCAGTGTGGAAGAAACACACTAAGTGATTGTGACTTAACAGGGAATAACATCATACAGTACAGACCATTGGTCTTACAGTAAGAGAGCGTGAACTTTTATAGTGCTTTGCAAAGGTAATCATACCCAATAAAACTTTTCACACTGTGTCATGTACAGAAGTCAAACTACAATACATTAACACCAACAGAGGTTGGTTCATAATTTTGAGACAGATTTTTTTTTCCAACAATTTCCAACAATTCTGAGAAGTGTGGTATGCATTTATATTAAACCCCCTGAGTCAGCACAGTAAAACTCATCGTATTTTGGCGTTTGCCAGCAACAGCCTTGCATATCACCATACCCTAACCTTCATTTCAAAACAGCTTAATCTCAGTCAGATTGGTCGGAGATCATCTGTGAACAGGGATTGCCACAGATTCTTAGCTGGATCGGGGGAATGAACTTTCACTAGTTCTTTCGAACACACAAGTATGCTTTGATCTAAACCACCGCATTGTTTCTCTGGCTGTATGTTTAGGGTCATTTTACTGCTGGAAGGTCAGCCTCTGCCCCAGTCTCAAGTCTTTTAAACCTTTAACAGGTTTTCTTTCAGGATGGACCTGTTTTTAGCTTTATCCACAAACCATCAACTCCAACTAAATGACCTATCCCTCCTAAAGAAAGGCATCCCCAGAGCATAACACTGCCACCACCTTGTTTGGTCACATTTGTGCACTATAACAGAAATGATGTGTTCACAGTCCTCTTCACTGTTGTTTTTTCATGAAACACAGGGTTTACATGTAAGCATGTGATTTTACATTTTGCTCTCCTGTGACCAGAGCACTTTCCTCCACATGTTTGCAGTATCCCTAAGACCCGTGGCAAACTTCAAACAGGACTTCCCATGGCTTTCTTTCAACAATGGCTTTCTTCTTGCCAGTCTTCCATAAAGGCCTAGATCTGTTGCTGCATTCCATAATAGTTGTACAGGTTCTCCCACATGAGCTTTGGATCTCTGCAGCTCCTCCAGAGTCATCATGGGCGTCTTGGCTGCCTTTCATGAATTATGCTTTAAACTTCTTACTAACTTTATCCCTGATCTGTCCCACTAACCAATCAGAGGCCTCAACAAAACAATTTCGTTTGTACCAACAATAAATTGCATACAGCGGAAGTTATTAAATAGTTGAACTCTGAAGGTGACATGGTGCACGCAGTTTCATTTAGGGGTTTCAGAATAAAGGGGACTGAATGCAGATGTCATTCCTCTTAGCTTTTTAGTTGTAAAAAAAAAAATGAAAGCCATTTATAGTTTTTGCTTAACTTAACAATGATCTACTTCTTTGTGTTGGTCTTAAACGCAATATCTTAATAATTAGAAGTTTGTGGCTTTAAATAGATAAAGTAAGAAAAAGTTAAAGCTGTATGAATATGTTTTCAAAGCACTGTTCATCTTATACTGAGGCAATCTCAGATCTGTGTACATACATATAGAACAATGAGCAAGTTTACAGCCTTTTTAAAGTACATTTGAGCTATTTTTGGGTTAGTTTCTAAAAGCTGACTCCATGGTTTAATACCTTTCTCTTCTTATCTGGAACAGAGGAGCCCCACCAGCAGCTGGCCATAGAGACTCTAGATGAGCTGGACTGGTGTCTGGAACAACTAGAGACACTGAAAACTCGACACTCTGTCAGCGAGATGGCTTCCAACAAGGTACGTTAACAGAATGCCAGCTCTAACTCACTGCCAGGCGAGAGAGCTCTGCTTGGCAGGACAAGCCAGACATTGAGGTGGGCCAGAGTGACACATCATAGATACTGCTTTGATGATTAAAGAGAATTGGGTCCACTTTCTTTTTGTGGCTAGATGTGGGGCACACATTCTCTAAACACGGTAGTCTCAAACTCAAATCAAAATAAATGGAAGCAATGGCTGTGGAACTGGAACTGGTTCCCTAACTGGTATTAGGGAACCAGTAGCTAAATGTGTGCCATCTTCAGGTTTCCATAGAAACCATTGGATGCTATCTACATACCAACTGGTTGTTTGGGGATTATGCCAGTTAAAAGCCTTTTCTGTCCTACCATCACAAACACAAAGTAGTGGAGTTTGGTCAACTATGCTGAAACTTTAGGTTGAGCTGTGAGCTTAAGACAGACAAGACTAAATCACAAAATCAACCTTCTGTCCCCAGACCGACAGAAAGCTGAGCGGAAAAGAGATACATCAGATATGTCCGTGTGCATTGGGAAATGTTATAGAAGAAGGATATGGGCTGTCCTGTCAGCAAAAAGAGGGTCGTAGAAGTATTGCCACCTGGGACACTAATAATATGCCAGTAATCACAGTGACATTAAAAAACGGTTTACTTTAAGGCCTTTTACACATCTTTCACCAGGGATGGCAATAATTATGGTTAACCCCACATAAGCAGGCAGTTTTCTTTCTCTAATGTCACTGGAACTGCTATTTATTTTACAAGAGCGTGGTCTTCTTGGTGCAGATGCTTGAATCCATCGCCTCCATCAGGTTTACCGGTAAGGAGGCACTCCTTGTCTTGACTCAGGTGCAGAAAAATCTGAAGCTGCAAATGAAATGGCATCACTTCAGCTCATGCATTCCTCTCATCCACCATGCTCCTCTCAGACTGCAGCTCTCCTGTGACTCCTTGATCAGGCCGCCTACACACCACTCACATTTGCCACATATAAAAGCGTGCCTCTCCGCACACTTCCCCTGTTTTCATACATGCTCTCAGATCTTTCATGGCCTCAGCAGCTGCAGGAAACCTCCAACGTCTCCTTTAACCTTTGTCCCCCACATATAAAGCAGTGAGTAATGATTGATATTTTCACTGTGACACTGTGGAACAAAGCCAGAAACACAGCTGAGTGAAGGAAAGATGGTACATTTTATATGGAATTTCCTGTAAACACCACACGTGTCTTTCAGGATGTCATACACTTTTTCTTGTTTTCAACCTGAAAAGAATAAAAGCAATAGTTTTGATTTCAAAAATGCGCTGCGTAGAGATCTGACTGAATGATTAACCATATGAGTAACCATATTTCTGTGGTCCATGGTGTCCTATTTTTATCTTGGTGCCATATCAGTAAAGCTTCTCTCCACATTCATTCAGTGTTTTCCCTGTTATCATCTCTAAACCTGGTGCACATGGTGCATCTCAAAATCCCTGCTTCTATCTGCCCTGCCTACTCGGTTCATCTCTGCTCCAATGGCGGACCATTGATTCCCTAACCGTTGCTGTAACTGCTGCCTGATTGGCTGCTATTCTTAGACTTTTTTTCTTTTTTTTTTTGAAGGAGGCGGACACTAGAGTAGCTCTTGCCTCTGTTTACACACTATAGTGAGCAAGCAGCAACAGTGTGAATGAGGAAGGGTCAGGGGGAGTGTGGTGCAGCAGTTTTTCTGCCTCACATCCCTCTGCATTCTCTCAGCTGCAGCTCCATCCTTTTGTTGTGCCATGAACCGCTTTTACACCTGATCTGCACAGCTGCTCAAAGCTCAAAAACCAACTGTTGGACTCTCTATTTGAACTGGATTTAAGCAGGATGCTCTGCTAATCAGGAGAAACTCTTTTCTTTCATTCCTTTTTTTTTTATTTTGACTCCCAAGCGTAACTTTGCGCTGAAATGCCAGAAGCAACTTGTCTTATCTGCGCGCTGTGGATGTTCGCTCAGGTGAGAAGAGGCAGGCGATGAACTTGGTTGAAGGGGTGAGACGGCACCAGGGTTTAGTGTTACCTGTCAAGAGAATTAGAAGACACAAGCACCTGGTGGATGAAACATGAGAGTGGATTTTCTCCTCACATGTCTCAGCTAAGCATAAGTGATCATATTTATCCCACGCTGATTAAATAGGTTGTGTTTACATGCCTTAAGAGTGAATTTCTTTGTTTTGATCTGTTGCTTAAAAGGTCCAATCGAACCAAGTTGTTTTGTTCTGTTTGACTAGGCTCATGCATGTTTGTTTTATTTGTCCTCAGTTCAAGAGAATGCTGAACCGAGAGCTCAGCCAGCTGTCAGAGACTAGCCGCTCGGGGAACCAGGTGTCTGAGTTCATCTCCAGTACCTTTCTCGGTAAATGGTTCCTCTTTTTACAGTGCTCCAAGTAGATGTGTGTGTACGGAGCATTGAAATGTATTCTTACGTCTTGAACCTTTCCTCATTTTGCCATGTTACAACCACAAACTTCATTATATTTTATTGGGATTTTATGTAATACAACAATATAGACCATAGTTGGTTGCAAACTGGGATAAAATTATGCATGGTTTTCAAAACTATGGTGTGCATTTGTATTCAGCCCCTTTGAGTTAATACTTTGTAGAACCAGAGATGGACTGAAAGCATTTGCTCATTCCTCTTTGCAAAATAGATCAAACTGATTGATGGTGGCAGGAGGACACCTGTAAACCATGCTCAAGCAACAAACCTTCACCCCACCCCTGTCCTAGTTGAAGAAAAGTCTCTCCATGGCATGATGCTGCCACCACCGTGTGTTAAAGTGCATTGTTACACAGTGCACTGCTTTTTTGCTTGTAGGCCAAAAAGTTCAGTTTTGCTTTCATCTGACCAAAGCACTTTGTCATCAAACTACAAACAGAACTTCTTATGGGTTTCTTTAAGCGATGGTTTACTTCTTTTCACTCCTCTATAAAGCCCAGATATGTGGAGTGGGTGGCTTTGAGTCTGCCAGTCAACAGCATTTCCCACCTGAGCTGTGGCTCTCTGCACATCCTTCAGAGTAATCATTGGCTGATTTTTTGATTAATACTCTCCTTCACTGGCCTCTCCGTCAAGGTGGACGCCCATCTAATGGTAGGTTTACAGCTCTGTCATCCTTTTCCCATGTTCAGATGATGGACTGATCAGAGTTTAGAGATGGTCACAGCTTGGGTCATCGTTTTAGAACCTAACGCTGCTTTAAACTTCTCCACAACGTTCTGCCTAACCTGTCCAAATGTTCTCTAACAAACCCCTGAGGCCAGAAAGAGAACAGCTGGATTCATGCTGTGATTAAACTTTTGAAGGTAATTGGTTTCACTAGATATCATTTAAGGGGTATCCGAGTAAAAAGGACTGGCTTCATATGCTGCACCAAACTGTGCATCCTCTTCATACCTCTTTACAGTTATGTGTTCAGTTGTGTTGTTCTGTCACACAAAATCCCAATGAAATACATTCAAGTTTGTGGTAGTAATGTGACAAAACATGAAAAGGTTTAAGACGTATGAATCCTTTTGTAAGGCACTGTGACTATCTGTATATTTTCGAGGTGATTACTGAGAAATCACAGGGTTAAGTGTTTGTCCAACCTATTCTAACAGAGAAACCACATGACATGGACATCATGTCTCCTCCTACCAAGGAGAAAGACAAAAAGAAGCGTCCCATGTCCCAGATTAGTGGCGTCAAGAAGGTCACCCACAGCCTCGCCCCCTCCACCATCCCTCGCTTTGGGGTCAACACCAGCCAGGAAGAGCTCCTCGGAAAGGTAAAAGGACAAGTCCATCACTTCTTTGTTATAAACGAAGGGAGGCTGCACTGAACCTCAAATATTGCATGTTATTTATCACAACTCATGTCTATGCCCTGGCAGGAGCTTGAAGACATTGACAGGTGGGGTATCAACATCTTCAAAGTTGCAGAGTACTCTGGGAATCGCCCGCTGACAGTCGCAATGTACACAATCTTTCAGGTACCCTGTTAGCAGGAAAATTAGAGCAAAGACTCTGGTACATCAAATCATGGCGTGGTGAACTGAATGAATGAAACATCTTTTCAAGTTTTAACAAATAACTGGTATCTTTATCTCCACTAAGCCAGAGTCTACTTTGTTTTGCTTCTTTAGGAACGTGATTTGCTTAAAACCTTCAAGATTCCTGTGGAGCATTTTATCAACTTCATGATGACACTGGAGGATCATTACCACTCGGATGTGGCTTACCATAACAACATCCATGCTGCAGATGTGGTGCAGTCCACACATGTGCTGTTGTCCACCCCTGCTCTGGAGGTGACCGCAGCTTTTTATAAACTTTTTATATTCAGCAAACCTGAACTGTAGGATCTATCAAAAGCTTGTTTCATCCATCACTAACGCATGTTGATTGTCCTCTTTTGGGTTTCAAAGGCCGTATTTACTGATCTGGAGATCCTGGCTGCGCTGTTTGCAAGCTCCATCCATGATGTAGATCACCCCGGATTTTCCAATCAGTTTCTCATCAACACCAGTGCGTTTACATGGTTTCTCTTTTGATTTGGTTCAGTAAATGGACAAGGTGTAGAATGTGGTATGTTTCACAGCAATTTGGTTAACTTTGTTGTCTCCTTTAGACTCAGAGCTGGCCTTGATGTACAATGACGTGTCCGTGCTGGAGAACCATCACCTGGCTGTGGGTTTTAAGCTTCTGCAGGAAGATAACTGTGACATCTTTCAGAACCTGAGCAAAAAGCAGAGACAGTCTCTGCGCAAAATGGTCATTGACATGGTGAGACCAGAAAGTCAGCCCTGCCCAGTTTAATGGCTGCTTTTCTAGTGAGTTTCACCCATCAGCTGTAATCTAATCTGATTGATGCTCTTGCAGGTGCTGGCCACTGACATGTCTAAACACATGAACCTATTAGCAGACCTAAAAACCATGGTGGAGACAAAGAAAGTAACCAGTCTGGGTGTCCTTCTCCTGGACAACTATTCAGATCGCATACAGGTGAGAAATGCTTTCTGATAATGTGTGAATTCGCTGGTCCTTCCAATGAATTCATGCAGCTAGTTTTTCACATTTTGTCACTCTGTAAATTCCATGTATTCACTTAGGATTTGTTGTGATAGACTGACACTAAGGCATACATGATGTATAACAGAAATATCATGTATCATTTTCTTTCCACTTTAAAATTACGCACTGATGCTTCTGTCCCAGAAAATCCAAACAAAATCTCTGGAAGTTAGTGGTTGTAATGTCACAAAATGTGAAAGTTTTGAACCCTTCTGTAAGGTGCTATAGGAATTCAATCATCTGCTAACTTCTTAATGCAGGTTCTTCAGAACATGGTCCACTGTGCTGACCTAAGCAACCCGACCAAACCACTTGAGCTGTACCGTAAGTGGACTGATCGCATCATGGTGGAGTTTTTCACTCAGGGGGACACGGAGCGAGATAAAGGAATGGAGATAAGCCCCATGTGTGACAAGCACAACGCCTCCATAGAGAAGAACCAGGTATGAAGAGATACTCGTGAAGAAAAGCATGTCAGGACCTTCAGCTGTGCAGAAAACACTGACAGGGTTTGGACGTTCTGTTTCAGGTGGGATTCATCGACTACATTGTTCATCCACTCTGGGAGACGTGGGCTGACCTGGTGCATCCTGATGCTCAGGAGATCTTAGACACGCTGGAGGACAACAGAGAGTGGTACCAGAGCATGATCCCACGAAGCCCCTCACCCAGCCCAGATGGGCAGGAAGAGAGGGGCTCTCTGGAGGGAGCTTCAGCACCCAGCGGAGGCCCAGGCTCCAATACTGCTGAGAAGTTCCAGTTCGTGCTGACCTTAGAGGAAGAAAGTGAATCTGACACAGAGAGCACACTTGAGGAAGAGAAGGGCTGCAGGAGCAAAACCAAACATGGCGGTGCAGTTGATTCAGGATCTGTCACAACTCGACGGCTCAACAAAATCCTCACCGGTGACTCCGGCAGGACATTTTCTTTGGACTCTGAGAAAGATATGGCTGAAGATAGAGAAACAGACCAAGAAGGCCTCTCTGAGGTCCCACGTTTCAGACTCGGTACATAGCACCAGCCACAGGTGTTTCCCATCAGACCCTCTTTGTTTCACTCAGATTGATGTCAGTGCCTTGGTCTCTGTCACTGTTCTTCCCTCACGTCAAACGGATGCCATCCTTCCGTGGCTCTCCTCAAACAGGGTGACAGTAAGATTCAAGCCGGATGTTCTGGAAGGCAGATGAGTGTCGAGTGGATGAGGAGGGTTTTGCAGCTTTACACAATGATCACTTGCACTGAAAAAAGACGGACAGGTTTGAACACCGTTCCATGAAGGACACAAAGCTACTTTCCTACCTGTCTGTTGTGTTCTTTGTTTTCATTCAATGAAGACAAGAAGTAAAAAAAATTTCTTGAGTCTCTCAAAGGTCTATTACAACTTAGGACAGAGGTATCTTTGTCATTAAACTGAGACAGTGATGATTCACGGTAAAAAGGACCTTCCAGACTTCTTGCCATGCAGATTAGGAGGACAGTGCTATTTTGGTGGATCTTTTTCAGGATGTTGGGGTGTTTCTTATCTTCATTTATACACTAAATGAAGGGTTTGTTCAGACAGAACACATCTGGGTAAAGTTATTGAAATGTCAGACTAGTATTTGGAATCTATGTGTAAAACTAAATGTAGCAAATGTTTGGACTGACTACCTTACTGTCACTATATTGTCACACCAAAACTTGTTTTTGCTTGCGGTGCTGTCTGTTGTGTTTATCAGACAGGTATGACTTTGAATATGTTTTTTTTCTATTTTCTCATAATGTTAAACTAGGATATTGTCATCCAGAATTAAGAAAACTAAATCAGCATCATGGTGTTGCTGGGCTGTTCAGGAAATACATCCAAAGAAGTTCAGGAAGAGCAGGTGCTGCCTCCTAGTGTCTAAAAATGGAAATGATTGTCTGGGACTGAGGCAAGGTTTTGCATCCGAAATGTATCAGAGTGTTTTTTATTATTATTTTGCTCCTGTTTTCTATTTGAAGATCAAATTTAATTCTAGTTGAGTTGTTTTTTTACACTGACAAGCACTGGCAAGGATTTTTTTAGGGCTTAAGCCAAAACAGGAACACGCTGACAACTGTTTATGATAAAGAGCGATCAGTGCAAATGTCATGCAAAAACTGCAAAAACGCAAACAACTTTGAACACTTTTAGCACTACATTGACGTCCATTTTAGTCACTGGCATCTGCTCAGTGACTGTTTTTAAACGACTCAACACATAAGCTCAGTGTAGCTGACGAAACCCAGAGGGTTACCAACAGAGATTTGTCTTTGCCACATTTTTCCTCTTTTTTCCTGTCACAGATCCATATTTTGCTCTTTGGAGAGAAACAGTCAATGACACCAAACAAGTGCCAAGCAAGCATGACACAAGCAGTACTGTAATTTCCATTTTGCCACCGGCTACTTTCCATCAGCAGCTGATAAAGCTGGCTGATTGTAGCGATCTGTGTGCCAACTGGACCTTAATGTCTGTGGTCATTTTTGTCTAACTCCTGTTCAGATCACTGTATCTGACCATTTATTAAAACAGTGATTTTATTTTGTGACTGAGTGATTACGTTAACGTTTAGATTTTTTTTTCTTTTTGGTTAAACCAGATGCACTTTGAAAGGTACTTTTACAGTTCTGCACATCCGGTGCACTTAAACATGTATAACATGACTGTGTTACTGTTTAGTCAGTTGGTGGTTTAATTGCCAGGGCTGGACCACTACAGGTGTTAAAGGGTTGATGTCGCAGGGACTTCTTTGAAGACCTTCAGAAAAAAAACTGTGCTAAGTTGTCCACCGTTGGCTGAAGGATTCCAACCACCATAAGAGTTTATGAAGGATTACTTAAAAATTGGGGTGGTGTTAAATTTGTTTTATTTTGTTACCATTAAAAGATTTAAGTTATGTTTTCATGTGTGAATAAGCTAAAAGTTTCTATTGAAGCCTTATTTTAATTTGATGTTTTATTTTTCTGGTTAAATGTATTCTGTCTTCAAATCCTAAACAACACCAAACCCTCCAACTTTCAAGTGTGCCTTCAACGCTAAGGACTTTTTAACCCCAACCAGCACAACAATATGCAATGATTAAGTCTGTCTTTTACCTTAATGATTTTCTATTTTCCTCACAGAGACCCATGTGCAATGTATTTTTTTCAGTGCTGTTAGCACAATGAGACGAATGGACAGTGCCTTAGTGAAGGCCTATGTGCGTTTAAGTTGAATGAGACAAACTGTGACTATTAGTAAGACTTTATTTTCTTTCGTTTCTTTCCAGTCTGCTAATAATACGACTCATTTGCAAAATCTTTTCTTTTTCTGCAGATGTAACTGAGTGACAGATTTTCTCCTGTTTTCTGAAGCATCTCAGTCCTATCTTTCTGTTTGCCCTGAACTCACCACATGGTTCATGAAGGCCATGCAGTATTTGTGCTGATTACAGACCTCAGTTCGTAATGAATATAGAAACACACGGTCATTCCTGACCCGGGTTTATACACCGATCAGAATTGATATTATGAGATGCTGCAGCTTTGACAATCCAAACTCTGCTGTTTAACTCTGGGTGTGTTACTCCTCCTTCCAGCTACAAATTCCCAATAAAGACACAAAAAGCTCTTTGATGACATGCTCTTTGAATGTTTTCTTTTAATCAAAATATTTGAATACACACACACACACACACATATATATATATATATATATATATACATAGATAAAGCACCTGACTAATAATGTGTTGGTCCCCATTTTGCTTCCAAAACAGCCCTGATAGTGTAGGCATGGACTACACTTGACTCCTGGAGGTGTTCAGTGCTTTCTGGTAGCAGCAGATTTTTCGTTCTTTTTTTGGCACTAGTGGCTCGTTTTTTGTACAGTGGGCTGACAGGAAAGGGGGTATGAGAGAGACATGTGGCAAAGGACCACAGGTCGGGGTTGAACCCAGGTCGGTCACGTTGAGGACTGAGGCTTCTGCATATGGGTTGTGCCCGCTAACCACTGCACCACCACAGCACACCCCAGCAGCAGATGTTTCAAGTTCATGCTTTAAGAAGGGGCCTTCTTGCATTTAATGGGTTTGTCTTGTACATTGCTTAAATGCTGGACTGAATTGAGATCTGGGAAAATTCAGAGGCAAAGTCAACACTTCAAACTCATTGTTGTGCTCATTTTAAGATGGATTGTTCTGATGAAACAGGCCACAGCTATCAGGGAATACATTTGCAATGTAAGGGGTGAACAAGTTCTGCAACAATGTTTGTGTAAATAATGCAAGTCAAAGTAACATCAGCATGGATGACAAGACCCAAGCTTTTCCGAAGCAACACAGAGCCTCCGCCAGCGTTCTGTCTTCCTATTGTGCATATTGCTGCCATTTGCTGACCATCAAAATGATGTACATGGAATGTACGTGTATGTGTATGTCATGTAAAACAAACCATAATTCATCAAACAACACCACCACTTTCCTTTCTTTGGGGCCTAATTCCCTTTTTTTGTGGCAATGAACAGTGGATCGGACCAGTCTTTGCTCCCCACCACATGCACCAGTTCACCTTGGTTCCTTCCCCAGCCCTCTTGATAGAACCGGACAAGTGCAGACTGAGAGCATAAGATGTGAGTTTGTTAACCTAGTAAGCTTTGCATTCACAATATATGGGTTTCACTAGCGCAAGATTCTTCAGATAAACCTCTACTTTGGATTTTTAAGCAATTGTTAGAAATCAAAGAGAAATATATATATATATATATATATATACATACACATACATATTAGAATGTTTAATCAAATGTGACAGTTCTCTTCCCTGTTTCATAATTTACTTATAGGCTTCTTTCCTTTTGTTTCATTAAACAAGGTCCAAAACTGAAGACTCATGCTTGGTGAATCGGAGTCCACCTTGGACAAGAACCATAAAGATATGACTTTGTGCGGCGTCTGCTGAAAGGTCCGTGTTTATATGTTAGTGCCAGAACTACTTCATCCTTGGAACTGATCCTTGGCTGCTACTTGAACAAAATGACTGCAATGAAGAAACACATCAGCAGAAAAACGTAGCCTTGGGCAGTTCTCTATCAGAACTGGAGAGAACAGCAGCCAAAAAAGAGATGGTGAATGGAGGACCGAGGCATGATTAGACCCAAAGCTCAAAAGAAATCCATAGACCCATAGAGGATGTGAAGCATTTTTAAGTTTAATGTTGGATAAATGAACTGGCTCTGTAGCTGAAATTAGTTCAGGTGATTTTTTTTTTCAAAATGTGACAAACATCAATAAACATTTGCATCTGAATGCTTAAGATTATAGTCAAGTGGCTGAAAATCAGCCATAATTCAGAATCCTGTATAGGAAAGTCAGAGATTTCCTGACCTCAATATCCAATACAGCAGCTGCTGGTACAAAAAAAAAAGAAATATAGTTTGATTTTTCTCCTTCGGGTCCCAGCTAATCCAGAGGTTGTTATTGAGGAAGCAACTCATTGTTCTTGTGAGGATGCTGATGTCCACACAGACGTTTAGACGGTCACAGATTCTGTCACGGCATTGATGTCCATCCCAGTCTTTAACCTCAAAACAAGCATGCAGGGCTTCCTAAGCTTATTGTTACCATCTCCTCACAGTTCTTTTGATCACAGGTTGCCTCTGATAAAGGGCTTTATACTCCAAGCAGAGGTCTTGCTTGGAGATGAATCCTTGAGGTTTGGATGAAACAAATCCAACTTGTTGCTTTCTCTGGTAGAGCAGCTGACGAACTGTTGAGACATAGGAAGTGTAGCAGAGGGTGAGGCCTGATTAAAATCACCAGATATGACCACAGACGCATTGGGGTGTTGTGGCTGTAGCTCAGCAACAACTGAGCTGATGTCATCACATACGGTGGCTGCCAAAATAACAGGCAATTTCTGTGTAAATAATATGCATGAAACATACCGCTGACCGTTCAATATCTGAGCCGCACAGACAAAACTTCAAACGAAATAAAACAAACACACAGGATATCCTTTTAAGTCACACACTGTAATGTCCCTTTGTCCGTTGGGAGTGAATGCATAACATGCAGAGAAATGTATAAACTTGAAATTTCTAAAAGCAGTGAGAGTGGTCACAGATCTTAACAAGGAGCAAATCAAGCTATTTCAATCAGTGTAACCAGAATACAAGAATACATTGCAAAAAGGCTGCTCAAATATATTGGCAGCTATTACTTAAGTGGTTTTACCACGGATTTTTACCAGGATTTTAAGTTGGCGATAATATTCTAAAACAAAACAGTTATAAAAAAAGGAAAACTAACAGAAAGTAATACATATTCTTTATGCTTGTTCAAGAGAAAAATATGCCAAATCGAAATATATTTGTGTTTTTTCTCTTTTAACACTACTGTCACAATTCTGAGGTGTTAGGGTTTTGATCTCATTCTCTGTTAATTAGTCAGCGTCCCTGCTTACCCTTCCTTCTCAGCTGCTTCACAGACCCCCTGATTCACACACCTTTGTCATTAACACGCCTCCCCGCAGCATATAGGCTCACAGAATCATGCACCTTGTACATTTTGTCGTCAGAATAGAAATTGTTACCTTTTCTTTTAAAAAGACCGCCAAACTTAAAATGTGTTAGTTTTGAGGCTATTGTTGTTTCCAGTCCTTTCGATGAATAAACGACGAAGACGTGATGGGGCGGGGTTTGTAGAGTTGAGTCATTGAAGCCTCTGCTGTGATTGGCCAGCTGTCCTGCCAATCACTCTTACGCTCTGCCTGTGCAGGTGCAACGCTGGGCTCATAGTTGCTGCAGGGAAGTTGAGGGGAAAATCTCCCATTTCATGGTAAACCCTGCGCTCCTCTTTCGTAGCGGGGCCGTGTTCATTCTAACAGCGGACACAGAAAGAACGGAAGTTATTTATCCTTTCCGAGGTTAGTGCTTTAGTTAGTTGTTAATAAGCAAGAGTAACCTTCATTTGACATAGCTGGGATGCTTAGCTAGCTCCAGCTGTCACATTTAAATGTTGGACAATGTCGCTTGGATGAATTAGCCTTGAAGTAACAGATGCTTGCATTCGTTGATGCCATTTAGTAGTTAATACTGCCCTTATTCTGTCTCGTGTTTATTATCAGCAGTAATTAACATGTAACAACGCATATAATCACAAACCGGAGCGTTTTATCGAGCTGTTTTTTAGAGTACAGCTACATCATTCAGGCTAAGCTCCGTTACCGGCTGGCTCTGGGGTTCAGGCTGTTTTATTTGGAGCATTAAGATCAGAACAGCCGGTCGGATGAGGCAGGAATGAAGGCAGTCGTGTGTCAGTCACTTAGGCGCAGGGTTACCACCAGCGACATGGCAGTTTAGTCCATGCTTAGCCGGCTAAGCCCCTCCACTTCCGCCCTCTTATCCCCCAGGAGGTGAAGGTGTGCGGGTTGTGTCTGACTGCGCGGAAGTACTCCATGCTGGGAATGGGCTACAGTTACCCTGTTCACCCTACTCACTTTGCCAGAATTCAGTCTCAAGCTAAAAATGTTTTTGTTTTTTAGCAAATGATGCCAAATTTGTGCAGAGTCAGTATTTACAGCGCTGGTCACACCTCCTTGCCTCCTTGGGGCTTGGCGCTGAATGTTCTGTCTTTGAGCCACTTGATTACTTTCCTTACAACAAGGTGCCTCCATCATGCTGGAAAACACACAGATCCTCACCACCCTCTGCCTGGCTTGTAGGCAGAAGCTGCTGTCTCATGGCAGTGCTATTATGAGTAGAAGCTCCACACACTGATTGTGTCAGCATGCTTCAGTGTGTGAACCACTCCTTTTCTTCTTTTAACAATTTAGTTCCCAGATGTCCACAATCAAAGGCAGGGTTCATGAGATAAAATGAGTTTGACCCGGTCTTCAACCATCCACCCTTGTGCCTCCTGCGAAGTTTCTGTCTGTTTCTAATGGTTTGTTGGACAGAAATCTCACCCTTGCCACTTCTCTTGTCACAAGGCCGTTGTCCAAACTGTTCACTGGGTTTGCAGACGCCCTCACACCCTTCTGCCGCTAATATTATTCAAGCTCTACACTGGTGGCAACACAGTTCTGTAGTTCTCCACTGGAAAGGAGATAGTCTTAGCACTTGTTCAAACATTCAAATGCCTTCTTTGCTCAATCTGAAACATTAGTTCTGGAAATGTTTAATAATGTAGAAAGTTGTTTTGTCTGGAGTATTCTTATCAGATATACGAGGTGGAGGAAACCATTGCTAGCACAGGAGGATGAGGATTCAAAGCATACTGTATGTTCCTCCATTATAACAGTCAGGTTTTTCTCAGCTTCAGCTGTGCTGATGATGTGACCAGAAATGAAATCAGATGTTCATTTGGGCCACGGGGAAATAACTGTAACAAAATGTTTCTAAAGAAGGGCTGGACGATATGGAAAAAAACATATGGATAAAAGAGAAATCATATTAATCGATGTGGATAATTATCAAAAAATTCAGCCCTGGCCATTTTATATTGTTGCTCAATGATTTATTTTTAGATAAAGAATGAACAAGCGCTAAATTCAAACTCAACCCTTTATTCAACCAACTTTTTACCAAAACTGCAAGTTTTTAAAAAAGACAAAAAGTACACATTCTCTGTGAACTCTTTAAAGGGGGCGGAGCTTGGTCCTGGTCTGCCTTTGTGATTGGTTGGGGGGTTGTAATGCCTGCAGTATTAACCTACATGATAGGCTAGAATGCAAAAGGAAACAAAACTGTTCTATTGAACCTTTTATTGACCTTTTTTTTTCAATAGGCAACTCATGTCTATCGATCAATATATATTGTTATCGAATTATCATCCAGTCCTGGTTTAAAGTATACAATTTAAACTAAGATTTGCTGTTAATCAATCCGAAACCCATCACTCTGCCAAAGGAAACTGCAACAATGTAAATCATCAGCACAAAAATTTTAATCTGCAAAGTTTGCAGAACGCAACAAATGTGTAAGGCTCAAAAATTTACCACGACTTTACATCCTCCCTCAAGCTCAGATGGTAAGATCCTGAAGAAGACTGGAGGAACGAATACAAACTGTGAAAACACTGTGTGAGTCGGTGAATCTTGTACACAGGTTGGTTTGGGACTGTAGTATATGGTTGCTTGTTTCATGGGTTGTAGTGCGGGGTGGTTTACTTGTTCAGGCGCTGTGTTTGAATGACAGCGTATTATTTCCCCAAGCATATAAACTAAAAGTAGTAATTGTTGGCTGTCTGTTCATGCATAGATGGCGTCGGCAAATGCAACATATGGACAGAAGGAATCCTCAGACCAGAACTTTGATTACATGTTTAAAATCCTCATCATTGGGAACAGCAGCGTGGGAAAAACCTCCTTCCTCTTCCGATATGCAGACGACTCATTCACACCGGCGTTTGTCAGCACGGTGGGCATTGACTTCAAGGTGAAGACCATCTATAGGAACGACAAGAGGATAAAACTGCAGATCTGGGTGAGGACTTGCAGGTCTTGGGTTGTGGGTAAAGGCTATTTGTAGACACACCAATCAGACATTTGTGGCCAATTTCTATTTTTTCGTTGAGCTTTGACCTTCCCATACCAATTTCAATTTTCCTTAATTTCCCCTCGAATAGAAAAAATATTAAGTGTCATTTAGAATTTTTTAGAGCGTTCCTGCTGTGAACAAAGACAAAATGATTACAGAGCTGACAAACACACTGTAAAGGCCAAAACACACCAGAAGCATCTGACTGTTCATGCTACGATCTAATTTCTTCAAATCACACAGGCTGTGAGTAGAGGTTCCCTCTGCGGACCCCTGGACTCACTATATGGAGTATTCACGCGAGAATAGACACCGGAGCTGCATAAACACAAGCAGGTGTGTTTATGCACACCTGCTTGGATAAGTACGCTGGAGAAATTTTTTTGAAAAACTGAAATGTCTCCCAAAGCGGATGTGTTTTTCTTTGCCACTGTGTCTCACTTCCTGTCTGACTTATGACATTCTCATCAAATTGTTGCATAGGTCAGACAAAAATGCTTCTGGTCTGTCATGGTCGGACAGTCGGAGGCATAGTCGCGAGGAATCTTAGGTGGTTCTGCGCAGCTCCATTCACTTCAACGTATTGTAATTGCTATCAATGATCCTATTTTCTGTCCGATCTAGGGAAAGTAAAAATAGGCTGATTCTGGTCACCACCTGATTTCTCAGTTGATGTGTAACTTTTTTTGATCCAGATTCTGTAAAGAACAAACTAATTGAAGATAGTTTGGAGAGACCATCAATGAAAATACAGATTTGTTGCTTGTTGGCATCGAAGTTGCACTATTTCCCCTTAATAATTTCATCAGTGCTAACTAAAGAGGAGAACTTTTATTTTTGTTCATCTGCCGAATCCTCCCAAGCAGTGAGCAGACAATGTCTTCTCTGAGGGAAATCACTCAAATATTTAAGTAAAAACAAACAGCTACTTTCAGCTCACTTTACTGTCTGTAAAGCAAGCAGCAGATGGATTCCAGAAGTGCAGCGTTCTTATTTATGCAACATACGTCAACATTACTTTATGAAATAAAGCATTCATTTGTATACATTGCCTGAATCCACACAATGTACATCTTTTTACTTAAAACGTAGTGATCAGAGGCGCACACATTGAACGAGGTGAATATGTGATTCAAGGTGTGTGGTAATTAGTGCAATAGTTTCAGAAAAAAAAGACTAGATTAAAAACTAAATGATATTTATATCCAGCTTTGTAATCCTGGGTGGAATCATCTGCAGCTCTGTATTATATATCTGCCATGTGAAAACAGAGCGGGTCTCCTTCCTGCTCTCTTGTGTCTGACTGCATGCAGGGCTTTCAGGACGAGGCAGCTGCCTGTGCCTGTGAGACAGCGCTGAGGGAAAGTGGGATTCCTCACGCAGGCAGCTCTACCTGCTGTTGGGAAACAGTAATGGTAGCCAGATTGCTGCTTTCATGTGATTTGCTAAATCACCAAAACCACAGAGAATAGTGACTAGACTTGTTTCTAGTTGCTTTTTTGGATAAAGGTAACTATAGGGGTCTGAAAAGTCCCCAAATATAACGACAGAGTCGCTAAGTTGGAAACACTGGACTGCCATCTCTAGTTTCCCTTCACTACCGACAGCAGCGCAGCGCCCAATAGTCACCAGTAGCTACATTCACTAGCAGCTTCATGGCGAGACAGACAGGAGCCGGAGAGGTTTGTTTTTCAAAATAAAATAAAATTTAACATTGCACTTAAATTTAAACTCCAATAATGATGAGAATAAGTGTACAAATTTGCAGTAGCTTTGCTATATCATATGCTTTATGTTGTTCTTTGAATTCATTCTGGAGATGTGGGGGCTTTTGTTTTTGTGTGGCATTGCACCACAATCAAATACATGTAGCGGAAACCCTGGGAATACATAAAAGTATAATTCTAACGCAACATAGACCATCTCAATATAAACAATATAGTCTCATTTTCTTTCTTTTCTTTTTTTTTATCTCGATATTTTTAAAATCTCGATATATTGTCCTGCCCTGCTCAAGGCCACATCATGCCGGCACAGCGGCTTTAAATTCAGCCTGCTGAGCAAATATAGCTATCTGCCCTAGATCAGCTCTAAACGTGGTCCACTCCTGTATTTACTGTCAAATTAGGAATTGCCCAGTGCACGTGAAAATTTCTGTTCTGAACAGGACCTTTGTCTCCCTCTAGTGGCGAGAAACAGAACTGTGAATTTAGTTTTGTTTACATATGTTGCCTATTTATGGGCAATAAGCTTAGACGTTAACTTCCATTCATCCATTTTCTGACCCGCTTAATCCCTCATGGAGTCGCGGGGGTTGCTGTTGCCTATCTCCAGTGTTCACCGGGTGAGAGGTGGGGTTTACCCTGGACAGGTCGCCAGTCTGTCGCAGGGCAACACAGAGACAAACAGGACAAACAACCATTCACGCACACACTCACACCTAAGGACAATTTAGAGAAGCCAATTAACTTAACAGTCATGTTTTTGGACTGTGGGAGGAAGCCGGAGTACCCGGAGAGAACCCACACATGCACAGGGAGAACATGCAGACTCCATGCAGAAAGATCCAGGGTTGGAGTTGAACCCAGAACCTTCCTGCTGCAAGGCAACAGTGCTATAAGACGTTAACTTGAATGACGAAATTAAGATATGTGAAGAAGTCACATGTTGAATTTGCATAAATGCAATACCATCTCAGCCTCGAACTGAGTCTGCATTGTCCAACACATCACTGATGAGTGAGTTATGCCAGACACAATCGCACTAAATGTCAACCATGTAATACTAATTAATGCAGTCTGTTATTTTACTGCTTCGTAAAGCTATTGAGTTTCATTAGAAATCTAGAAGGCTAGTATCACACTGCTTTTTGTGAGTACAATCCCTGTAACAACAACCTCACATATACAAAAGTTACACAACTGTGTGTGCAACTGATTTAATGAAATAAAAACTATCAGAAGTGTAAATTAAAAGTGCATTCCAGTTGGTAGTTTTAATATGCAAAGTTACTGTGCTGGATTTTGGTGTTAGAGATGGTAAAGACCTCAAATGTTCTGAAACAAAACGCACAATTCAATAGATGCTGCAATTGTATGTTTGTTTTCATGAAAAATACATCTAGGAGGTAAAAGCTGTATTGTTAAGTTGACCATTGATAAGCATACCCTGGTAACTGATCCAGAAATAGTCCCAAATGAAAAGGTTACAACTAATTCAGCACAGCTAGTTGCTAATTAGATCGTTCAAAGGCTCAGTCGGGCATCAGCCCTGCAATGTTAGTACCTCACCTCTAACTGCAGGATACCTGTAGCTAACCATCAATTTTACAAGTTATGTTACTCATTATTTTGTCACTAATGTGAAAAAAAGTTTACATTAACAAGACAGATGTTGTCATCTGAGTCTGGAAAAGAAACATTAAATTAAAATAAATTAAGTAAAGAACCTTGGTGTTATTCTTTACCATGAAATGTCATTTAAATTCCATATCTAACAGGTTTCCAGGGTTTCCTTTTTACACTTCAGGAATATCGCCAAAATTAGAAACATTCGGTCCAGGGGTGATGCTGAAAAACTAGTCCATGCATTTGTTACTTCAAGGCTGGACTATTGTAATTCTTTACTATCAGGAAGTCCACAAAATGCAGTTTAAAGTCTTCATCTGATCCAAAATGCTGCAGCAAGAGTTCTGATGAAAATCAACAAGAGGGATCATATTTCTCCAATTTTAGCTTCCCTTCATTGGCTTCCTGTTAAATCAAGAATATAATTTAAAATTCTTCTTCTAACGTATAAAGCCCTTAATAATCAAGCTCCATCATATATCAGAGCTCTGATTACCCCGTATGTTCCTAACAGAACACTTCGCTCTCAGACTGCAGGTCTGCTGGTGGTTCCTAGAGTCTCTAAAAGTAGAATGGGAGGCAGATCCTTTTTGCTGGAGGATATGACCACTTTCCTCTGCTACATTCTCCTGCTGCGACTGCAACTTTGCATTTTTTTTCTTTTATTTAAACTTTGAACTTTATATTCTCTCTGTGGTTTTTTTTTTTCCTCTTCATAGTAGCTACATCTGGCCTGGCGTTTACCCATGACTCCATCCTGGAGGGGGGCATTGGCTGAGCTGTTGCCGCCAGTCACTTAGAGTTCTCCTTCTATAGATGATGCCTTGGCCCTGTCCTTTAGTGTTTAACCCTGTGTCTCTTCTACACATAGCTATGGTCTTTGCTGAGACTAACACTGTGTGCTCTTTTTCATCCTCTAGACTTGAAAACTGGCTCAGAGTTTATCTGCTGAGCTGTGTTTGTCGGCCCTGGCATGTGACCGTTCACACTGAGGCTGGTTCAGGTTCTGCTGGAGGTTTCTTCCTGTTAAAGGGGAGTTTTCCTCTCTACTGTCACTACATGCATGCTCGGTATGAGGGATTGCTGCAAAGCCATCGACAATGCCAATGACTGTCCACTGTGGCTTGGTGCTCATCCAGGAGGAGGAAATGCTGCAGGTCAATGAGTTGATGCAATCTGCTGGGTTTCCTTTGATAGAAAACTTTTTAACCAATTTGATTAATAAACTAAACAACTGGAATGTGTATGATTGGATTGAATTGACTTTGCGAAGTGCCTTGAGATGGCATCTATTGTGAATGGGAACTATATAAATAAACTGAACTGAAATGTTCCTGAGGCAAGCTGTCTTATCACATCTTTCTAATAATATCCAGCTGTTTAATGTCTGTTTCTTTGGTTGTCAGAATCATTTACATTGTTAAGGTTTGAGGGCAGTACGCCTGAAGCATGCCTAACATCCATCATAGCTTGACAATTACACGAGGCACCAAAACAAAAACATAATGCTCAGAAGAGTTTACTCAATGTCACACTTTGAATTTATTAAAGACTTAGCTAAATTCTTTCCAGGTGCTGGGTTTACACTCTTGGATTTTTTTTTTGATTGTCACTCACCCTCCTCCAGCCACTACACTGTAGCTGTATAGTAATCCAACAGGTTTGTTGTTGTCTCATGTGTCTGTGCAGGACACTGCTGGACAGGAGCGCTACAGAACAATCACCACAGCCTACTACAGGGGAGCAATGGGCTTCATCCTCATGTACGACATCACCAATGAGGAGTCCTTTAACGCTGTGCAAGACTGGTAAGAGATGGCTGAGTAAATGTAAGAAGCTTGTGACTCAATTTGTTCCAGTCTCACTACTAAAACGTTTCTTCCAGCTCCCTGCCAGTTTGAGGACATTTTATTCTTTAATATATGCCAGTTTCTGGAATGTTAATCTGTCTAGCTCTGCAGAATGCTGTAAAATATAAATAACATTACAATCACAGACTCAGTGTTTCAATCTGTTTTTACCACATACATTTTTTTATTATCTATCCTTTCCACAGAAGGCCACTGAATTATATGAAAAAGCAAAAGATGCTTTTTGTTTCTGTTAATAGGTCGACCCAGATCAAGACATACTCATGGGACAATGCTCAAGTCCTCTTGGTGGGAAACAAGTGTGATATGGAGGATGAGCGGATAGTGGCGTCTGAGAGGGGTCGGCAGCTATCAGAGCAACTTGGTAAGGCTGCTCTGACTGAAATGTTGGCACTTCACCTTAGTACAGCTCTTTTAGTACGCATCAGTTTAAAGTGAGTTGAAATGTGCCCTTGTTGTGCATCAGAGTTGTCTGGGAAAGAAGTTTAAGAAAAGGTCAAAGCCAATCTACATCTGTAATTCTTCTGAGATCACAACTAAGGTTATTTCAGATCCAAATTAGCATGTATGTGTGCTAACCTGGCCAGCCAGATTGATAATGTGTTGCACTCTCCGTTCTCCACATTGTCAATCTGGGACTGCTCCCATTGAATCACGATATCAAATGAAAATGTAAGCAGCAGGCACCATGAGAAATCGCAGCAAGTTACGCTGGTCAAGGCACTTCTTGCTGTTCTTTCAAAGATGAAATTGTTGATTCTGAAAAACACATGTGATAGATGTGGCAGCGACACATTCGTCCTCCATGTGAAGTTGGTTCGGCTGTGGGGTCGGCAGCTATTGCTTTGATCGCAGCTGGTACGTCCCGCCTTAAACCATAATACTGCAACGTGATTGGCCAGTTTTTGCCTAGCGCCCGAAGCAGGAGCGGGACAAGATGGATTCTTGTGTGTTTGTGAACGCACAAACACCGCAAGGATTCAGCTGGCAGGCAAGTTTGTATGCAGTGTCCGAAATTAACTTCCTGATTCACCGGCCAAGTTGGCCGGTAGATGTAAAAATCAACCGGCCAGGCATATTTTTTACCGGCCAAAATATTAATCCTGACCAGACCTCAATTTTTATCAAAGATTAAGAGGGAGATTATGTTCATTTCCGAGGGGCGTGGTTGGGGGCGTGGCTGTCTGGACCCTGGAAGAGAAATCTTTGTTTCCTGACATTAATAAGAAAATATTGTGGTTGATTATAAAAGGCACAATAAGAATTATCACATTTACATCCAGGCAATAAAAACACTACAGATTATCATTATTCTATCCGTGTTGGTCTAATTTGTGAATGAGGCAGAGTTTCATCAAGTCTTTACGGTTCAACATTTTTCTCTCAGCTGCCACACTTAAAGCACGCAGGGGTTCACACTGCGTCTTTACGCATTATCCTGCTGCTGTATTTTACCCTGGTGCGCTGCGCGAGAGGGATAAACAGTGGGGAAAATGCATAAGTGGAGACTGTAAAGGGCTCCTTTAGAGGGAAGAGAATCAATAATGGGTCTGAGCTGAAGCCCCTGATTTTACAAGTTCCTTAAAAAGTCCGTACCTATATTACATGTAACGTAATTTTGCGCACCTGAATTCAAGCGCAAGGCAGCAGCCCACCGAAGCACCACTGGCTCTGTGTCGTTAAATACAAAAGAGCATTAAACATAGCTACTGACTCTCCTATTGATTTCAATTGGGACATTTTGGTACGAGTGGAAGGACATTAAACGTAGTGATTCACGTTTTGAAGGCTGGCCGCTGATAAAAGCACCTGGCTCCGAGGGAAGGGAGGAGAGAGGCGCAGTTACAGGCGCCTCTCTCCTCCCTTCCCTCGGAGCGCACGTAGTTAAAGGCAGAATTAATAAAAACGAAACTTATAAATAGACTAATGGGCGTTTTAGACTGTATCTGGTTAGCAGATCTGTTTTCTGATCCAGCGTTCAGCCATGACTGGTTCTGAATGAAGGCTTTATCTGGGAGCCGCTCTCCCCAGAAATAAGATGTGAAAGAAGCTGAACCAGCTCCGCAGAAGGAGGGTCTAGAGCAGGGGTGTCAAACTCATTTTGGTTTAGGGGCCGCATTCAGCTTAATCTGATCTCAAGAGGGCCACACGAGTAAACTCATTGCAAGATTAAATAGAACTAATAAAAGTGGACTTGCTGTTGATTTTTATTTTAAATTAATTTCACTTTTACACAATATATTATGAATAACCTCAGCGTTTTTAAGAAAAGTATGTACAATTTCAACAATACTTTTACTTAGTTAAACATTTACTTAAGTGCATTATGCATAAGAACTGATCACAGTGATTGTACAATATTGAAAAACATTTATTCACATTTTTTGGAACTTAAAAACACTGTCCTGCATGACAAAATACATCAAACAGATAAAAATTAAGAAATGATTTAAAATCAATTTTCCACATCTGAAGCTCAGTGCTACCATCTGCTGATTAAAACACAGCGCCCCTCAATATAGGACAATATAGGAACTGCAGATTTTCAAATTAAACGAAGTACATGTTTTTTTCAATAATTGTTTTATCATTCTCTTCCTTTTATCTCCTCTTTCTTTCATTTTTTCTTCCTTTCATCTCCTACTTTCCCATTGTAGTGTCCATATCATTTGAGATATTCCCAGCATGAATCATACAGGGTTTCCGCGGGGCATTAAAAGTCATTAAAAGTCATTAAATGAAATTTTCTAAAATTAAGGCCTTAATTGGCATTAAAAGTCATTAAATGTGATTATCTGTGGCATTAAAAATGGCTTATTTTTTTTCTAAAAAAAATACGGTCATAAAAACAGTTTCTTCAGATATATTATATCAGATATCACTGATTCCGCGTTGTGCGCGGAACTGCTTCCGGTTCATCGTAAAGCTGTATGTTTTTACAATGTTCGGAAAATGGACTCGAGGCAGAGAGAGTGGGAAAATGCTAATTTCATCAAAAGCGGATGGAAAACGGACATGGCTGCAGCCTGTCGACGGTAAAGATGACGAAGGATTTTGCCGTGTTTGTAAAAAAAAATTAAGCTTTGCACAATGGGTGTCAATGCTTTGCGGTCTCACATGAAGTCGGACAGTGTAGTCCAGGATGTACGCAGGTATACGGCGTATACCCACTTATTTTTCAGTCAGCATTGCCTATGTCAACTTCTGGAGCGATATTTGTGTCTTTTGTTTGAGCGCGCAGTAAGACAGATATTCAGCGTTTAAACGTCACGCGCTCAAAACTGATAAACTCTTCTCAATTCACTTTGCTCGCCTTCGGTTCCGTGTCTGCCCGTGACCTGCTGCTTCCACGCATAACACCAGCTGTGAGCGGCTCGTGGGATTCTGCGCTCTTGACTTCAAAAACTGTCCACCTCACCAGCCAATCACAGACAGGTTTCTTTCCATCCAATCAGAGTAGGGCTTGCAAATACTGCATTCAGATGGATTAAATGAAAATGCTGCAACTTTTGGCAGAAATTACTAAACATAACGGTGGGATTGAAGAAAAAACAACAACCAATAAACAGTTTAATATTTTAGCCTAAAATATTTAGTTTAAAATAATTCCTTGAGTTACTAAGTGAGGTGTGAAAAATGTTTTTGTCTTTTTTCTTTCCAGCTTCTGGGTGATGATGCAAACGTTTCTTGTGATCATAATCATCATCATTGTCATCATTATTTAAAGAGCACTTTAACACGAGGTAAAACAAAATAACATCTAATAAAATGACTTGAGTAAAGAATCAACATTTTAAAACTTAAAAACAAACAGAAGTTCTTTAAACTGAACTCTAAGATAAACAGGCAACCAGTGAAGGGAGGCCAGGATGGGCTAATGTGCTTTATTTTATGTTTTTCCATTAAAAGGTGTGCAGCAGCGTTTGAACCAGCTGCAGACATTTGAGTGAGGACTGACCGATTCAGAGATAAAGAGAATTACACAAATCCAGCCATGATGAAATGAAGGCTTAGAGTAGTGTTTCCATATTTCTGCCTTGAAAGAATATGTTTTACCTTTGCTTTGTTCCTTAAATGATAAAAATGACTTAACTGAGGTCCTTTTTGACTGTCAAGTTTAAAATCACCGTCCATTTTAAAATCGAGGGGCTAAACATTCATTGTCAGGGTGTCTAAATCAACAGGATCAACAGTTCTTTGGGTGTTTCAACTGGTATATTTTGACAATTCCTCATTTGCAAAGACAGAGATTTGAGTTTTGATGTTCTCCTCGTTATTAACTTTATCTCTTTCTATAGATTCTCTTTCTCATTCAATTTAGGACTTTCCATATGCCTTATCATCTACGTCTATATTGAAAAACCTACAGTAAAGTAATGAAATGTTGATTCTGGATGTAGTGTAGGAATTCCTTCAATATAAACCAAAGAACATTTTACATTACCTGCCAGAAGCTGGATTTTTTAATCGATTGACAGCCTATATATATATATATATATATATATATATATATATATATATATATATATATATATATATATGGGTACTTGTTGATGGCATTAAATTTATTTCTACGAGCATTAAAAGAGCCTTAAAAAGCATTAAATTGGGGTTAGTCATTCCTGTATAAACCCTGTCATATTAAAAGTATTCACATTCATAAATCAAGCGGAGCACTATGGCAAAAGCAGTACTGCTCCACTTGTGAAAGTCAAATCTGATGAGCTCTTTTTGGGATTGAGACAACGATTCTTATTGCCACATTGCCAGACAGGACACTGGACAGAAAAAAAAAATTTTTTTTTTTTTTTTTGAATAATGACAATGCATTTAGCCACCGGGCCGGACTGGGCCCGGTGGCGGGCCGTATGTCAAACATAGGGCCCGCGGGCCCTATGTTTGACACCCCTGGTCTAGACTGAGCTCTGTGAACGGATCATCCGCAGCCCAGATGGGCTTTGTTATTTTTATTTTATTTTTAATTTATTTGGTACAAAGATTTACTCGCCATGTGGCAGCTAGCCCTCTGAAATTTACTCGCCAAACGGGAAATTTACTCACATTTGGCGAGTGGCGATTGTTAATTTCGGACCCTGGTTGTATTTGTGCCAAAAGAGACAGTATTTGCAGCACAACAATCTGTCCTGTTATGATGTTACTAATTTGATTGTTCTGGGATGTTGGCTCATTTTACGCAAGCTAGACATAGGTTGGTTACCTGTATTCCTGAGGTTTTAAGAAACTAAGGTTTCATAGCTGCTCAATATTCTGAATTGTCTGCTGAAAGAAAATACTTTAGCTCTTGTCTAGTTTACAAGAAAGACTGTTTTTCTGGCTGTGAAGAGCACAGACAGAAATGCAACAGAAACTGAAAATTGACCCTCATCCCTCTTATAAAGGTAACACTGTTTTTAAGCTGCAGCCCCCAGGCAGCATGTCTGATAAGCCAAAAGTTGCATGGTGTATTGAAGCAATGAGCCTGACTAATTAACCAGCTACGGTAATATCTATAAAGAACAGAATAAAAAACTTTCATATTTTGTGCAATAAGCATCTTCATGTCACTACTATTACTAATTCTAACTGGTGTTTACTCTATATTTTTACTCAAGTCTGTTTATGGCTGTCAAAATTACATTACGTTCTAGATTTTTCTCTTACATTTTTTGCTTAAGCAGTGATATCAGGAAACTGTGGGATTGTTAGTTAAGGTTATCATACCATGACAATCTCATACTGATCCATGCTTAGTTGAATTACATGCTGAGGCTTGGAAAGTCATGGTAGAATTCCAACAATTTGTAAGTTAGTCAGCAGTTTAACTAGCCCTCTCTCCCATTTCACAATTTGTAGCATTACAACCTTAAACTTTAATGTATTTTGGGGATTTTTCTGAGGCTTTATGTTAAAAACCAACACAAAGTTGTACTTACCTATGGAATATTAAAGGTGATGCATGCTTTTATTTTGCTAGCCCTAGCACAACCAATTACCTTCAGAAGTCATCTAATCAATAAACAGTGTAATTTAATCCAGCTGTTCTGTTTCTGGCCTCAGAGGTTTGTTAGAGAACATTGGAGGACAACCAGCATCATGAAGGCCAAGAAACCCAGCAGACAGGCCAGGCAGGGCTTTGTGGGGATGCCTAAAGACCTTTAATGCACAGTTAGGTTATAAAACAACTTCCCAAGCTTTGAACATCTCCCAGAGCTCTGTTCAATGCATCATCTGAACATGGAGAGAGGATGGTGTAAGGATTTAACCGCACCCTGTTGTGGTCCTCCCAGTTCTTTCCCCTGGAGAAGCAGCCTTCTTTAATTATTGACCTCTTAAGTAGGAAATGACTCTTGAAACAGATACTTTAACACATTTAATCTAAACAAGCCAGGGGAATGGTACAGCTCAGTACTGGACTCTCATATTAGTCACAATGCAGGACAGGGTAAAATCAGGAAGTGAGAGTGCCAAACTCTCAGTTTGCATGAGCTTAAAAGGGTCAGCATGGACACGCCCCTGCAGGAGAGGTCGATCCCTACCATGTCTTCTTTGGGATACATGTCCCTGTTAGTCTGTGAAATAGCATCGACTCCAGGTTTTATCCACATGTTCATGCTGCCCCAAGATAACTGTCCATTTATTTATGTATGCCACATCTGTGCCGTCCTCAGCGTCCACGACTTATCTGTTATTTCCCAGTAACTGATTTCTGCAGCTCCAGCATCTGTAATCTCATAATCTTTAAAAAAGGTGCAAAGGTGCAAACCTACCAAGACATGGACCTCCACTTAAACTGGCGCGCTAGGCAAGGAGAGCATTAATGAGAGAAGCTGCCAAGAGGTCCATGGTAACTCTGGGGAAGGTGCAGAGATTTAAAATACCATGTGGGAGAATCTGTCAACAGGACAACTATTAACATGCCGCAAATCTAGGTCTCTGTACCAGAGGGGCAAGAAGAAACCATTACAAGACCTGTTTGCCAGAAACCATGAAGGAGACAGGAAAAAGATGCTCTGGTTAAGTGAGACCAAAACTAAACACTTTGGCCTGCATGCAAAATGTTGTGTAAGGAAATAAAATTAATACTGCCCAAATACACGAATAAACCATGCCAGCGTTGAAATATGCTGCAGCTACAAACACGCTGCAGGGATGCTTTTATTAACAGGCACAGGGAAACTGGTCAGAGTTCACGTTCAGATGGATGGAGCTAAACAGAGGGCAATCCCGGAATAAAGCCTTTTAAGAGCCCCCAAAACAAAGTGTAACTCACCCCCATGTAAAAGCATAATAACTCCCCCAGACAAATTTGAATAATTCCATCAAAGTGGACGGGGATAGGCGAAATGGTCGGGAAGGGGCTGTGTTCAGCGTGTGAGGGGCTGCCACAAGCTTGATTTGCCATATTGAATCATGGAGAGTGAGCAGAGTTATGCTGGTAGTTACGCCACGCTTCGGTCCTTTGAGGTGGAGGATTTTTCACCTCCCTCGTCACCGGAGGTGAAGGGAGGCTTGTGGAGGCCAGCGGGGCTGAGCATTCTCAGTTTGACCTGCTGGCTCAAGGCGCTGACTCAGTGAAGCCTGAACCCGACGCTGCAGAGGCAGTGGAGGCAAGATATTTAAAAATATTTCCCCATCATTTTTTGTGATACCCCAGCCAATCCCATTTTTTCTAAAGGAACGTCTGATTCAGCGTCTCACCCCTACTCATTTAGTTAAAAGTTTGTGAATTGCTCGCGCTAGCTTGCTTCTTCTCCCTGTTCCTGATATGACTATTTGAGAGTAAGTGCTTGTCATATGTATCCTCGCGCATCCAGTCAAAAGTGTGCTGACAAGTACATGCACATTTTGTGAGACTCTGCGCTTTTTACTGGATTTCGTTTCCTTTTTTAAATTCCGCAATTCCATCTGCTTTCTCCACAGTGTGCAAATCATCAGCCCCTACATGTATGTCTGGATTAGCAAGTCTTAAAAAAGTTGAAGTATAACCTGAGCTTGTTTCCTCTATCTATATCGACAGGTTTTGAGTTCTTTGAGGCAAGTGCTAAAGACAACATTAATGTCAAGCAGACGTTCGAGCGACTGGTGGACATCATCTGTGAGAGGATGACAGAGACTCTGGATAACAACGACCCAACTGTCACCGGAGCCAAGGAGGGGCCACAGCTGCATGAGCAGCCCCAGAGGTCTCACCAAGATTGTGCTTGTTGAATGCACGCACACACACGCAAACACACACACACACACGCATGCATCCGCACTCACTGCTTGTCCTGATTTTTCAACTTTTTTTAGTCTGGATCTTGCTGTTTATGTTTTTTTTTAATATGCAGATGCAAAACTGCCATGCACCCAAACTCTGCCGTCCACAGACCCGCAGCAGTTGGCTGATTAAAAGTTCCACATCAAGAGCTCTGTCTGCATAACACAGCTCTCCCCAAAGATGTTCATTCCAGGTTCTGTCAGAGTGGTGGAGAACATTTCACAGATCCCAGCTTCTCTTTCACCCAGTTCTTAAACACACTAAGTTGTATCTTACCAGATTTGCAACAGTTTTAGTTATTGTCCCTCTGAAAGGGTGTTGGTTGATGGTTTCATTTCAATTAGGTGGATTTTTGAGGCTCTCAAACCCTCTTTTTTGGTGTTGAAGTGGGCGTTTATAGCTATTTTGGACCCAGATTTTATGTCCAAGCAGGGTCCAAGCAGGGTCACTCTTAATTGTTTCTTTCTCCTTAATTGAAGAAATTATTGAATCAATTTAAAATATTTATTTTCTAAGATATTTCATTACAGCGGATCTGAAAAGTGTACACACCACTGGAAAAAATCCAGCAATTTAGGATTTAAAAAAACAAGACCATGATAAATATTCTAAAACCATTTTCCATTATTACTGTGACACATCCTGTACAATCCAACTGAAAACAAACTACCTTCTCCTGACGGATACCATTGTACAGTGGAATAATAATGATAATAATATTAGTGAGAACTTGTTACTTTTCCTGCAAACTACAGAGCTATAGCAAAATATGCATGTAAGAGCAGCTGAACTTTACTGAAGTTTAATGAGATTCACTATAAGTTATGGATTGGTGATCTTCTAAAGACTGAATGCTAAAACTGAAACAAAAGTTGCTTAGACACAATATTAGTTTCAGGGGGTGCAAACACATGCAGCCAGATGATTGTAGCATTTTACTCGTTTTATGTGTGTCCCTCTAACGGAGCTGTTTGGTTTCAGTTGGATTTTACAGAATGCATGTCACAGTTAAGGTGAAGAAAACTGATTCATTATGGTCACATTTTTTATCTCACTAAAACCTTGCATCTAAACAGGGATATGTTCACTTTTGAAAGCCAATGTACATAGTAAGTCTCAATCAAAATTAAAGTCAGCATCTTGGTTGGGCCTGTGTAAGGAACAGCATCACCTGGATGTTTGATTCTTTTTGGTAATGCTTTAAATCATACATCACAATTAGCTGATATTGAATCTCTCTGGCCACTCAAGTATATAAATATCTAAATGTCAATAAATATGCATTTAAAATGCTGATATTTACAGTATACATGTCAAATAATTTTAAAACAGTAAAGATAATGAAGGTTGTTAGATTCCTACCTGTGCTGTAGTCAGAGCTGCATGTTGTTGTGTTTTTAAACTTATTCTGATTGACTGGTTTGTTATTTGTATGAGCTGTTGATTTTACAGGTTTTACTCTCATCAGTCCCACTCTTCTGTTTCTTTAAACCACCAGATAGGGTCAACGGTTTTTGTTGGTTAACTCTTGACACTCCTCAGGTTATTCTAACTTTTATTTGATGCATATAGTGAGTGTGGGTCATTTCTCCCCTTCCTACTCATCATGAAAAGGACCCACGGATTGCAGGATGTTTTGTATCAGCCGTGCATCAATCCGTGCTCAGCCTTGGGTACATTTTGTACCCACTTTAACAGCCAACCATAGCAACTGTTTATGTCTTGCTCATAGCCCGCTGTAAGGAATAGTTCTGGTTATGGGACTTCTATGAATACTTTCTACCAGCAAAGGGTCCCTTAGTTTTTTTGATTGATCTTTGAGCCAAGTGTTCCAAATTGGGAGAAAAATGATAATCCATTGGGTTTTATAGAAAATATTCTGAATATCATACACAATTAAACTAGAATATATGTAAGATTTGGACATTGTCATATTTATCTTATCTTCATAATTCGTTAAAACATGTTATTACCAAGATACAACAAATGATGCACTCTGGTCAAGTAAATGGATATGAAATGGTTTGTTTAATGGTAAGAAAAGAAAAAGTAGGTTGTGAAAAAATTAGGTTATGAATTGGTGAAGGGGCAGATTGACCCGGAGTCTACATGGACTCAATAGACAGGCGTGTTTTTAGTGAGCACTATTGGAGCCCAGACCTGACATCTCCCTGTACCTTCAGGCAGCCTGCAATGCCACTGGAACTGATCCATCTGTTTGTTTTTTCCAGAACATGTTGGGATTTTTAAGCATGTTAAATGTCAGATTGCAGGTCTTGTTTTTTTTTTTTGCTGATGCTACGGTGAAGGACTTGTCTGCGCTTGTTTACAGCGCGGGCCTTCTCCAACTCATACAGTCACAAATTTGCTGAGACATGTACAAAGTTTTTCAACCAAATTATTTATTTTGTTTTTATTTATGACTTAATTTATTTTTTGTAGTATTTAAAGTTTATGCATTACGTTCTGCACATTCTGAGGAGATGTTTGGACGTATTCAGTAGCCTGAAGTTCTCCAGCGCTTGAAGTTCAAACGTCTGAGTGTTTCCAGAGCGACGTGTGGGATGATTCCTTTGGGGGGGCGGGATATTAAAACATTCCAGTGTGAGAACTTATCATGGTCACGTAGCTTTACTGAGGAGTGTGTTTGTCTTTGATATCAGTTTTATAACTGCTTGGACTCTTTTCCCCACTCTCGGTTATGAAAGCAACATACGACATTTGTAACACAAGAACCGTGTTAGTAAAAGCAACACAATACAGAGCATTTTCGTGATAAAAAAAGTATGAATACGAGGGTCCAAGAATGCAGTTCTCGAACTGTTCTTTTGAAATCTTGTTGAACCTGTGTGCTTTCAAATAGGGAAAACGCTTCTGCAGGTTAGCTGAATACTCTGAACTCTTCATCAAAAAGCAATTTCGACTATATTTGTTCACCTTTGAATTGTTTACCAATTTTTGCTAATGTATTCCGTTTTGCTACGATGACTCTCTGAACCGTAAAGAAAACATATCAGTCGTGTTCTTCTTCCTTCCCCCATGGCAGAATTCCCGACTGTAAATAGGAACATCCTTCCTGTCAGATATGAGTTGTGTGAATTGTGCTGTAATTCTGTAATACCAGGTTTACTAAAGTAAGGAATCAATAAACCATCATAAAAGAATCTTGGTGTCTTGGTTCTCCTGTTCAGTGATTTATCATGGAGATTTTGCTGCTGTTTTGAAGAATATAAAACTTTAAGTCATGACTGTTGAAAGGTGTTTATTTGACATCAACATGCTGACTTTGTAAATCCAATGATTCTGCTTTTTTTTTTAAATTATTTAATATATGAAGTCCTAAAAAAAAGTCTTAAAAATACTTTGGGCTTATATTTTAGGTCTTAAGTAACCTTTAGTCATGCCATAAATTTGCATGCTTGCTCATTCAGTGCAACTTCCATCACTTTTCTTAGAGAAACACGCTGAGCTCCATTTGTTTTGTGCATGGTAGTAAGGGCTGAGGAAATTTAGGGTTATTACAGACAAAACAGGTTCCATGGTTCCATGATGTAAGGCAGCAAACAGCCTGTCAGAAGAGATGACTTGTGGGACATTTAGCTTTCCCTGCAGACCTGCGTGAGAACAAATTCTGGCTTAATGTATGTTTAGACAAAGTCACCTCGTTCTTGTTATATTATCAGATAGCAGCTCCTTTATCATGGGAAAGTGTAGACTGGAGTCTGCTTGATCTAAATACAAGGATTTTTGGTATCCTAGTTGTCTAAAGCAAGGCATGACTAATACAGCAAAAATGTTGTTGTAATTGTTCTTTTTACGATAAAAAACGAATCATGTTATTTCACTTCTCAAAATCTCCCTAAGTAAAACAGCCCTTAAAACATGGAACAGAGTTTTGGGCTCAGAATATGTTGGATGGATTTATATGTTTGTGCACTTTTGAAAACTGGTATCAAACACAACTTTACATTTACACACAGTCTCAGATTGCTTAACCAAACAAGAAAAAGCATTTTAGTTGAAAGGTAAATGACATCACATTTAAAGTGCAGTGTAGCTACTTAGAAGCTTTTTAAGCTGAAGTAAAAGGAGGAACATCAAATTGAATTCTTTTAGATGCTACAATCCTTCTGCTTTGGTAGATAAATTGATGTTCTTATCCTTCACAATCGTACCACCCATCACTAGCTAAAACCAGTTGTCAGTAACCATTATAAGGTTGTGCAACAAGGTTCTGGAAGTAGCTGATCTTGCTAAAAAAAAAAACACTGGCTTCAAGATGCAGAGCCAAAAACATCACTGTGGGTTGTAAAAGTCTACAGAGCCCTGTTAAAATGCCAGATTTGTGAAAAGTAAAACAAACAAAAAAATTAGACCATGATAAATCATTCCCAAACTTTTTCTACCTACTGTTGTATACATCCTGTATAATTAAGCAGAAATCAAATAAATCTGTCAAAGAAAAATAGGGACAATAACCAAATATGTGTACACAGACTTTGCTGAAAGATTCTAATTTTGGTCAGAGTCTGTCAGGATCCTTATCCTGTATTTGGAAGATTTGTCCACTCTGCCTTGCCAAAATCCTCCACATCTCTCAGATTATGAGAATATCCTTCCACAGCCCTCTTCAGGTCATTGCACAGATTTTCTTTTTGGATAAAGAAATCTCTGTTCACTTGGATGAAGAGTAAGCCCAGACCCTGATGCCGCCACCACCATGTTTCTCTGGTGATATGTTGTTCTGCCCAGTAACGTCTCTGTGCTTAACATGATGCCTGGAATTGTGGCTCAAATCTTCCTTGTTAGTTGTTTCAGACCATAACCTACAAAGTTTTGGAGGATTCTGGTGAGACATATGGCAAATTGTTTTTGCACATAGAACACAATGTGCACAATGCACAATACCGTACTTGAAATCTCTGGAGCTCCCTCAGTGTTAACGTTGTCCTGTTTGCAGCGTATGGTATGGTTTGGGTCAGCCGCTCCTCTGGTCCAGAAGTCATGCTAACTACAATCAAACCAACTCTTCCCTTACTGACTCACAGGACGCTGGAGGTTAAATAATGTAGTGAATTTAATAGAAGTCAGAAGGACACTAGTCCAACACAAGAAGACAGGCTTTCTCAGTTCATACACATTCATACAGTCATAACAGTATGGCGACTGAAGAGCTGAGCAGCAGTCCCAACAGTGACGAATACAATGGCTACTGTTAACATATTCAACAAGACACATGATAGGGATTTTTTTTTACCAAATAAAGAAAGTGGGAATAAGACTATATGTTTCAGTAAATAAAATATAGTTATCATTAATAAGTGTTTGTAAACAAGTAAGATAGTATATTACATTGTAGATGACAGCACTTGGTGAGACCCTGGGCTCTGCTCTCTGGTTGAGATTGTCCAGCTTCTACACTTTTAAAGGCCATTTTTAGATACAGGCCTGCTACATGGCTTTTCCAAGACAAGCGTCAGCTCCGGCTGAATCCGTACAGTCTGTGATCCAAACCTGCTTCATTTCTAGGTGATGGCTCACGTCAGAGCGTCGCTGTGCAAGTTTGCTTTGTCGAGATCAGCGGACATGCGCAATAACGGCCTCGCCTCCAGTCTCTGGTAAGATTGTAATTACAGAAGATTATTGTTGGTTATATGACAGGACAGGACGATCCGGTTAGTATCCTGCCGGAGAACCTCAGTAGGCCTGGACCTGGTTTGGTAGAAGCTGGCATCCGCTGCTGACATGGCTCAACACCTTCTGCTTGAGCTGGGCCACTTGCTCCCTCAGCACGCTGGCTGTGGAGGCAAGCTCGGTGTTCTGCGTCTTCAGGGTTTTGACCTTCTCCTCCAGCCTAAAGATCCTCTCCAGCTTCCTCTTGCGACACTTTGAGGCGGCTATCCTGTTCCGCAGCTTTTTCCGCTCCGCCTTGATGCGCTCCTGGTTGTCCATGTCGATGGGGGACAGCGGAGGGCTGTCCCCACAGCTCTGCATGTCCGGCACCGTCTGTGGTTCGTCCTTCAACGCGCTGGCGGACTGCTGGAGCCGCGCCAGCGCCGCCGCTTGCTGCTGCGCGCTGGTCGGCGGCGGGAAGGGAATGGTGTCCGTGGAGTAGTTGATGGCGGTGGCGCCCAGCGGAGCCGCGGCATAGCCGTTCAGGGTGGTGTAGACGGGGAGGTCTGGTGCCTGGAGCGCCGCGGATCCGGCGCTGCTGGGGGGTCCGAGGAGCTCCAGTCTGTCCATGGAGACGCACCCCGTGTCGCTCAGCTGGTTCTGCTTGTGAAGGTCCTCAAGCGCCTTGACGAAGCCTTCCGCAAATTCCTGCTCCTCGATTGCCGACTTCGGAAACATGAACTGGGAGTTGGGGTGAGACTGGATAATGAGGCGCTCGAGGTCCGGAGAGGCTAGTTTTAGGAGTCCTAAATCCTGCGAGTTTATAATTCCGCCCGTGTCTCGGAGAGAGTTCGGTTTCAGCTCTGAGTTCTGGTCCTCCTGGCTCAGGCTGATCTCCTTCTTCATCATCGTGCTCTTGATGCTGTTCACCGCGGGGTCCGGGTAAAGGGTCGTTTCCATTCTACACCCTCACATGAGGGGCTGTGGGTCGCTTCATCCAAACAGGAGGAAAAAGACGTCCCTGACAGTTCCTCCGGGTGCTCTGTGTGCGCAGTCTCAGTCAGCCCAGAACTTCAGGTGTTGCGTCTCGGGGGTTCTGCTGTGTCTCTTCTGCGCGCCTATGACATTGTCTTTTCCCGATGGCACGTCTGTTATGCGCAGCGCCAGACCTCGCTTGCGTTCTACCCCCAAAAATTCCATTATGTCACTCCAGAGCGCAGAGATTGGCCCAAAATGATCTTGGTTTCCGGTTCAATTTGAATAAGGGGCCGAGCCGGTTTTTATTGCCATGGAGACCTTGGGTAAACTACAAACAGTGCAATGCATTGTGGTTTGATGTCATATCATAAAAAAACGCAGGGTGGCCAGAAGAGAACTGGGTGGGGAAGGTGTAAGAGGCAAAGGCCTAGGAAAGAAAGAACAAGGGAACGGCTCCAAAATGTTCCTTTAACCTAACTTAAGACGCAGTAGAACAGAACAGAAAAGAGCACGCCCATTCCAACATTATTATTTAGCCACTCATTTGGTTTCAGTATGTTTTGTAAAATAAAGAAAGCAGGACTTGATATGCCAGACTTCGCTTATAACACCTCCTCTCTTGTTGCTCCTTCAGGATACACCGAGTGCTGATATTCAGCATTTATACAAATGAGCCCAAAAAGAGAAAAGAAAGGAGGAGTTTCTAAAACTTAAAATTGGCATGAAGTTAAAAGGGGAAGGAAACTTTGACTGTCAGACGAGGAAAGCTCGTCAGACAGTCAGTGGAAAGGCTGCACTGCCATGTGCCACAAACACCCAGTGTTTTCTTGGTTTTCATGGCTTGCGTCTGGTGGATATTCTGAGCTAAGGCGTTATTTTTGTTTCAGAATTGTTTTGCAATTTAAGAAGATCTATAGCTTCTTTGAAAAAAAGGACCCCTCACATTGATTTAAAATATAAATCTGCTTCAACTCAAAAAACGGCCTTTAGTTAAATACAATAGGATAGAAACAATAAAAACTACAACCATTAGAACAGGAAATTACAGTAAGCTAGTGGCTATGGGGTTGATTTTGAGAAGCAAATGTTGCCTTTTCCAAAAAATCAAGATTAACAACATAATAATAACACATATAATTTGTCGGAAAGGACTGACAGGGAACTCCTTGACAAAAAATGACCTGGTATGGAAATGATTCCCTTAAATTTTGGAAGAATTTTCTTTAAAGAAATATTCAGTAGGTCGACATACAGTATTTGCATACAGTACCTTCTAAATATACACCCCTCCTTTAATATACACCCAAGATATAAACCCCTCTTTCCACATTTTGTCACGGTACAACCACACACTTCATTGTATTTTATGAGGCTTTCATCTGACAGACCAACACAAAGTGTTGCATAACTGGTAAGTAGAAGGAAAAAGTACTTCAAAACATTTTTTACATATAGAAGTCTGTTAAGTGTGGCATGCATTTGTATTCATGCCACCTGAGTTAATACTTTGTAGCAATGACTTACTGCTGTTACAGCCAGAAGTTCCTTATGTCTCAACAACGTTTGCACATCTACAGAGGGAAATTTGTACCCCATCTTTGCAAAATAACCCAAACTCTGTCAGATTGGTTGGGGAGTGTCTGTGAACCTCAATTTTCAAATACTGCCACATATTTTTCATTGGATTGGATTATGCTGTCAGCACCATAGTTCACTGTGTGGAGTGCATGTTTAAAATGATTTCCATGTGTTCTCCACACAAAGCATCTTGCATTTTGGCCAAAAACCCATTTATTTTCCCATCTGACCAGAGGAGTCCCCTACATGACTTGTGGCAAGCAGCAAACAACGTTTTTTCAATAACAGCTTTCATCTTGCTACTCTTCTATAACTGAGATGGTGTTTTCAGAGCAAGTTGTCCTCCGTAGATTTTTTGTGTTTGTTCGTTAACGTTTTTTTGGTGTCATCTGAGATCTTTTAAAAAAAGATTAAAATTTTACTGAGCTTATATTTCACAGAGATGGACTCTAACAATTAGACGGCTTCAAAAACCATTTGGCCTTCCACTTTGTGCTGGTCTGAGGTTTGAAGATTGTAGTTGGCAAAATATGAAAAAAGTCAAGAGGTGTTGATGCTTTTGCAAGGCAATTTAACACAAAACCACATTCGAACTGGGAAGCAAGGTAGGTGGAAAGCTAATCATTTCAGCTGGTTTTGTCACCATAGGACCTGGTAACCTTGCATCTGTTGAATTGACAATGAACTATTCTGTAAACCAAAAAAAGTGTGGAGTCAAGTGTGTATTCGTCTTTCTGTCCATTAAACTTGGCTTAAACAGTTAGGCTTGGCTTAAACTGAGTTTTAGTGCTGCACAAAAACAGGTGAGGAAATCTCTAAGAATGGAGCTGAAAAAGAAAAGCATATAAATGTTTCAAAGGCTCGGTCAAAGTCTGGGCATTGACTTGACTGAAAGGCTATGAACCAGGCTTATGAAAGCTGTGTATAAAACAAAAGCCAAAATACGTCACTGAAATAAAGGAATGTTTTAAAAACACAGTGGAGTATCTTAATGTCTAACATCAATAATAGACTCTTAAGATCACACATAAGTTCATTATTACCCTTCTATTGTTGCTAACAATAGTTAGCAACAATAATGGTTCTACAAGGGGTTGAATCATGGGATGGGCGGGTATGAGATTCCCACCTTAAGGAAAAATATGTCATGAAGTTGAAGCTGGACCAAATTGCAGTCAGGAGTTTGGGAGCCACATGTTAAGTTGAAATAGAATTTAATAAGACACCTTAGCAACCTTACTGGGAGGACACAACTAAGGTGAGCAGGACATGGCACAAGAGCAGTGTAACAGAAGAATCCAGCATAGGACAATGAAAACCAGGGAGCTTAAATACAGAGGAGGTGTGATCAGTGACGTGTAAACCTGGTGAGCCTAATCAGAATACTAAATAGCTGAGTTGGGACCAATGAACACAGATGGAGCTGAACTAGACACACATGGATCTACAGATCAGAAAGGGGAAAAAGACAATAATAAAACCAGAATTTATCAGAAGACAAACCAAATGAAAACCCAAACACCTATGGGTATTACCACAATACCACAATTTTTCATTTTCTTATTTAAAACAGAAAAAGCAGTAATTATTTATTTTTTGCTAAAATCATATATCAATTAATACAGCTATAACAATCTATCCATTTGTTAATTTGTATCTTAGTTTCAATGCATAGAACCAAGCAAAAAAAATAAAATACACAGCTGCTAAAGTTTCTCCATTTGATGTGTGGCACTCCTTTAGTTTCCACACCTTGGCTGTTTGTGCTTTTTGCAGCCAGGAATGCACAGCTGAACTTGTCTCTATTGTAAGCAATGGACGAGTGTTGGGGCCTTCTTTTGGCTAGTTGGTGATCAATTTACAGCAACATGTGTGGGAGGGGCAATGCTGATTTACTCTATGCTCCAGTCAGAGAAAACTACATCGCTCCATCTCATTAAAAGGATTTTAAACAGCAGAAATGGAAAGCTTAAATCCTTGATACCATTAACCAGCACCATTCTAGTTTAAATTTGCCACTCCAGCATACACATTACGTAATAGTTATTGGTTTGTAGTTTACCTGAGATTGAGTTTATTTGATTTTTAAAATCTTGTCAAGACCCGACAAAATGAAAAGACTCAATGTTAACCAGGACGGGTCTGACTCTGGTGGAAACTGCAGGAGAACATTATTATTCCATTTATACACGGTGAAGACGTCAGCAGACTGTCTACATCAGCACCAAGGAGTAGAGAGGGCATCATTAGTTTCCATGGAAGCAGTGACACCATTAGTGACGCAGTAAAGATAGACTCAGGGAGGTGAATGGGTTGAGGCAAACCCAGGAGGGGGCGGTACCGGCTTTTTTGCAGGTTCAAATAAGCGGCCAGTGGAGCTGTGGTGGGTGTCTGAGATGTGTGATGCAGAGAGCGAATCCACCCTGTAGTCTAATCATGGTTAGCATGATTGATTCTCAGAAGTTCCATGCAGAGTATATTTCTGTATTTTTCCCAGTGCCTGTAACACGTGTCTAGAATGCGTGAGTCATTTTGCAGCCCAAGGGTGTGGACCTCCATGTGCTCAGAGAATACAAGGTGAGCTATTCCTCTGAGATTATATTAGGTTACCTGTGATTTCATAACAGTAACGTGCAAAGAATAGGTGTCTTTTACAGTCAGTTAATTACCTGTGTCTGAGCTTGTAAATAATGTTTCCTGTTCTCAGCTAGAGATCTGTCCTTTGATTTTAACTCTCCCTGTCAAGACAGAGAAACTCGCTGGCTGTGCATGTGGAGTAACGCCCTTGGTTATATCGACGCCCTTTCAGTGCACACAGTGAAACCACTCAATAGCTCACCGGGAACAGCTTGTGGGTTGCCATGACAACATCATGTTCGCAGAAAGTTTGTTTAGTAGAAATATATCTGTAGACCCATGAGATTTTTCCATTAAATGCTAATAGGATGCCAACAATTTTTTAAAATCTTTTTAGATTTGTTGCACCTGAAATATTGCAAATGTTGCATTTTTTTCTCTTTACTGTGGTCCTTTTCCACATTGGCCTGTCAACCACAGCTATCAAACCTCTTAAAGAACCTTAATCTGGATGTCACAATAAAGCGTAATTAATGCCCTATATCTAACCTTTCAAACTGTTTCGGAAAAGATCAAGAAAAATGCAGTTTATCAACAAATGTCCTCATCTTTGATAAAATGCAATTCCTTCAATACTTTCCAGTCTAGTCAGATTTTTGACGACACAACAGGACCTAGACTGTAGGGGTAAACATTTGAAATTACATAATGTCTATGTTGGTTTTACTGGATCTCAGTGGTGCTTTTTAAACAGTTTATCACAACAAACTGATAGATAGACTACTTGGGATTCTCTGTTAGGGTGCTTAATTGGTTCAGATGCGACTTGGCAGACCAGGGACTTTATGTCATTTGCAGTTATAAATCTGACTTGCAAAAGGTCACGTGGTGCTCATCAAGACTGCATTCTTGGGCAGTACTGAAACATCTATTACCATATTTTTGCTGATGACATATAGCTTTATATTTCTTGCCACCACATGACCACAGTGCATTACACTTAGACCTATTTCTAAGCTGCCATTTGTTTTAAAAATTTTAGAGAAGATTGTTTTCTGTCAATTACAATATTTGTTGGATGAAAATTGACATTCTTGAAACCTTTCAGTCTGGTGCCAAAGCTTGTCATAGTACAGAATCAGCATTACTAAGAGTTGTTAATGATATTTTGTTGGCATGTGATTCTGGTACCTATTCTGGTACCTGGTACCTATAATCATTTAGTAGGCATTCAGCAGAATGCTCTAGACTGGTTTAGATCCTACCTGGCCAATCAGTCTTTTTGTGTCAGCATTTCAAACGCCCAGCTGCTCGCCTCTTACAATATTCTTATTCTCCATTGTTAAAACAAATATTAGAATATATCCAGCCTCCAAAACCCACACATATCCGCTCTTACATCTCCCTCCCTTCTATCCTTCCGCACGCCCATCCCATCCACCCACACCCAACCCCTTCCTCCGCACCCTGCCCCATACCAATTAACCTGCTGCACATTTATCATACCTGAACCCATCCATCCCTTTATATATTGTTTTTCTGGGTTTTTTGTAGCACTAGTGGCTCCTGTCAGCTTACAAAGTAGGCTGACAGGAAAGGGGTTTTGAGAGAGGGGGGAGACATGCAGGAAAGGACCACAAGCTGGAATCGAACCAGGGTCAGCCGCGTCAAGGACTAAGGCCTCCGTAAATGGGTCGTGCTCACTTCCCCTGCACCATCAGAGCACGCCCAACCCATCCATCTCTTATACAAGTCCACAATAAATTGTCAATATTTATTTTGGCCAGATCAGAGCAGTTATTAGATTGTGTTTTTATCACTTAAAGCAGCTGGCAAAATTCTAATTGCTTTTGTCAAGACAACTCCTTGAAACAGTAATCCATGCTTTTATATCATCCTGCCTGGATTACTGTATTGGACTCTATGTTGGAGTGAATCAGTCTTTGCTTTCTTGTTTGCAGCTGGTTCAAAACGCTGCTGCACGTCTTTTATATGGTACTCCACAAACAGAGCATATTACCCCTATTCTGGTCTCAATCCATTGGCTCCCAGTACATTTTAGAGTTTATTTTAATTTTTAAGTGTTTGAATGACCTTCCCTGCCGTACCTCTCTGAGCTTCTTCATCCTTTCTCTGTCAGCTGAACTGCATCTCTTGGAGGTACCAAGGAGGTGCCAAGATCTAAGAGGAAGCTTAGAGGGGGCAGGGCCTTTACTATTGTTGCTCCTCAATTATGGAATAACCTGCCCCTGCACATAATGAGACTCCTTCACTGCCCACCTTTAAAACTTGCCTGAACACCTTCCATTATTCGTTGGCTTTTACCACTAGTGAGACTTAGTTTTCATCTTAAATTGGTTTTATTGTTTCTTTTAAGTGTTTCTATACATTATCTTTTTATTTTAGTTTTTTAATGGATGTGTTTTAGTTTGTAGCGATGTACAACACTTTGTTTCAGCTGTTGTCTGTTTTTAAGCGCTTTATAAATAAAGTAAAGTAACTGTCATAATTTCTTCCAACCTAATGCAGTAAAGACAGAACTTGTTGTTTCTGGCCCAATAAATGCAAGGTTAGAAATCAGCTCTCAACGATATGAGCAAAGAAACCAGACATTACAAAAATAAAAAATGAAAAAATTGTGATGGACTTGGACCTAGTTTACAACATCTATATAAAGTTTATTAAAGGATCAGACTGTAACTGCTTCTCAAATCAGAAAAATAAATCACATAGCAGTTGTCCTTAAAGAGGACACCATGCATCCACTTTTTTAACCTTTAAATACATTTTATCGTATACTTGGAGGCTCTATGAATGCAGAAAAGTTGAATGTAGTCTGTCCAGGAGCTGCGTAGATATCTTTATATTCAGTTTGGGTAATATTTTTCAAGCCAATTAGTTCTCCCTGTTTTCTATTACTTTTTTTTTTTTTTAACAATTACATCACAGTACTTGGTGCAGAACTGCTAAACAAGGTCATGGACATCCAGCTAACAAATTTTGTTAATCCGCCATTTATTTCTTTTTTTGCTTCGATTTTGAAGCTACAAATGGATCAGTGAAAATGTTTGGTTGTTGTTTGTATTTATCTCACAATTAATAGACCCTTTTCACATGACGTCACTCAACTTCCGTTTTGAAGCGGAGCAGGGTATTTTTACTTCCGGCTACATGCTTTTACATAGAAAATTCGGGAGGTGAAGAGGTGTTTCACTGATAATCAGCGCAATTTCATAAGGTAAGACTGAGACCACAATGTGTCGCATTGACTATCTTTATTTTCCTTAGTATTGGTAGCAATCATTGCTGTTATATAGATGCTTTGATCGGGACAGTAACATGTAGATCAAAGCTAACATGCAGCAGCTTGTTAGCTTACCTTACCAAACTTTTACCTATCAGTAATCAGCGTGAATTCATTAAGTAAGACTGAGAGCACAATATTAAACGTGTCTTATTGACTATCTTTATTTTCCTTAGTATTTGTAGCGATCATTGCTGTTATATAGATGCTTTGATTGGGACTGTAACATGAAGATCAAAGCTAACATGCAGCAGCTTGTTAGCTTACTTTACCTGTCATTAATCTGATGTAGATGTTATAAAATGATTACTGTAGCTTTGCTATTATAGAAATAAATCTTGTTTTTCACTGAGTGAAAAAAAGAGACATTTATCTGCTACATTGTTCCCCTTCCTTTATTATGGTGACGTGTTATACATAATTGCAGTCACTGAATTAAAAAGATCTTATTCCATTTGAATCTTTTTGTTCATTCCTAAAAAAAATTACCGTGGGTCTATTGGACAGTACTTCTGTTTCTGAATTTTCTGTGTATTATAAGGAATTTTCTTCATAATATTATTTGCACTTATATTAATGCACTTTTTTTGTTTTTGTGCAAAATACTATATATTTTAAGTAGAAGCCTGAAATTGTTTTATTATACTGTATTAGTAATGACATGTGCTGCTGACCTCTTAATCAGATCAACCTTTAAAAAAGAGATCTTAATCTCAATGAGAGTTTATCTG
Source organism: Fundulus diaphanus (assembly GCA_037039145.1). Taxonomy (NCBI): domain Eukaryota; kingdom Metazoa; phylum Chordata; class Actinopteri; order Cyprinodontiformes; family Fundulidae; genus Fundulus; species Fundulus diaphanus. Next base: position 51,323,433 of record CM073133.1, read on the forward strand.
GTTAAATAAAGGTTTTATGTATTATAATTAATCTATTTGTTCTCCCCTTGTGTCCATCTCTCAGCAGCATCATATCCACCAAGCATGGCACAATCAGAGAAACTGCTACTGCAGTGTCCCACAGTGTTCGAAAAACAAAAAAAACGTTCCATATCTCAGTTTTCACGACTTCCCGGCTGATGCTGAGACTGGAGCCTATTGGGTGACAGCAATAAGAAGAGACGAGGGGCCAAATTTTAAAATCCTTCGCAGCAGCACTTACGCCTGCAGTCAGCACTTCTCTTCCGAGGACACCTATGTTTCTGCAAGTGGTCTTTAACAAATTAAACATCTTTCTTTCTTAAAGATAATTGAGTTATAAGTTTATTTAGCTATTCCCAAGATAATTTCAGTGGCTCACCACGTAAATTTTTATTAGAGCTGTCAAAATCAATTTGTTAATGAAAGGAAATTAATCTGAGAAATTAATTAATTTCTGCACATACAAATGGTTTTTAAAAATACTCACCTGTACACTGTGATCGCACACCGTCTCTTTCTCCTGCATTGTTTACATTTCAATTGTTTACTGTTAAATCACTGCTGCACTTTATCCTGTAATTTACTGTAATTCTCAAGCTGTATGCAAACGGAATTTCGTTCTGTACGCACTCTGTGCATACATAATGACAAATAAAGTTGTCTAAGTCTAATTTGTCTATGGATGAACCCAGAACCACACACACAGGACTTAAAATGAAAGTCTTTATTGAAGGTTTGATGGGATGGAGGGTGATGTAACCAGCGAGGTAGAACTGCACGGGAACAGGGTGATGGTGTTGGCAGGAGCTGACGGCCCGGAGAGAGACTTCTTGGAACCAGGAACAGGCAGCAGGGTCCACAGCTCGGAAGAGAATTGACAGTTCAGGGGAGAACCCACCAGAGCTCGGCAGCAGGCTCTTCTGTAAGGCAGAGGGGAACCGGAGCAAGGCAGCAGGATAAACAGGACAGGTAAAAGGTAAAATGGACAGAGCTGCTATGAAGTATCTATGTAATAAATAACTAAAATATATGAAGTGTGATGTCTGAAGTTTTTTAAAATCAATGTTTTTTTGGTCAGTTCCTGAAAAATAACAGTATAGGACACAAGGGGTTTGCCCCGACAGCAGCATAATCCATAAATACTATAGTGAACTGATTATTAGTGTGCATGCAGTGTGCATTCAACATTATTGACAGCGTCTTTCTCAGTCTATGATGTCCTAAACTATCACAGTTTTAACAGGAATGGGCAGAATTATTTTATTAATTGAGGCTCCAAATGTACTGACGAGACTGAGAAACACACTGAACCCACAGAGGAATTTTGAGGGATACTGCAAAGTCTGCAACCTCAGTAAAATACTACACACAAAAAAAAAAAAAAACGGGAGGGAATGAGGCTCCTCATTTTTATTCATAGAGGTGTGACAGCGTGCTCTAACTGTGACCAAGTGGCCAAAAGCATTGACACTGTTCCAAAACAAAGTATGAAAAGGCTCAACATTATACATCAACTATATCCCTGGTGAGACTCATTGGCTAAAAGCTGTGAAACAGATAAGCTGATATAGCAATAAAGCTAGCGTAGCAATATAATGGAGAAATAGAAAACTAATAAATGACAAAAGTCCTGTTGGTAGCATTGCTATCATTATCCTAGCATCTATGCTAACAACAAGAAGACAAAGCTCTTACCTTCATAATCGAAAAGGTATTGTTCCACAAAGAACTTGTCATCTTTGTCGAGTTTGGAGGCTGGTGTGGTCGAAAGCTTTTGTGCCAGTCTGTGCACGTTTCCCAAACGAAATTTGGGTAGATTGGTGAGGGACTGCGTGAATTCCCTATGTAAAAACACTGCTCGCGGAGAAAGCGGAAGTAAAGATACCCTGCTTCACCGCAGAACGGAAGTTGCATGACGTCACTGTGAAAAGGGTCTATTATACTGTCCCCCAGCGTACTACAAAAATGTAGTACACTGTAACCTGGAGGGGCCAGGGTGTGAAATGCCTCCTTTAAGTTTAAAGAAACAGCACCAAAATGAGTAATATTACAAAAATAAAAATATTACGAATATAAAGTATGTTCTGAGATTAAAGTCCCTCTGATACTGACTGAGTAACTGCAGATTTGCCACATACAACATGGCGGACGCTCTGACGCATCCGCAGCATAGGAAGAACCCGCCCGACGAGGCGTCCACGTATATGTCTATGGGCCAGGGGACCTGTGGTGGCGAGGCGGAACCTTTGTTGTGAGGCTGGCGTTGCGTCAGGTTGGTTTTGCGGCGGACATTCTGTTATCCTCAAATCTGGATGTTAAAGACAGCGCCTCCTCTCGTCACTGCTCTCGCCTGTTTCTACTGTTTCTCAGATTGTAAACACCAATGTTACGCCGGCCCAGCTTGGGGCCCGTAACAGTATTTCCTTTTCACAGAGAGCAAGAAGAAGACATCGGTGAGCATAAACGGTCCTCTGATTCCTGGTTGTGCTCTTTGTTATTCAGTTCTCCTCAAAACATACGAGGATAATGGCCAATAAGAAAAAAGTAGTGGTGACAGGTGAGATGTTCCGCTTGCTTTACAGCTGCAACACAGTCAAATGTGTACAGATCTGTGTATTTAATTTCTCTATGCTGTGGAATTAACATGCTTGTGAGAGCTTGGGTATAAATGATTTAACTGTTGTCAGGGCGACATAATCACATAATAGCAAAGCTTTCAATTATGCATAAACATTGGAGTTATTTTGCTGCTGTTTTCTGCCTTAAACATGAAGCTATGAGAAGGAAATCAGCTGCCGTGTGCCCCTGCTACAATTAATGCTTAACTTGATGTAAACTTTAGACTCTGCCAGGACTATTTACACCACCGTCTCTCTCCCACGTCTGCACGGATCGGCCCAATACGCCTCCTGTATGTTCCTGATGTTCTTGCTGCAGTGGCTTACGGTTCTCCTTTCTTTCCTGCAGGGTTTGAGCCCTTCGGTAGCCATGCTGTAAACTCGAGCTGGGTGGCGGTACAGGTAAGCAGTCATCTGGTTGTGTTTATTGAACAGACATGATGACATATATGTACACCCAGCTTAACTGGATTCGATTACATTTTATTCATCCCTGAAGTGACAACGTATAGTGAATAAATTACATTAAACATGGAGGACTGGTAAACAAAAAGCTTACTTTACCAGGTAACTTCCGATGATCATTTAAAAACCACGTTTAAACTTCCTTCTCATTTCTTTTCTGCCTTTTTGTTTGCTCCTGCTTGCATGTGGGCATTTGTCTGTATGATGTAGTTAGTTTTTTGGGCAAATTCACAGACAAATGTTCTGGCAGTCACACAAATGTTTAGTAACCAGTGTTCTTCGGTCATCCATCATTATAATTCTAGTCTCTTTGAGGTTTTTTATGAATAGAAGTGGCTTCTTTGCTCCTTTTCTTAAAATAAGACCATTATCCATAGATCCTCATCTTACACTGCATGAATATGCATTCACACATCAGCTGGCAAGCTCTGCACCAATGACAACATGATTGTTTGGGGAAACTGTAGGTTCAGGTGCAATATTCAAAACAGCAGCTTTTTTTTTATACATATGAAGCTATTTTGATGGTTACACAATTCTATACATGTAAGTGTTAAAATTGTAAAAAGAATTAACTCAAACACATCTGCCTGTTTTTGATAGCATTAAGTCTCAAATTAAATTGACAGAATCATTCCAGATGAACTCTTTATTTCAGGGCAGAACTTTTGCTGTGAATTCATCTACAACTGATCACGCTTAATAATAATATAAAAAAAATATGAATTCTCTCAGCAAAACAAGGAGGCTGCAAAACTTGTAAGACAACATTTGTGTCCCGGGAGAAATGGCCACGACAGTGCATGCAGAAATCACTTAGAGACAGCATTGAAGTCAGCAAAGGAAAAAATGTCCCTTTATAGTCCCACAGAGAAGAAATCAGTCTCTACGTTTAACTCATCCCTTAGGGGGCAGCGTGCTGCCAACACTGAGTGGTGCACTGGGAGCAATCTGTGGTCAAGGGTCTTGTGCAGGGCCCCTCAGTAACAAACTTGAGTTTCAAACCAACAACCTTTGGTCCTCCAGTACACAAATGCCCAGCTCTAACCACTAGACCACAACTCCCACTGCTAAAGAAAATGCTTTAATAAATACTGTATTTCAGAAAAGGAGAAAGTTCAGGAGAATATATCTGAATGATTCAAATTAAACACTGTAATGGCTGCCACTTTTTCGGAATATGGGGGGGGGGAGTATTAAAAATTGGTAACTTTTCATGTGTAAGCCTGTGGTATGTGGGGCAGAGATGTTTTCAGAGAGCAGTAAAACTATGATGTCTTGTTTGTGTTCTCATAGGAACTGGAGCGATTAGGACTCGGGGAGGAAGTAGACCTTCATGTGTGTGAATTACCTGTTGATTATCTGGCTGTACAGAACATTTTGCCATCTCTGTGGAAAGAACATCAGCCCCAGGTATTTAACAAATTGTAGGTTCAGCCACAATTATTGTATTTATTGTGGGCTTTTAATGGAAGATTTGAACCATTCTTTTTCAGGGTAATTTTCAATAGCAAAAACTGGGTGCACCTGTTTGAATGTAATGCAGACTTTCTTAAATCAGTACATATACATACAGGGTTGAAAATACAGCCCATGTAATATTTAAAAAAATACAATCTCAGTAAGTTGGAAATAAATCAGTTACTTTTTGTTGCCATCAACAAGCTAGAGTATAATAGAATACAAAAGAAATACCTTTATTGTTCTGCAACTGGAAAATTCTGACATCACAGTGGTAAAAACACAGAGTCAGGAGACACCAGAATTACACAATAGATTAAATACAATTAATAAAAAGCTAATTTTTTTGTTAAGCTGTAAAGCAGAAGAGGAAGAGCTTATCAGAAAGGGGCAAAATAACGCACAATTATTAATAGACAATAAGACATCTTCAGGAAAAAATTTAATGTTGAAGTTAAAATAAAAGTGACAGCAGCTGACTTACAGAACCATGTGAAAAAACTGTGCAGTATGCATGATTGAACTAACACTCCCAGAGAAGCTAAACAGTGTGCTAATGGACATTAGCATCTGAGAAATTATTCTTGATCAGATCAAGAATCCGTGCAACCATTAGCATGTTGTAAACACTTATTGAGTTCGTAGTGAGCAGTAGATGTTTATTAAGTCTAATAGCAGCTGGGAGGAAGGACCCGCAGAAGCGCTCCTTAGAGCATGTAGGTTGGAGCAGTACCAGAGCTGGACATGCTTCTTTAGTCTGTATCATGGTGATGTGAGGTCCAATAAACAAACAGCTAAATTTAAACATTGTTGTCCTGTGAGCAGTTGGCTGTCCATGTGGGTGTTTCTGGGATAGCGACTTCTGTCACTTTGGAGCAATATGGCCACAACCAGGGCTACCAGCGTCTGGACAACCGCAGCTTCTGCCCGGCCTCCCGCTGCTGCATGGAGAACGGACCCAACGAAATAAAATCAGTCATAGACATGGACATGGTGTGCAAAAGGGTCAACGGGTCAAACATTGGAATAACTGTGTCTGTGTCTAAGGATGCTGGAAGGCAAGTGGTTCATGTTACATATGTGCAAAAACCTCTAAACAGCTGTTTGGTAATTGTTTCGTTGGCTCGTTTGATTTTAACTGCTTGGTAAAAAATAAAATAGATGCCCACCCTGACCTCATATCATCTAACCGCCATGTTTTGGACTTGATAGGTATCTTTGTGATTACACCTACTACACCTCACTTCACCAAGGCCAGGGTCACTCCGCCTTTGTCCATGTGCCTCCCTTAGGAGCACCCTACAGCAGCGGTGAGCTGGGCAGAGGCCTTCAGGCTGTTATAAAGGAAATGCTGAGCTTGCTGGAGGCTGATTACACTGAAGAGGAGCTAAAAGACAACAAACACTGCCGTCACATGGAACAACACTAAACTGAACCATTATTGACACACTTACATTTGTATGAATGAAAGAAAAAGCCAATATCCTGGTGTTCCACTTTATTTGGCTTCATGTCCAAGACAAATAACTGCAACTTGATTTTGTTGTGTGATTGTAAATAATGAAGACATCCACTTTAATCCAAGGGAATCCAAGCATAAGTTTTACTTTTGCTAATTTTTTAGGTGTAAAACAAATTCTATAAATGGCAGAAATATAATGATGTATTGATCTCAGGGAAAACTGCACATGGAGCCAGCATTGATGTATTTGTTGTTATGTAGCTTTGGAAAGCCAAGCCGATAAATCACTGAACAAATAAAGTACTTGTTTGTATATATCTTTCTTGGTAATATTCTGTGCTTGTTGGTTAGTCACTAACTTATGGAACTTTGATTAATTTCCAACAAAAACATCCTGCCTGCATATCTCTTTTCACGGGCCCTTTGGTGGCATTGATCTCAACTCTTTCACTGTTGACTGTGTTTGGAGACAGTGACACTCCAGACAAGTCAGCAGATCCACAGGCCCAGATAGTTTGAGTCCCACTTTCCATAAACTGTGTGCCCTGCACTTCTGTGGAATATTTCAACATAATTCTCAACCAGTTTCATGCCTTGAACATGTGTCAAAGAAACAATGTCACATCATGAAGACCCCATAGATGCTCTTTCTCAATTACCTCAAAATAATGGTCTAACTCCATCTGGACCTGAAGCAGTTCACCTACCAGTCCAGACACAAAGCTTCTTTCTATTCCATTTAATTAGTATAAATCAATCACTCTCAGAATTAAGTAAGAATCAATCAGCCTCATAAGCTAAAAATCAATCTGAAGGATGGAGAGGAGTTGCCGAGAGGGGCTGATCAACTAATCAGAGGCGGACTTGGGATAAGGCGAGACAGATGTAAAGACTTCACCGATTGATAGGAATAGCTGTTGCTGTTTTCTTTCTTACTTCAGATGTAACTAATGACTGGGACTCTCCTTTCCCTTCATCCATGACCCTACAGCAGGTGCACAGAGAGCTGCCACCTTCAGAGGTTTTCTGATGACTTGCTGTTTCTGAGTTTGTCTGACAGGGCAATGACGCTAAGTGGAAAACTCAGTCGCATGTTGTGAGTAGAATGATCCACAGGCCTGACGGATACTGATGGTATCTGAAGGTAACGTATGACAGCAGTTCCAATAAATAGGTGCATAAGGCTTAATTCCCGAAGGATGCTGGTCAGACAGTAGCACATTTAGCAACAGGCTGATTCCACCACAGAAAATCCCTACAGTCTGTGCCCTTTAGAAGGCACTCTGTGACAACCCAGAGTTGAATAAAATATGTTTTTAATATTTAATTGATAAATAAACTGGTGCATTAATAGTTGCTTTACTATTTCAATTTTGACTCTTTTGTGTTTGATGTATGTGTTTCTTTTTATTTTAAAGCTTTAAGTCTCCCATGGATCAGTGTAAACCAGCAGTTTTCCTGTGGGGAGGAATAACGCATATCTGAATCTAAACGGCTGCGATAGACTGGCCTGTCCAGGGTGTACCCCGCCTCTCGCCCATTGACAGCTGGAGATAGGCACCAGCAACCCCACAAGGGATGGATGTGTTAGAAAATGGATGGATGGATGAATCTAAACAGATGTTAAGCAATTATAGAACATATAAAATAAATAAAACTACAAACCAGACTTTTCTGTTTAAACCTTCAAATTTACTAGCTTCTCAGCTATGTAAAGATATTATGGTCAGTTCTTGGCTTGCTATTTTGTTGAACACAATTTCTTTTATCAATAATTATCTTCCCCAACAAAAGCTTCCATACACACCATGGTATGAGGAAAGAAAGTTTATTTTTATTTTTGCTTATTTCTTGGTGTAATTGGGATGAATTTCTTATGTTTTTTGTTCTCACTGTACATTGTTGCACATTTCAAAATGTATTTTCATAATAAAAATATTTAAAAAAGTGGCCTCCATAAGGCAAATAAAAAGTCTTTAGAGTATGTTCCTTTATACTTTTCTTGGTTTTTATCCCCTCTTTACTTCCATGTTTTATTCTTTTATCCAATTTCTCCTCCACAGATTTTTACTTGTAGTCTGTACGGCTGCATCAAACCACCCGAGCCATGTGAGAACACTGCATGGATTTCAGCGCTTTCAGAAAAACAACAAAACACATGCAAGCAGTTAGTGAACAGAGAACCTGGGCAAACTGCAATGGCAACATTTTGCTATCGAAGATCATTTTGAGCTAAATTGTTATTTACACCCATGCGCTCTGATCAACGAGCTCCATCGGGATGATTCCTGCAGAACTGCTGCTGAAAATGACTAAGAGGCAGACAGAGATTAAAACAGTTCATGCAGTATAGCAGGTGTCTGCAACCTATCAGAATATGGTTCATATTCAATGGTTCTTAAAAACTTTGATTTAATTTTTTTTTACAGAAAATAGCAAAGAAAAAATCATAAAGGAAATTAGGAAAACTACTCCAAAAGGAAGCATATTCCTCCCCTGATGTTTTGTTCCTAGGGTCAAAAATATAAATAAAATTAATTGTGATTTCATTTCAAGATAAAAATAAACACAATTTTTATTATACTATATCTATAAAAACTGACTCGTCTTTCAAGTCTAGATGTTAGTGGGTTTTGCCACTTCAAACAAAGTTTATTTAGCAGGACCAAGGCAAAAATAAGCTCTCTGGGTTATAAAGGCTGCTCTCCCCTGACCCACGCCATTGCCACCATTCCAGTCAACAAAAGGAGAAAGAAGTAAGAATATCCCTCAGCACAAGGAGAGCGAGAAATTCAAATAAGCTAAAGCAGTAGCTATATCAAGCATGTGAGCTCCACTGGCTAAGGGGGTCGTTATTGAAGGCATTTGTACTCATTTTACCTAGTTTTTTTTTATCTATATGCACTGAAACTAGTATGATGTAAAATTTTAACAGGTTCATCCATCCAGTGAAAAGTCTCACATCCGATCTGGCGGTCCCTGTCCCTGGATTCTCTATTGGTGTCTTAAAAACAAATCAAAAACTTTTTTTCTTTTAAAAAACTTTTTAATTCTGCAGTGGAAATCCATCTTTCTAAAGCCAGCTCTCTTTTTATTCTCCGTGTACCAGCACAACTCTGGGTGTTGCATTTTAAAGAGTCTCGTTGATATCGTTTTTATACTGCGCGCCCACACCGGTGACCAGTCCGTCTTCGCCAGTTCCCAAAAACCTTCTCCCCTCCTTTATCAGGCCCAGTTCACGGAACCCGCAGTAGGAGTCCAGTGTTAGTGATGAACGACAGGAAACGGAACACCATCCACTTGTCCTCAGCGCGGCTCCATCTCCTCCGCAGCCGCCTGTTGTTTCCCCATCACTACCGGGTCTCTGCTGCCGGGGCTGCTCTGGGATAGCGGCGGTTGATGGCATATCGTGGAATCGGTGGGAGCACCTACGACAAGAAGCGGAGAACATGAGCGTGGAGGCGTACGGGCCGAGCTCGCAGACCCTGACGTTTCTGGACACCGAGGAGTCCGAGCTGCTGGGAGCGGACACCCAGGGTTCCGAGTTCGACTTCACCGACTTTACGCTGCCGAGCCAGACGCAGACGCAGGGCCAGAGCCAGAGCCAGAGCCAGGTGGACGCCCAGGTTCGTGGGACCGTTTCGGACGTGTTGTTTTGTTTTGTCCTCCTCCTGCTGACACAAAGCGACTCAGCTAGCGGCAGGAGGCTAGCTGCTCCTACCGCTAGCCTCCTGGACCGTTAGCATGTTAGGAGCTTTAAATAGCCAGACTGCTAAAGATTGCTCTGTGGAAGCGACCGCCGCTGGTCTCCAGCGGTTTAATAACAAGTACGTAAATCTATGACATCCGTGGACAGCTCTCTGGATGCCCGCCAGTGGCTCTGCAGCCTTACTGCACTAGACTGGACACATTGTTGCTAGTTGATGAGACAAGAAGCGAGATCCCGATCTGTTATCCTGTCAGGTTGACTAAAATGAAAGTTTCCAGTAGTGATTTGTTTTTGTTTGTTTTTGTTTGTACTCCCCCCCCCCCGCCCCTGTTTCTGCAGGCTAACGGTCCAGATGTGCTGCAGAATGGAGATGACCCTGTGGTGAAAGCCAGCCAGCTGCTTGCAGAATTAAACTTTGAGGAAGATGAGGAGGATGCTTACTATAGCAAGGACCTTCCCCTGCATGCTTGCTGGTAAAAGACCTGAACTTTGCATTCGCTTCATCATGGTGGGTCCAGTGGTTGTTTCACCCTCAGTACCAGCCTTTGTAGGGGGCCTAGAGCAGAATTAGAGTTTTGAGCTCACTTGCAAGTCCTTCACCCTGCCAGAAGCCCCTTTCAGACCATACGTTCAATTTGCAATCTGCTCATGCTGGTCCTGCCTCTGGATCAACTGAGGGTCCTGACACAGAATGGGGAGTTAGAGTCTGCCTACCCCATCACAGATGTGACCCACCTGGTAAAGGCTCGCACTTACTTGTGCGGAGTCCGCGCAGAGTCCGCCTCGCATACTCAAGGCGGACTCTGCGCGGACTCCACACAGACAGGTACCTGCAGAGCTCAATTTTTACGACAGCGTACACGTTGTCTCGTTATAAACTGCTCGGTGGTCACAGAAAGACTGCGAGTTGTAGGAATTTGCCACAAGAGATGTAGGCAACCGTACGCTCAACTATGAAGGGTTCGCCCTGCTCTAACCACTAGGCCACCGCTCGCTCTGAATGCATGTACAGCCAGGATGAGAGGCTCAGGTCCCTTTTTCCTTGGGCTGGTTCTGTTCTCTCTATAGTTTATAAACTATAGATTGACCATAGAGGTTAGCATGGCCGCTCCATTTTTACTTATTTTCATTCATTTTAATGCTTCTTTTAAGGAGTTAATGCAACATTTTTGAGGGTGACTCTGAAAACTAGTTTTATTTATTCATTATTTTAAAACATGAATACAGATGTGTAACTTTCAGGGCTAAAATGTGGCGACAATCCTGGACAGCTCACTTGCATAATTCTGCTTTTTGTTTCCTGGAGTTTCATAAATCATGTCAGTGATTTTAGTTGTTCTGTTTTCTCTCTGACATTTCTGTAGTTACTGTGGGATTCATGATCCAGCCTGTGTGGTCTTCTGCAACACCAGCAAGAAATGGTTTTGTAATGGCCGTGGAAACACCTCTGGCAGGTAGACGCAACAAAGGAGACATCTACTTAATATTTATTTTGCTCTTGTTTTTTTATTGCTACCGTGTATTTATAAAAAAATCATTTTAAGTGTAAGTAAACTCAGTACTTGTACACTACAGTCCCTTGCAAAGTTATTCACATCCCTTTAACTTAAGCCACAAACTTTACCGGATGTTATGTGACAGGTCAAGACAAAGTAACTCATTCCAAAAAAGTTAAAAAGCAAAACAACTGGACTTTTTTCCGAAGTTTGAAGACGTTTTGCTTCCCATCCAGAAAGCTTTCTCAATTCAAAATGTCTGGAGTAAAGCTTTATATTATGCCCAACAAAGGCCTTGTAATGGCTTAGATAACATGCAAATTGAACCGAAACAGGTCCACCCCTTAGTAATGGGGAGTCGTTAAGGTCATTGTTGGCCTGCAGATTAAACCGAAACTGGTCCACTCCTCTGCAATGGGGAGTCGTTAGGGTCGTTATTGGCCTGACTTGCCGGAACAATGTTTTGATCACCAGTATGGAGGTGAGGATTGAGATGATGATTGGAAGGAATTAACCCTATAGACCAGTTCATTGTTATTCTTTTGATCCGGGGTTTTTGCACATGCGCGCCGGACTGGTAGGCAAAAGGCGAACACAATAGCGTACCGCGCACGTGACGTCACCATCTCAAGAGCAACGCCCCTTTTGCCACTTAGGTAGGACAAACCGATAGAGAACGCACGTAGCAACCAGCAACAGAAGCAGCGATATGACCGACTTTGCAGCCATTAAACTTTCCCAAGACGATGTCCCAGGCGCACGGTTTACTGGTCGCACTGTCGAAGAACACACCAACCTTCAGCTCAAACGATGGCTTGAGTGTCGAGGGCTTAAAAAGACCGGAAAACGGGCCGAGCTGATCGAACGGTAAGCTTTGTTTTTTTTACCATGATAGCCTATATGCTATCATGGTAGCAGGCGCTTCATTATTAACATGTCTGCCACCAAAATACTCTTACCTGTTCACTACTTGATGTCGCTGGAATTGGGTCAGGATGTTCTTCGGTTGGGCCCTTTCCTCCGACAAAATCCTTGCTACATATGTAGGCCGACCGCACCGATGTACCCAGCGCACACATTTCTCCTTGGCACTCTTGAATTTCGGGAAAGTAATGAAGAAAACGTCCTTCATATGCGACCGATCAGTGTACCTCGAGTCGCTGTTGCACGTTCCATAGCAACAATGTTTATAAACCATGGTCTTAGATTTTGGAAAAAGCAGTCGTTTAAACGAGTAAAACCAAGGCTAACGCACGGCGGACTATGCAAGCTTGTCCTACCGCGTACCACGTGATGTGACGTCATCGTGACGTTTCGTTTCTAAAAATAGCTCGCTCGCGGTACGCTATTGCGGACGCAAACAAAGGAAACGACGAGTTCTCGACATATTTTTGTTCTTTAGATAACGTATCACACGATCGTTTTAAGAGTAAGTTGGTGGTTGATGGTATCAGGTTGCCAGATCCACACAGCAAAAGCCTGAAGGGACGGAGCGAGTCTGAAATGCTGGCCAAGTGTTCCGTACAGCAACATATACAGCTGCCTTATAAACACGGCAGGCCAGTACACACGAGAGAGCATGAAAGCCATGAAACCACTGGACGGCTACAATTATTTTATATCGGGCCCCCATGAGCGATTAAGCGGGTCAGAAAATGGATGGATGGATGGATGGATATTCAGACATGTTTGTGTAACATACCAAAGCGGAGTCGGACACAGACAGCGCCTCAGCAAACCTAACCGCCACCGGTAGGTAAAAAAAACATTGTTCACAAAAGATTATTTGTGGTGTTTTTGTCTTATTAATCCTTTTCACAGACTCATGCCAGAGGGTTTGCATACATTGTACATGTACGTATATTATTACGAAACGAACGTTTACGTCTTGACTTAAGTATATATCCTAATTTTTTATTTATATCATTATTTAAGTAGAACAATGACCAGTGCAAAATTAAGTTGTATTTACCGGAGATGAAGTGTAGACTGCAAATTCTGTCGTGGTATGATGGCTCCCACAGTCCATTGAGATTGTCTGTCTGCGTCCGTTTCATTGAAAATATCCATTTCTTTCGTCTTTCTTCGTCCTTCGGTAAACGAAAGAAACGTACATCCGACGATTTGGAATGCCTCTGTGTGCAACCGGGAGCACAACAAGTCGTAGGCATTGTTTAGATTTCAAAATAAACTAACTGAAAGTACGCTCTAAATCATCTGTCATGTAGTAGGCGAGAACGCTGACATCACGCGTGAACTGGTCTATAGCTGTATTGTAAGTTTTTGAGAGTTGGAACCTAAGGCCTCCTCCTCTGTTTAAGGTTGGTTTTTCTCTCTTAACGTAGATGGCTTCCTTCACACCCCTTTCAAACCATCTGTCTTCTTTGTCCAAAATGTGAACATTTTGGTCCTCCAAAGAGTGTCCTTTGTCCTTAAGGTGTAGTTGGACAGCAGAGTCTTGTCCTGAGGAGGTAGCTCTCCTGTGTTGAGCCATGAGTCTAAGTCATCCATGACCTGGATGATTTAGAAATCTTCACCAGCAAAGTAACTCATAATAATTAATAAGTGAAAAGACAAGGATATCTGGCTTTCGTCTTTTCACAAGGAAGAATTGGGAAACTGCTGTGCAAATGAATCCCTTTACTCTGATACCCCTACATTAAATTACCTCTCTTCAATACTCACATAATTTGTAAATAGAGTCTCAGGTTTGTTAGAGAACAACCAGCATTCTAGAGACCAAGGCAAACAGCAGACAGGTCAGGGAGGAAGATGTGGAGAAGTTAGGGGCAGGGTTAGGTCAGAAAACAATCTCCCAAGCTTTAAACATTTCCCAGAGCTCGGACGGCCCATCGTGTGAACATGGAGACAGGATGGACCAACTGCAGACCTGCCCACACAAGGTCGTCCACCTGAACTGACAGGCTGGGCAAGGAGAGCATTAATCAAAGAAGCAGCCATGGGGCTCATTGTAACTCAGGAGGAGCTGCCGACATCCACAGCTCAGGTGAGAGAATCTGTCAACAGTTGTGGACGCCACAAACTGTGGAGGAGTGGCAAGAAGAAAGTCTTTGTTGAAAGAAGACTATAAGAAGTCTGATGTGCAGTTTGCCACGAGCCATGTGGGGACACAGCAAACATGTGGAACAAGATGCTCTGAAGGCGAAATGTTGTGTGTGGAAGACCTGACATTGCACATCACCCTGAAGGCATCATGCACACACTGATGCCGTTGGCAGCATTATGCTGTAGAGATGCTTTTCTTCAGCAGGGACATGGACGCTGTCAGAGTTGATGGGAGGATGGATGGATAATCCAGGACAACCCAGAAAGAAAACCTGTTAAAGGCTGCAGAAGACCTGAGACTGGGGTGGAGGTTCACCTTCTATCAGGACAACAGCCAGAGCTACAGTGGACAGTTCCCATCAAAGTTTATTCATGTGTTAGTATAGTCAGCCAAAGGGACCTACGTTCAACAAGAATTGAGGGAATTGAGGTCTTGAGAATTTAGAAAATTTATTTTGATAGACACTGCATTCAGTCTAACTATGCTTGAGCTATTTTGCAAGGAATAATGAGCAGTAAATCTTGGTTTCACGAGATGCGAAGCTGGTAGAAAGTTGCACCTGCTGTGCCATTTTGGGCACACCAACAGGGGGGCTGTTAGATACTATTGTTATGACACCACAAGTTGCTGGAGACTGACATGCTTAGATTGGACAAGATGGGCTGATTGAAGAAAATGGATTAGCTTAGTAACTTCCAGAATATGGTGAGACATTCTCCATCCAATGTCATGTGAGGATCACAGATGTAATACGGGCACGCTTCCTTGCATGGGAGTGTACCCTCTGGGTTAAAATGCTGATGTAAATGATAATTCGGGGCTCTCTTTCTCATTTTTACCTTCCTGCATCGTGATCAGTTTATGTCTCAAGAGTTATCTATTACTAAAGATGTCAACAATAAAAGAAGACCGCTTCTTCAGGGTAAAAAACTGGGAGAACCGCTGACCAGGGGTATTTGTAAATACATTTAAGTGTATTAATTTCTGTCCACTTTCCAATTATCCATCCATCCATTGTCTATACCTGCTTATCCATGCGGGGACCTAACAGTTATGCGCTACGTTTTTATTGGTCCATGTAATAAAACCCCAGTTAAATGTCTTAATTTGTGTTGGCAACGTGGCAAACTGTGGGAAAGCTTAATAAGTGTGAATGCCCAAGGCAAGGCGCTGGAAGGCTGAGAACAAAGTCGTGAGGATCAGCCTTATCTAAAAGTCCAAAGAGTTGGTGGCACGCACCAGTAACGCAGCTGAGTCCATGTGTTGGGATCTTTACTATAGAACAATGTGTCAAGAAAACACAGCACTAACATGAAGGAAAACTACAGTAGAGTTCATGATCCCTGCATGCAGGAGTGATGCCATTCCCTGTACTCTGTGCCCTCATGTTCATTCTCTTCACTTGCAGCCACATTGTCAACCACCTGGTAAGGGCGAAGTCCAAGGAGGTGACCCTGCACAAAGATGGTCCTCTGGGAGAAACCGTGCTAGAGTGCTACAACTGTGGCTGTCGCAACGTCTTCCTGCTGGGCTTCATCCCTGCCAAGGCCGACTCAGTGGTGGTGTTACTGTGCAGGTATCCTACACCCTCTACTCTCAGAAGTTCCTGAGGGACTGCTCACTTAAGGACAGTACTCATTTTTGTCTGAATTAAACGCAGGCAACCATGTGCCAGCCAGAGCAGCTTGAAGGACATCAACTGGGACAGCTCACAGTGGCAGCCACTCATCCAGGACCGCTGTTTTCTCTCCTGGTTAGTTAAAATCCCGTCTGAGCAGGAGCAGCTCCGGGCCCGGCAGATCACGGCACAGCAGATAAATAAGCTGGAGGAACTGTGGAAGGTAATGACAGCCCAGCTGTCCCGCGATCATTTCTACTTTGCATGTAATCCATGGGTTAAAGTTCTCCGTCGCTGCGATGGATATCCGTCAATTGAAAAATGAGAGCTAAAAATAGATCCACTTGGTTCTGTTCAGACATTGTATTCAAGGTTTTAAACTGAAGCTGCTCTCAACCAATGAAACCTGGCAGAGCCGGGACATTAGCCAATCAGAAAGAGACTAGGGCGGGTTAAATACCGCAAGTTTTCTGCAGCACACCTCCTCTTTACCTGTGAAACTAGGGGGACCCGATTGTGCGGGAATGTCCCGCATTTTTCAGTGTTGTCCAGCAAACTGAAACAATGTCCCACATTTGACTGGGTCAGATCCGGCAAAAAAAAAAATCCAGCTGTACTTTTCTGAAACAAAGAACAGAGAATTGTTTCTAAACTGGGTGAGGCCAGAGAAAGGCAATTCTCAGAGAGCTCGTTATGAAGTTTGCCAAAGTTATTTTGTGTTTTTATACGGAGTGGAGCGCGATGTGAAGCGACACTGTAGAAGAGAGCCGCACAAGAAACAGCTGAAAAAGCCTCCTGTCGATCTATGGACTCGTTTTACTCCAACTCAAAAACACCTGCCAGACAGACGAGCTACAGCAGCCAAGTTTAACTTCAACAATATTTAACTTTACGCAAAAGTTTAATAACATGTTTCTAATTTAAAAGCTAGTTAAACACTTGATGTAGTCAGATACTGTATGTCTAGCCAGATGGATGTGATGCAAATATCTCACTAAGACCGTTCATCTGACGTGTTTTATTGCGTTTGAGCTCCACAAGCTGTCAGGTTGTATTTTGTATCTCCTGAGGCATTTTTCTCTTTTTCTCTCATTGTTTCCTTGTGCAGGCCATTTACCGTTTGTATATTTCCAGTTTTTCTGCCCATTTGTCTTTTATTTTTTTCAAAATGTTTTATCTATTTTCCCTTGTGTCTTCCCTTTCTGTACTTTTTCCCCCTTTCTGCTGATGCTTTGTCTTGCTATTTGTACTGACAGGAAAATCCCACTGCAACTCTGGAGGACCTGGAGAAGCCCGGAGTAGATGAGGAGCCACAGCACGTCCTGCTGCGTTACGAGGATGCCTATCAGTATCAGAACATCTTTGGTCCTCTCGTGAAGCTGGAGGCTGACTATGATAAGAAGCTGAAAGAGTCACAGGTTAACTGGAATCTATTGATAAAACGTTTGGTTTGTGTTTATCATGGAAGAGGTAGAATGAGACGATTTTGACCAAATTATTTTCATCATTCTCAAACACAGAATCTTGTAATAGGTTTAGGTGAAACGCCACAGTAGTAAGGGTGTGATGTATATTTTGCTGTTTTTTACAACTGTTTTTTATGCTGTTTTTATTTGTCTCCATAGTTATTTTGAGGTCGATGTCTAATGCAGCTCCAATGAAGTGTTTTGTGTTATTTTTCCTCATCAGACTCAAGAAAACATAACCGTTAGATGGGACCTGGGCCTGAATAAGAAAAGGATAGCTTTTTTCTCCCTGCCTAAGACTGACTCTGGTAATTGTTTCAAGTTATATTCCAGTTTTTACACATTTGTTCATATTAGTGTTGCCGTATGAATTATGCAGTGAACTCTTCCCTTGGCTAATTTATGACATGTGTTTTTGATGGCCTGTTATTTTTTTAGATATGCGACTGATGCAGGGTGATGAAATTTGCCTCAGGTATAAAGGAGACCTGGCCCCTCCGTGGAAAGGCATTGGACATGTCATCAAGGTCCCTGACAGTATCCTTCTGACTGTTAGCAAACAGCCTGCTGCTGTTCTGCTCACATCATATTGTAATGTGTTTTCTCCTGGCAGAGTGAAAGATGGAAGTTTACTACCACCTAGTGGCAGCTGTGACATACTACCTAAACTAAGAAAACTTATTATTTACACAAACCATACTGGTCACCACCATACTATAATAATATCAACGTCAGATTGTATATACTTCAGGTTTTAGAACACCCTTTCAACATTTCCAAATAACAAATCTAAATCCTATAAATTCTCTTTAATAAATTATCAATCCAAAACATTAACATTTTTATTTCATTTCTTTTCTAACTACTTTAAACAGATGCAAAGGTTTAAAACGTATTCAAAAACGTCATTATATTTTATTCAAATGTTATGTAATATATAAAAACCTTATATTATTAAGTGGAAAGAAAATATATAGTTCACTTTTTACAAGCTACCATCAGAAGAGTGGGGCGTGCAGCAAGGTCCACAAGCCAGGACTCGAACCTGGGATGGCTGCGCAGCAGTCTGAGGCCGGCGAACATGGGTCGTGCACTCTACCCCTGCGCCACCACCGCTCACGACATACAGTGTTTTGTAGGTATTCCAAGAAGTAAAATTTTTATCTTATTTGACCAGGGCACACATTGCTGTGTTCCTTACAGGGCTTTTGTCAAACTGCCAGCAGGACGTCTTTCTTCCTGTCAGTCTTCTATAAAGGCCAGATTTGTGGAGTATTCAACTAATAGTCATGTCAACAGATCTTATTTAGCTGGTTGGTCATGCCTTGGTAGTTTGCAGCTGTGCCATCCTCTTTCTGTTTCCACGTGATGGATTGCACCGGGCTCTGTGAGATGTTCTTAAGCTTGGGGTGTAGTTTTAGAGCCGAACTCTGCTGTAAACTTTTCCACAACTTTCTCTCCCTCACCTGTGTGCTGTGTTCCTTGGTCTCCGTGAGGCCGTTGGTTCTCTAATGTTCTCTAACAAACCTCTGAGGTCAGCAACAGAACAGCTGTTTTTTTATACTGAGATAATATCCCAGATGTTTTATTTTTTACAAATTTGGTAAAGTAGGCAGTTGGATGTTTTTGATTTTATTTAAGGGCTAATTGAGTAAAGGCTGGGAATACAAATGCACATCAAACATGTCAGGTTTTTATTTGTTAAAGAAGTGAAAATCGTGTATAATCTTCCCATCACAACTGTGCATTTTCTGCTGGTCTGTCACATAAAATTCCAATAAAATATAAAGAAATGGGTTATGAGACGTCAGAAAATGTTAACGTTATATGACAAGTAACGCAAGGTGATGTTATGAACAATACACAACCCAAATAGCGTACATGTTGGAACATGATTGTTTATGTGGCGCTCTTAGTATGACAATAATTATAGATTAAACATGTTATTGTCGTGGTTGGTATTCATGTTTGATTCATTATAGGAACAGTGGAGGAGTTGTGGTGTTTCCTTGACCTTTCCTCCCAGACTACGGGGATGAGATTGCCATTGAGCTTAGGAGCAGTGCTGGAGCTCCAGTGGAGATCCCTCACAACTTTCAGGTGGACTTTGTGTGGAAGTCCACCTCCTTTGACAGGTATTCAGTCACAGCCTCACAATCAGAATCGGAATCAGAAATACTTTAATAATCCCAGAGGGAAATTATTCTCGTTACACGCTCCAGATATACAAACAACATAATTATATATATATACAACATTCACCACAAAAGAAATGTAACTATATACGTGTATGTGTATATATATATATATATATATTTTAGATCTGTAAATATATATATATATATATATATATATATATATATATATATATATATATATATATATATATATATATATATATATATATATTACAGATCTAAAATAAAGCGATAATGGCAATGTGCAAAAGCGAGCAAAAAGAATGGATAAATGTCAATAATTCTATAATTCTGCGCAGAATTACAGAGGGGGGGGGTGTCTGACTCTCAGAGGGAGGCGTTATAGAGATTTATGACCACAGACAGGAATGATTTCCTGTGGCGCTCTGTGGTGCATCTAGGTAATAGGAGTCTTCTGCTGAAGGAGCTCCTCTGCTGGGCCAGTGTGTCATACCTGTGTTACGATAAAGAAAAACTGTGTAATGGCTGCCTTTTTTCTGCCTTGATTCTAAAGAATGCAGAGTACCCTGAAAACATTCGCTGTGGATGAGACTTCAGTGTCCGGTTATATCTATCACAAGTTGCTGGGCCATGAGGTGGAGGATGTGGTCATTAAATGCCAGCTGCCTAAACGCTTCACTGCTCAAGGCTTACCTGACCTCAACCACTCTCAGGTGACATACCAATACTAACCCCATGTTAAACACTGCTAGTTGCTGAATGGTCTTTAGTTGCAGGGTTTAAATGGCTATGGTTTGTTGTAATGCAGGTGTATGCTGTTAAGATAGTGTTACAGCGTCCCCTCAGTCTGATCCAGGGTCCTCCTGGCACAGGGAAGACCGTCACATCAGCAACCATAGTCTACCACCTGGCTAGACAAGGAACTGGGTAAGAAACTACAGAGGTTTAACGCATGGGTTTATAGTAACACAAACTGTTTTCTAGCTCTTTATTCAACTGGGTGTTTGTTCTTTAACACACGTATTATTTTTATCATTAACATGATATTTCTGAGAAATCAATGAGGCTGTTTTCATGTTGTCCAACTTTTCTTCATCCAGGCCGGTGCTGGTGTGTGCTCCCAGTAACATTGCTGTGGACCAGCTGACTGAGAAAATTCACCAGACGGGGCTCAAAGTAGTGAGACTTTGTGCCAAAAGCAGGGAAGCCATAGATTCGCCTGTGTCCTTCCTGGCTTTGCACAACCAGACCCGTAATATGGAAAGGTAATCCACAAATGTGGACAGTCGTCTGCATTCTCATTGACTTAACAGCAATCCCTCATACAGAGCATGCATGTGGTGACAATGGAGAGGAAAACTCCCCTTTAACAGGACGAAACCTCCAGCAGAACCAGAACCAGGCTCAGTGTGAACGGTCATCAGCCTCAACCGACTGGGGGTCAGAGAAGACAGAGCAGAGACACAAAAGCACAGAAGCTCTGACTGAGGAGTCTTTTCTATGTTAGAGGGTAATGGCAGATGATCTGCCCCCCCAGGATGCTGTCACAGCTAAAATGAACGCCAGACCAGATGTAGCTATGAAGAGATACAAAGAGAGAATCTAAAGTTAAAAGCTGAAATAGCAACAAGGTACTGGTACATGTATACTGCTACAGGCACCAGTCAGAACCAATGTAGGTCAAATGATCTGATTTCGATCTCTGGTTGATGGATAGATTGGCGCATCTCTTTAAGTAATTCTGTATTTGTCTCTAGACCAGCACAGTTGGCACATATGCAATACAACATATACTAAGTAGCGTCTCAATAATTGCCAAAGTTTCTCCTGAGCATTGGTTTGAAACATAGTAATTATTGGCTAGTCTGCCTTCAGAGAGACCTGGCTCATATGCCAAACAGAAACTCATCTTGACTGGCAATCATGGCTTTAGATTCACTCTGGTTTGTATCGGCAGCATGCCTGAGCTCCAGAAACTCCAGCAGCTGAAAGATGAGACCGGAGAGCTGTCCTCCTCGGACGAGAAGCGCTACAGAGCTCTGAGACGCACGGCTGAGAGAGAGCTGCTTATGGTAAGACTGTGTGAGACGCGTGAGGCACTGTCAGTAATGTGATTTAAAGGAGTTGAAGCAGCAACAGTAGCCAAGAAGAAACCTGTGTTTTTTTTCTCCTTCACCTAGAATGCTGACGTGATCTGCTGCACATGTGTTGGAGCTGGAGATCCCCGTCTGGCTAAAATGCAGTTCCGATCAATCTTGATTGATGAAAGTACCCAGGCCACGGAACCAGAGTGCATGGTGCCTGTTGTCCTTGGGGCCAAACAGGTAAGAGCTAAAAACCTATCAGCTATCTGCTGAAACTGCTGTTTTTCCTGCTGTTCTGAGGTCTGCCGATAAACATACTTGTCTTAATCTTTTTAAACTTTACATTTGTCTCTTTGTGTAGCTGATTCTGGTGGGCGATCACTGCCAGCTGGGACCTGTGGTAATGTGTAAGAAGGCAGCCAAAGCAGGCCTTTCTCAGTCTCTGTTTGAGCGTCTGGTTGTGTTGGGCATCAGGCCGATCCGTCTGCAGGTTCAGTACCGCATGCACCCGGCTCTCAGCGCCTTCCCCTCCAACATCTTCTATGAGGGCTCCTTGCAGAATGGCGTCACTGCTGGTAAATTCATGTTGTTTGTTGAGCCATCGCTGTTGGAGAGTGTCTCCCAGCACATGCATCAAGCTGTTGCAGAACTGGAGCTCTGCTTCAGTGATTGGCTTTCAAGCTCTCTACTCAGATGCACGGGTCTTTCTTAATATGCTGTTTTAATAACTGTAATGTGTTTTTTCTTTAGTGTAAGTTTTCCATTACTGTGCTGTCTCCTATTCTTAGTATTTGGTGTTTTGTGTGTGTATCTGCTTGCTTCCGTTTTCCTTTCACCTTGCTCTTGGTACACCTGAATTCCTCATTGTGGGATAATATAGGATATTTCTATTTTATTATATTTAATATATAGTCTATATCTCAGAACATAAACACTGCAATATACTGTATTTTAACTTTACCAATGAAAATCTCCTTAAAAAGGCTTTGATGAGAGCGATACTCCACCTCCGTCTCCTTGGAGATGCTGAAGCCAGAATCCTGGGCTTCCTTTAATGAAATATTTCCACTAAGAAAAGGTTTAAATGCTGTATTTGCATACAAAAATACAGACCTCCTGATGTGTAATTTAAAGGCTTACAGAAAAATCCTGTATGAACTGCAGAGGGATTTAGGCTGAGAGATGGCTGGAGCAGAAGGCTGGTGGTAATCAACCAATGAGAAATATTGACCATCCTTCCTCTACAAAGCTCCGCCTTTAGTTCAGGTTCCATCCAAGAAGTCCTATCTGCCTACCAGGGCAGATTTCTACCCAGTTTTGTCTGAATTGTCCATGGTTCCTGCTGTAAAACACAGAAGGCCATGGTGTTGAAAGTAAAATTAGAGCCGGACATCAGTCCTATTAAGGTATCTTTCAACTGTAGTCTACAAGCTTCAAGCAGCATGTCTGCAGGCTTTATCTCAGCAGATGGTTGACGTTCACCCGGCTGACTTCAGCGTGTCTTATGTTAATAAAATTATTAAAAAAAGAATAGACTGGCAAAAAGATGTAATATTTTGCACAGCAAGCCTGTTGCCTTGAAAGCTACTACGCTTAGCGGATTTTTATTCGATATTTTTGCTTAATTTTACTTATCAAAATAATAAACACTTCAGACAACATGGCTGTAATCGATAATTTATATTATTTTGCAAGATGTGGGAAGAATTTAATGTTTTAAATTAAAATCAGGTTATACATTTTAGCTTTTAATTCTGATGTAAATAAAATTAAACCTTTGAATGTTTTGTTGATGGTTATCATACAGGAAGAACTTTGTGCTGAACCATCCTTAACACAGGCATCTGAGAAGTTTTGAATTTGTATTCAAACTCAAGTACTATTAGACAGCTAAAGGGATCTGGATAAGGAAATGATCTTTCCAAATTCCTGTTTAGTTTATCCATATTGATACGGGGTTGAAAATCACAATTGTTCCCATAATCATCTCTATTAAAACCATTTTTGTGTTCCTAATTATTTAGGACCTGTTTTCTACATAGCTAACAGTCCCATAATTCAGGGCCCGACTAAATGTAGCCTTAGTAAAGAATTAGAGGAAAGCCTCTCACTGACGCTGTCTCAACATGGGACCTGATGCTGCTCTTCTTTGCTCCGTCTCCAGCTGACCGGGTGAGAAACGGCTTCGACTTCCAGTGGCCACAGCCTGATAAGCCCATGTTCTTTTATGTCACCCAAGGCCAAGAGGAGATCGCCAGCTCTGGAACATCCTATCTTAACAGGTTTGGACTTTTTTGCTTTGTAATAAAAAAATTAAAAAAAACTTTACAAATTGATCATGTGGTATCTTTTGGAAGACACTTGTATGAAGATTAAATATATTTTTGAAAGTTTTAATGTAGCATATTAAGTTGTGTTTGGTTATGACTTAACAAGATGAGCTTTACTTGTTTGGTCAGGTTTTATTTTCAGTATTTTGACAGTGAATAAAGCTATTAAGTAACCTTTATCGTTGTTAATTGCATGATTCTATGTATTGGTAGTACCGTATTTTTTGGACAATAAGGCACACTTAAAATCCTTAAATCTTCTCAAAAATTGATGGTGCACTTTATATATGATTAAAATTGTGTTTACTGAACGATTTTATGTGGTAGAATGCGCTCAAGAATCTGTTAAAATGTGTAAGTATGACTTTGGTAAGCAATGAAGCCGCTCCGTTCAACGGATATTCGAAGCATTACGGTACACTGTGTCACTTCCTGATCGGACCCCTGAGCTGTCTACAAGACTGCCTGACTGTAATGTCTGAATTGGATGTGCATGCATGTAAAGGCCTTCACATACTCGGGTGTAGTTCACTCCGCGGTGGTCCACGTGGACTCCGCACATACAGGCTGGGCCGGCGATTGCTATAGGCGAGCTAGGCAAGGCAAATTTATTTATATAGCACAATTCAGTACAAGACAATACAAAGTGCTTTACATGATTAAGATATAGCAAAATAATAAAATGTAGATAGAAAATAGAATAAAAGCAAGTAGGGATAGAATGTAGTAACAAAAAAGAACATTAAAAACAGTAAAACTGTTTAACTAGAACAGTCAAAGGCAATTTTAAACAAATGCGTTTTTAATCTTGATTTAAAGGAACTCAGGCTTTCAGCACTTTTACAGTTTTCTGGAAGTTTGTTCCAGATAAGTGGAGCATAGGAACTAAATGCTGCTTCTCCTTGTTTAGTTCTGGTTCTAGGTATGCAGAGTAGGCTGGAGCCAGAAGACCTTAGTGGTCCGGAGGGTTGATACACTGATAACAAGTCTGTGATGTATTTAGGTGCTAAGCCATTCAGGGATTTATAGACTAACAGAAGTATTTTAAAGTCTATTCTCTGAGATACAGGGAGCCAGTGTAATGACTTTAGAACTGGGGTGATGTGCTCTACTTTCTTAGTCTTAGTGAGGACGCGGGCAGCAGCGTTCTGGATCAGCTGTAGCTGTCTGATCCACTTTTTAGGCAGACCTGTGAAAACACCGTTGCAGTAATCAATTCGACTAAAAATAAACACATGGATTAGTTTTTCCAGATCCTTCTGAGACATTAGTCCTTTAATCCTGGAAATGTTCCTCAGGTGATAGAAAGCCGACCTTGTAACTGTCTTTAGATGCTTTTGGAGGTTCAGGTCTGAGTCCATCACTACTCCCAGATTTCGGGCCTGATCAGTGGTTCCTAGCTGAAGCAGCTGAAGCTGTGTGCTAACCTTCGATCTCTCCTCTATTGGTCCAAATATTATTACTTCTGTTTTGTTTTTATTCAATTGAAGAAAATTTTGGCACATCCACGTATTGATTTCTTCAAGGCATTTACTCAGTGCTTGAATGGGTTCATAGTCACACCTGGTGACATGGTGATGTAGAGCTGTGTGTCGTCTGCATAGTTATGGTAGCTGATGTTGTTGTTATGATCTGAGCTAGAGGGAGCATGTAGATATTGAAAAGGAGGGGACCCAGGATGGACCCTTGGGGAACCCCACATGTAATTTTTGTCGTCTGGGATGTAAAGTTACCTACTGACACAAAAAAGTCCCTGTCCTTTAAGTAGGATTTAAACCAGTGGAGTGCTGTACCAGAGAGGCCCACCCAGTTTTCCAGACGGTCTAACAGAATGGAGTGATCGACAGTATCAAATGCTGCACTGAGGTCCAACAGAACCAGCACGGTGGTTCTTCCACAGTCTGTATTTATATGGATGTCATTAAACACCTTGATAAGGGCGGTCTCTGTACTGTGGTGAGCACGAAAGCCAGACTGGAATACGTCAAAGCGGCTGGTCGTTGTTAAGAAGGTGTTTAATTGTTGAAACACAACTTTTTCAATAATCTTACTGATAAAGGGGAGGTTTGAGATGGGCCTGTAGTTCTGGAGTAGAAGTTTGTCTAAATTGTTCTTTTTCAGCAGTGGTTTGACAATTGCTGTTTTTAGGGACTGGGGGAAAACACCTGACAGAAGGGACGTGTTTATTATCTGAGTCAAATCAGACACTATGACAGGCAAAACTTTTTTAAAGAAAGCTGTGGGGAGAACATCAAGGCAGCTTGAGGAGGAACTTAACTGCTGAATGATCTGCTCTAAGCTTTTGTGGTTTATATGGCTGAATTGGGACATTTGGTCAAAATCAATTCTGGTAGGAGACAACTTTGGTACTGAACTTAGTATGGATGTACAAACTGATCCTCTAATCTTTAGGATTTTCTCAGTAAAGAAGTTAGCAAATTCATTGCAGGCCCTGGTGGAGTGGAGTTCAGAAGCCACGGACACAGGAGGATTTGTTAACCTGTCGACTGTGGCAAATAAGACACAAGCATTATTAATGTTTTTCTTGATGATCTCTGAGAAGAAAGATTCTCTTGCATTTTTCAGTTGTAAGTTATATCTGTAAAGTCTCTCTTTATAGATGTCGTAGTGAACCTGGAGTCTGTTCTTTCTCCACCTGCGTTCAGCTTTCCTACATTCCCTTTTTTCACCTCTAACTGCTGGAGCATTTCTCCAAGGAGATTTTTTCTTCCCGGAAAAAACCTTCACTTTGACTGGAGCAATGCAGTTAATGATGTCTGAGACTTTAGAATAAAAGTTATCTACTAGCTCATCTATTGAGTTGCAGCCCAAGGTTGAGGTAGCAGAGTAAGCTTGAATAAAAGTTTCTGTGGCATTGTCCTTAAAGGTGCGTTTTCTTACGATGTCCCTTTGGCTAAATGAGTCACTGGTAATGATACATTCAAACGTAACAGAGAAGTGATCAGATAGGGCAACATCAGTTACATTGACCTTAGAAATCTTTAGACTTTTAGTGATGATCAAGTCTAAAATATGTCCCTGTTTGTGCGTTGGCTGTTTAACATGCTGAGTTAAACCAAAGTTTCTAAGTGTGTCACACAGTTCTTTTGCACTTCTGTCTTCAGGGTTGTCAACGTGAAAGTTGAAGTCTCCCACAATAATTAAACAGTCATAATCAACACATATCACAGACAGCAGGTCACTAAGATCATTCAAAAAGTTTGATGTGGACTTAGGAGGCCTGTAAACATTCAGAAACATAGTTCGTGCCGGGCATTTTACCTGGAGAGCCAAATGTTCAAAAGAGTCAAATTTTCCCAAAAACACCTTTTTACACTTTAGTGAATCATTAAACAATGTCGCTACTCCTCCACCTTTCCTTTGCTGTCTGCTCTCACAAAGGAAATTGTAGTTTGGAGGTGTTGACTCCAGCAGAATAGCTGCTTCATTAAATTCATGTAACCATGTTTCTGTTAAAAACATTACATCAAGATTATTGTCAATAATAAAGTCATTAATTAAAAGGGATTTTCCTGACAGAGATCTAATGTTTAATAAACCTAGTTTATATGACTTAGTGGTTAATGATGTCTCTGTGGCAGGTTGCATCTGACAGTTTATGACTTTCAAGTATTTGTTCCTGTTTATCCTTTTGTTTTTCTTTTTTCTGCCACGTATCATCACAGATATTCCATAATACCCGGCAAAAGACCCAAGCTGATTCTGGGTACTGTCATGTCTGATAAACGTGCGGCCAGGGCCCGCTGTGCATCACAGCGAAGTAATCTGAAGGTCTTGAGGACAGGCATGTTCCGTGATACGTAGAGGAGGATCTGGGGCTCTGCAGCCTTTGGAAGATGCTGGTTTAGTCACAGAGCTGTGGGTATGTGGAGAGGATGTCATCTGTAGGCCAATCTTAAATACTTTGTTCATGTTGGGAGAAAATTCCAGAAAAGGAACCTCTGGGCTTTGTGGAGAAGAAGGGGAGGCGGGTGAAGTCTGGACTGGTGTTCGTGGAGGTTCTTGGTCCTCTCTTTGTCCTGCTGAGATCTGGGATGGATCCTCCTGTAGCTCTGACAACGCCTCTTTCTGTGTTATCTTTCTGGCCATCTTTATCTTGGCTTGTTCGGGCTGCACTGGGCTTATCATTTGTTTTGGCACTGGATGAACTGTGTTGTGGAACAAAGCTGATGACGCATGGTTCACAGAATAGAAGATGTTGGCTATAGGCGAGCTAGGCAATTGCCCAGGGCGACAAATGGGTGGGGGCGCCCTCTAGCGTCGCCCTTAGGCTTACTTCCCATTAATCATAGAATTAGAAAAAAAAAAGCGAATTAAAACATGTTTATTAAATATATGATCATCCTATGGCGCCCCCTGAGCCACACGTTTACTTGTCAACCTCATTATTACATTGAGTAGCGTACCGCGCACGGAGGGGAGAGGGGAAGGACGATACCCCCCGGCAGCCGCGCGGCACGGCAGACCGCCCGGCCCGCACCCCCCGCGAGCAGAGGCGTGTCGCGCGGACCGGAACGCTCGCCCTCCCCAACCCCTCCGCGAGCCGACGTGCGGGCCCCGCGGGTCAGGATGTTTTTCCGAGTTGAACTGTTGTGTAGGCCGACCACACAAGTGTATCCAGCGCACACATTTCTCCTTGGCAGTCTTGAATTTCGGGAAATTAATGAAGAAAACATCCTTCATATGCGGTCTATCAGCGTACCTCGAGTCGCTGTTGCACGTTCCATAACAACAATGTTTAAAAACCATGGTTAGGAGACGTCTTAGACTTGGAAAAAGCAGTCGTTTTACCAAGTAAAACCAAGGGTAACGTACAGCTCTTTTACAGCGAAAGAGCGGAGGACAACGCAAGTTTGCCCTACCGCGTACCACGTGATATGACGTCACGTTCTAAAAATAGCTCGCTCGCGGAACGCCATCGATGATTATTATTGTCGATCAAAGGAGTGCGAAACCCTCAGCAACACTTTGAACCATGGTGACCATAAAGATATTGACGGGAGGGAACTGGCACTTGAGTTGAAAAATTTCCCAGTGTTGCAAAAAGCTGGCATGACGACAATGGAAATTCTGACTTGAAGGAGAAGAAACTTGAAGAAGTTTTTCCAAATATGTGGGTGGCCCTAAGAATTGCTGTCACACTACCTGTGACAGTAGGGTCTGCTGAAAGAAGCTTCTCTAAATTAAAACTACTTAAGACCTACCTGAGGTCAACGATGAGTCAGGAACGCCTCAATGGGCTTGCACTGATGAGCATCAACCAAGAGGTCTCAAATAAAATATCATTTGATGATAACATCAACGAATTTGCCATTAGGAAGTCCAGACGAGTCAAATTTTAATGCTGCGTCAATTTTGAAGGTGAATAGAAATACCTGAAACAACTGTTCATCTTTTATTAGATAGAACTACAAGAACTTCAAACTTTTAATTTTGTAATGGTATCCATAAAAGCACTTTTGTTTGTAGAGGGTTAATCCAGTTTATTAGTTATACTTTACCTAAGTGTCCTTACAGATGGTTAAGAGTGTTTTTGCACAGTCCTAACTTTGAGTGTGTAATAAATTATTTAAAATAATAAAAAAGAAAAGGTTCTGAAATCTATTCTGGTATTTGTTGTCCATGCATCACTTGTGAAAAAACTGCTAAGTTACAGTTTTTTCTGAATGCTTAAACACAACCTTGATTCTTATAGCATAATTTCTAAAACTATTAATACTTATAGCAAATCCACTCACTGAGTTCACAAAACTAAAAGAACAAACACTGCTTTGCACTCAATTTGCAATTTTGTAACACACACTTTGCACAACGGTAGGCACAATTCACCGCACAGCACTCTTTGTGGAACTGTAAACACAACTCAATGAAGCACTAAACAGATGCTGAAAACAGTACTGGTATTTCGCACAGCAAAAGTGAAGGGGGGGGGGCGCAAAACTCAATCTCGCCTAGGGCAACCCAAGGGCTAAAACCGGCCCTGCATACAGGTACGTGTCACAATATAAATTTCTCGGCGGCAAGGTGTCTTTACATCGAAGTGATTTATATGTGACACTGAGCTTGATACACTGAGCTGCTCCAAGCAGGCGGTCTCAAGGACATGCGGCATCACAGTCCCTCTCTGTTCTCACTGACAGATGTGCGGTGGGAGCCTGCTGGAAAAGAAACGGCTCTAGGTGCTCAGTTAGCTATTCAAACATTTTACCATCCGTTCCGCCTCTTCGTCCCTCTGGCAGAAATTGTAGGAATTTGCCAAAAGAAATGTAGGCAACAGTACGCTCAACTATGAAGGGTAAAACGTCTGCAGAGAGTCAGCATGGAGTCTGCAAAGCTTACAGTATACACACAGTACACCCGAGTATGTGGGAGCCTTTAGGAAGCCCACGCCTGGAGTACAAACTAGCAACAATAAACCTGGTAAGTTAATTCAATATAAAAGTTACGTTTATTTTGGTCTTATGTTAGCAGCAGGGCAGTGTAGTCCAACTACTCTGTCCTCCTGACAGAGACGGATAGCTCTCTCTCTCAATAAAGAGCTGTGTACGTGCAGGGGCGGAGAGATATTACACACTTGGGAAGAATATTTAGTGCACCTTATAATCTAGTTTTCCATATGGTCCGAAAAATACAGTGATTACAGTTTAGCCACAAATATAATACATTTGAAATCCATTGAAACATCAACGTCTTGGTTTTGCCTTCCCTGACACATTTTTGCAGAACTGAGGCTGCCAATGTGGAGAAAATCACCACAAGGTTACTGAAGGCAGGGGCCAAGCCCGATCAGATCGGCGTCATCACTCCCTATGAAGGACAGAGGTCCTACCTGGTCCAGTACATGCAGTTCAGTGGCTCCCTCCATACCAAGCTCTACCAGGTGAGCTCAACTGCGTTTTTACTCTAAGGTTCCTACAGAGTCTGGAAAAGCTGGAATCACATTTTAGCTTTTCATCTTTAAGGTCTGGGTGAGTATGGATAAAAGAAAATTATGTAAAAAACAAAAACAAAAACTTTGCTTTACCTAAAGTTATCTATTATTTAATTTTAAAACAGATACAAATATGCTTCTGGGCTTAGTCATCAATATTTTTCTTTCTGAGTTTCTAGTTGAGAATCCACACACCATACAAGCTCTTTGGAAAATCAACAAAGGACCATTTCATTTTTTTGAGTATAAATGATGTATTTATACTGGTTGTGTGATGTTTTTTTTTTTTTTTTTTTAACTGAGCATAATCAAATGGTTCCGATGCCAAAGGATGGAACCAGAATGTAGAAATTTTGCTCTGTAAAAATATGGAGAATTGAAATAGAAAATGTTAAGAAACCCTGTTACTCACAGCTCTTCCTCAGATATCAGGTCAGTTGTAGAAAGCCTACTGACGTATATTATTGTGTTGAAATGTTATTTTTAAGTAACGTGATGACTGAGTACAGAATACCATCAGATACAGAAGATTTCAATTGAAGCTTAAGGCCTTGTAGCAGCCAATAATGTAGTAACTGCCAATAAATTCATTTTTGAGCCAATATCGTAACATTTAGCCAGTAATGTAATGACTTACCTTAAAATCCTTATTAAAATTATACAACTGCAAATGATAATGATAGTAGTAATACAGACCACATTTTTTGGAAATATACATTGTTTTTGCAATATTTATCTAGTTATATGTGCAATCTTTGAAGATAGGTACTATTTCACCTTAAAACGTGGGGCAACTTTAAGAATTATTTCTTTTAAAAAATCTGTATTTAGAATAGTATTTGTTTTCCGCAATTTAAATTTCTAATCAAATGTATGGAAAACTATTGTTTAAAGGAGCTATAAGTAAGATATTTACTGTAAAATCAGCCTAAATCATTCTCATTTATCACCCGGGACAACATTCCCTATAAACTATCGGCCCACTCCATCAACAATGTCTTAGTCACAGTTTTCTCCTTTCAAACCTAAAGGTACGGTCCAGAACTACTTTGGTTCAGTGTGTAGCCCGTATTTACTTCCTGGTTCCTCAGCCAATTATATGAGAGTTCCCAGGGTTCCCGAAACAGAGCGCACCATTTGGTATTTTATCCTGGCAAAAGAGCAGCAGCCTGCAAACATGGAAGCCAGTAAGAGAACCAGACCAGAAATAGACCAGAATACAACATCATAGACTTATCCCTTGTAAGTAATAATTCACAACAACACACCATTTCATAACGACACATTAGATTGTGATTTGCAAGCTGTTGTACCGATTTGAGCCACAAGGTGTCAGTATTACTTATAGCTCCTTTAATTACTAGGGAAGTGCATTTGATAGTTAGATGTCTTGGTAAATTGTGGTAGATTTCAGCGATGGAACAGTGGTCATGTGACCCACATTTATTCACTCAGTGTTAAAAAGCCAGTAACGTGATGTGTTTTCAAAATGTTGACAGAATGTTCTGATTTTGGCTCAAAGTTACCCTTACATTATTGGCCTTTTTCTGTGACCGGTACTTACAGGCCTTTTCTCATCATTTGTTTCGCCATGAAAGCCTTTGAGGTCTTTATGAGACGCTTTCTGGCTGCGGCAAAGCCAGCAAAGAAAAGCTAAATTGGTGAACTCTGTCTGACCCTGACGGTTAAAATGGGAATAGCCAGAGGCAGATTGAAGAGGGCTTGTCTTTTTCAGCCATACAGTAAAATATATGTGTATAACAGAGAGGAAGAAGACTAAACTAAGCCCAAACTCTAATTGGTCTTTTGTAAAGGAGGTGGAAATAGCCAGTGTGGATGCTTTCCAAGGCAGAGAGAAAGACTTCATCATCTTATCCTGTGTGAGGGCCAATGAGCACCAGGGAATTGGCTTCCTCAACGACCCCAGACGCCTTAACGTGGCACTCACCAGGGCCAGGTACAGCAACAGCACTTCAGACTGAAAGCTCGAGTGCCTACAATGTCAGAATATTATCTGTAGTTTCACTTCATTCTCCAGTCCTGTGTGTGCCCCGTTGACGTTGTTGATGATGGCACTTCCTCAGTTTCAATGAATGCGCTGTTTATTTCCTCTGTTGTTATGCAGGTATGGGGTGATCATTGTGGGAAATCCTAAAGCCCTGTCCAAGCAGCCTTTGTGGAACCACCTGCTGAACTACTACAAAGAACAGAAGGTCTTGGTTGAAGGTCCTTTAAACAACCTAAGAGAAAGCCTCATGCAGTTCAACAAGCCACGAAAGCTAGTCAACGCCATTAACCCGGTAAGTTAAATGTGTGTTTAGTGGGCTCAACTATGGGCTTTTCAATTTGGTAATTTAGTATTTTGTTCCTCTTCTTCTTTGCAGGTGTGTGCTATTTCAGATGCAGCTTTAAAGGTGCATAGCCACGTTATTTGACTTTTTTTTTTTTTTTTTTATACGTCAGTAGCTCACTATAGTTGCATACAAAGTTTTAATGAAAAATGATCACATCCTGCTGGCGTATTACTTATTATTTTGGCGTTTTACAATTTGTTTTTGTTCAATTTGTTAGTAAATAAAGCCTTTCATGTTTATTTCATGTTCATGCGCAGTAAGTACAACACTGCGCATGCGCAGCAGGGGATAAAACAAGTAAGCGGCTAACAGCTATTAGCATTTCCCAGCGAAACAATGCAGAATGGTGCAAGATTAAGAAAAAAAATTGCAAAAAATATGATTCCAAGAGGGAAAAACTAGAATGTCACTGAGGATACAGTATGAACGTTGTGTTCACTGAAGCGGACGCTAAACCTGCCGATTGTTTAGATGTGACCGCAGAGTTGATTGATGTGAGTAGATTTTCTGACATGAGGCTCTTAAAGTTGCTGTGCATCGTTGTATTTAATTAACAACAGTTGGTCTTTGATCACGCCGAAGTGCCGTTTTACTGCGAGCATTGCAGAGGGTCAGGCCCGGTCTGGCATTATTAAATACTGTTTTATTAATTAAGCCAATCGCCATTATGATAGTTCTGCGATACTGCCAGTAGATGGCACCATGTCTGTTTATATCTGGTCATTGCGCCTGGTGCTGGGGCTATTTTTAGCCACAAAAAGGACCATCAGAACATTATGAGGATGGAGGCTTGGTGTATATAACTTTATTTTATCATGATCAAACGGTTTTTGGTCATTTTTTATAATCATATAACGTGGCTATATACCTTTAAATTCAAGTGTAAACCTAGCACAGGACTTACAGAACAACAAGTGATAACTCAGTGCAGGTGTCAGACGTATAAGCAGGTGGATAAGTTGTTTGTTTCACAGGGTGGGAGGTTCATGAGCACAGCCATGTATGACGCAAGGGAGGCGCTGATTTCTGGATCTGTTTATGATCGCAGCAGCAATGGTAAGAATTTCTTCACTCAGAACACACACCTTTGACATAAATGGGATGTTAAGTAGTTGTTAATGCTTTGATATTAAATATCTTGGCTCCTAGGGCTGCAGCTCTAAAATCTGATATGTGTATTTAAAAGAACTGTGTAATAGTTTTAATGATTAGAAGTCCCTTTCAGAACATTTTCTTTCAGAATGTACCGTATCACCTCCTGCAGACTTTTATTTTTAACTTTATGAGGAGCTTAAAGGGTGACCTGCCCCCAAATCAACTTTTTTTTGCCAATAAACGGTTAACATGTTGTTCTTACAGTACTGTCTACATATCACAGTCATTATTTTTGAAAGATTAGTGCATATTTGTTGAAATCCTGCTTTTGTGTCTAAAATTTGTCAGTGTGGCGCCTTCCTGGGGTTAAACTGTAGTCTTGCATTGAATTTCGAATTAACATTGCTTTCGGTTAATTCTGATACAGTGACGTTGGTAGCTCTGCCTCTGTGAGGTATAAAAGCACCTCCGTCTTAAAAAAACTCATAAAGGGGCATGCTTCAGTGGCGCAGTGGTTGGCGCGCATGACCCATATACGTATAAACCCTGACCTGTGGTCCTTTGCTGCATGTCTCTCCCCCTCTCTCGTACCCCCTTTCCTGTCAGCCCTCTGTACGAAAAAACGAGCCACTAGTGCCGTAAAAAGCTAAAAAAAAAAAAAAACAGCTCCCATCTTGTGCCTCCATAGTGTGCGCTGTTGCACTTTTCAAACCCCCTAGCCATTTTTTTTTTCTTACAAAAAGTTACTAGAAACAAATCTACCAACTTTTTGTGTGTTATTGGCGAATTTATGTGAAAGCAACCAATTGTTCTGCCGTTAGTGTCTCATGGAAGCTGGGAAGGGGCTGGTGTGAGACCGTGGTGAAGCTGGTAGTAAGTTGGATATTGGATATTTGCGCTCTGTGGCTTCACCAGCCAGCAGGCAGAGAGCGACAGTCCCAGATCAGCCTCCCTGTATCGATTCAAACAGCAGGAAGATGCTGCTGAAGCCACGGAGCGCAAATATCCCATATTGAACTTAAAACTAACTTCACCGCGGTTGCTGTGAACTTTCCTCTCTGTCTTCCCTCATATTGAAACCTGCCTGCAGTCAGAGCAAAGAGAACATCAACCATGCTTTGTTTCCACATTACAAATTAATTATAATGCGCAAAGCTGCTGGTGATCCCGCCTGGATTACAAAGTGGGAAATAAGTATGATAATACATAATTGGACCGAGCCTCTCCTCCACTGCCTCTGCAGCACCTGCTTTAAGCTGCTTCCCCCCCATCCTGAACACAACCCCTCCCCGTTCCCGCCTATCCCCACGCACTTTGATTGAGTTCTCAAATTTGTCTGGGGGAGGGATTATGCTTTTACATGGGGGTGAGTTACACTTTTAAGTTTCCAACTAGTATCTAAAACTGAATAGGAAATAACTTGAACCTTCACTTTTCATCTAAGTGTGAAACTTTGTTGGTCTCATTTGGTGCGTGACAGAAGTAAATGTCAGTGGGGCACACATGAATACCGAGCAGAAATCAACTGAAAGAAAGAAGGATAAAAGTACTGTCTTCCATCTACAGGCCGTCCTTCCAACATGTACTTCCAAACTCATGACCAGATCGGTATGATCAGCTCAGGACCCAGTCCAATGTCGTCCATGAACATTCCTATTCCCTTCAACCTTATGATGCCTCCTATACCTCCACCTGGTTATTTAGGACAGATGAATGGTGAGAGTAACATCTCTTGTCAGAGATGAACTAGCTCCATAGTTTTGATTAAGTCACTTGGCCTGTTTTTTTATGTTGAGGTCGTGGTGGAAGCATGAAGACCAGATCAGCCAGCGGTGGCAGTGGCGGGACTCGAGGTGGTCGTCAAAGAAACCATGGCATCATGGGGAATGGAGGAATAGGCCGAGGGCTGCACGGAGCCCACGTGGCTGGATCCCTGGCTAGCCAAGAGCAGGGCTCCCAGCCATTCTCCCAGGGCCCTGTCACACAGAGCTACATGAACATGAGCCAGCCATCACAGATCAGCCAGCCAGGGCTCTCCCAGCCTGAACTCTCACAGGTCGGTCCATTTCTTTGGACGTGTAGCCTCACTGTCTTACTGTAGAATATTCTGTGCTTTCTCTCTCCTTAATTGTGTAATTATCCTTTCAACATGTAGTATCAGTTTTAGTCAGAATAAAAGAACAAACTGTTTTGGTACTTCAGATGCAGACGTAGGGAATCAAATTTTTAATTTGAGTAAATGCTTTTATTGGAGGGAGAAATCATGTTGGCATCTAATTGTTTTCAGCAAAATTACCATGTGGAAGAGTTAGGGAACCTATTAAAGTAAATGTATTTGAAGCATTTTTCTAAACTTACACTTTACTTGCCACCAAAGCAGCCGTTTTTTGGGAGCAGTGCCTACCATTGCAAACACAAACATGTGGAATTTACCTTGGACTGCTGTGACTTTAACCTTTTAAACCCGTCTGGCCCGATCTCAGTAACAGCAGAGCCACGCCTATTTCATCAGGCTTTAAAAGTAGGTCAGAAACGGTCTCGTTTCTTTCTTTCCTAAATACCTCTAAAGGTACGTTCACACTGAACGTGAATGTGTCAGGCTGAGTGACAGATTTACATGATATTCCTATGCACAGGTGCCACATGGGAGCAATGTGTCGCAAAGCGACGCTAAGCGAGGCTACGGAGGCAACTCTCGCAACGCAAAAAACGCACAATTTTGGTCATTAAAGCTAATACTTTTGTTTTTACAGCATTTTAAACACACAAAATGCCTTTTAACTGTCTACCGGTCCGATCGCCAGCTCCGTGGTTCTCAGTAGTTGTGTCCTTGGGTAAGACCGATGTATGGCCCGGTGCCACCGCCTGGGTGAATGACTGATGGTAGTGTAAAGCACTATTGGGTCGTTGGACTAGTTAAAGCGCTGTACAAGTACAAGCCATTTATCATTTCACCTTATAATTGCCCCCCACTCAATTAACCCATTGACTTATTTGTTCCATCATAGGAAAGTTACCTAGGAGATGACTTCAAGTCCCAGATTGATGTGGCTCTCTCCCAGGACTCCACCTACCAGGGGGAACGGGCCTACCAGCATGG
Source organism: Fundulus diaphanus (assembly GCA_037039145.1). Classification (NCBI taxonomy): domain Eukaryota; kingdom Metazoa; phylum Chordata; class Actinopteri; order Cyprinodontiformes; family Fundulidae; genus Fundulus; species Fundulus diaphanus. The sequence continues at coordinate 51,360,890 of CM073133.1, forward strand.
TGTGACTGGACTCTCCCAGTACTAGAATGTAAGAACCATCTAACTGGTAGTTGAATATTATTATTATTATTATTATAGGACTAGGTTGTTTTTTCAGTTATTAATAAAACAATTTGTTGTATTGAGATGACTAATGAATATTTTTTTTATTTTGCTTTAAAATGATTTACATTTTTCATCACATATATACTTGTGTTTGTGTTTCAGGTTGCTGGAACAGAGCTAGACAAGCTTGGTTTGTTGGGATTTTAATCTGGGTAATAAAAAAGAACATGGATACCCGTTTTCCACTCGTACAACCGAAGCACCGCTGCGTGAGAGAGGAAGAGACTGAGAAAAATCAATCAATCACAAGAGTGAGAGCTAAAATGGCAGTAGAGCTGGACGGGAAAGAGAGCAAGGTGGAAGTGGGCTGGTACGTCGTCAGGAAGCGCTGCTGCACACCAGTGAAGACCTAGAGAAGAAAAGCCGGTGTCCTCAGAGCAGCACAGTGGAGGAGAGGAGACCATCAGCTGGTCAGAGAGTAGGATGGTTCTACATGATTCTGGACCAGTGAGAAAGGAGACCTCCAGGCGATACCATTTGGAATGTTGCTCCAAAAGCTAAGAACAGAGGAGAGGAGCTGTCTCACACAAAACTCCTCTAAGTAACTCAGCATGGCATCCTGTGACTTGGAGTGAGACATATTAAATGGAGACACATCTCCAGAACCAGTTGTTATGGCAACTCTTTGAAAGCCAAAGCTTGAATCAAAGCATAGAAGAAATGTTTGCTGGTTCAAGTGGACTCAAAAGTGTTTGTGCTGTTGTGGCGCATCTCAGTTTGTAGGATTGTAGACACATGGGTCGTGGACTTTTCTTCCTTAGCTTTGAGAAATCTGTCAGCGTTCTGAAGAAGTCTGTATGCTAGTGCAGCTTGTCGTCTTACAAAGCAGTCAAGGGTGTCCAAGGTATGGCCCTGGGGCTATTTGTGGCCCCTTGACTTATTTTGTTGCAGCCCCCAACTGCATTTCAAGAATGATTTAAATTTGGTGCGACAGAACAGGTGGATGATGCAGATTGAGACTTTTTATTTATTAGTTCATAATTATTACTGACTAATTCAAATCTTGCGATGGAAAATGTTAGCAACAACAAAAAGTATTTGTCTTTTCATAACCACATTTTTTACATTATCTATTCATCAAACTCTGCTCAACACAGCAAGCAATTTAAAAGACAGAACAACCAAAGTCATGTTATTGTTGATTAGAAAATAAACAAATGTTTTTTCTAATTGAGCCCAAAAAAAAAAGATTGCAAACGTTTTTTTTTTTTTTTTATATACCGCTAATGCAAATGGACAAAACCCTTTTTCATTTTTGGCTCTGTAATGACACACTCATCCCTGTCATACAAAGAAATTTGACTACTTTATTTGTTTAATTGAAACAGTGCATGTTTAGCTTATTTTTAAGCAGGTAAAAAAAATTCACAGTATAATTTTTTGTGCTCTCAGTTTTTAGAAGAATAATTTCTTTGGCCCACATGTGGTTTGACAATTTTGGCCCACATGAAAAAAGGTTTGGACACCATTGCTGTAGGTGGTCTGCTAAGAACAGGTGGTTATGTTAGAATATTAAAAGCTAAGAAAAATGTTATCCTTCCAGAGGCTAGTAATATAAAAATAAGCACCATAAATATATTTTAAGTGTATGAGGAAGTCATTTTTCCCATTGACTAAAGGTGGTAAAGCCAGGGGGTTGAATTTATTCTGAATTCCTAATTTTCCTTCTGTTAAACCAAATTAGGCGAACTGTACTTTACTCCGATCCATATTCTTAACATGTCAAAAGGCATCCAGACAGTGAGGTTCTACACAGTGGTAGCTCTTGCATACCAGAACACTATGACAACAACTTGTAAGGAAAAACTGAAAGCAGATTTTCTTTAATGCTTTATGAGCTTGAGTTCACCCTTAACACCCCTTCTTAAAACATATTAAACTTGGTCCACATTAATCCTGCTGTGATATTAAGGATGTATCGTTCTTGAACAGTGTTTATAAAGAAATCACATGAGATCTGTCACTTAAAAAAATTACCTACTTTTGATAAATGAGTGTTTTATTCTTCAATCCAAAGTATTCCTATTTTTGTTCTCCTGAACTATGGAAAGTAGACAAAAAAAATTTAATTGTGAATATAGTATCTTGTGTCATTAGTTTCCTTTTGTAAATTCCTATTTCACTCAAGCTGACCTATGCAACACTTGCATAATTTAACCTTCTGGCCATATTAATAAGAACTTAACCAATCATGTGAGCACTGGAGGCTATTAGTTAGCCCTTATGTCTGTCTGAAATATAAGTTTTAAATGCTTGCTTGTGGTACCAGGCTTGAGGTGCCTGAGAAAACGAGCACAAGGCTAATTAAACTACAAATTAAGTTTTTTTTTTTTATCCTATATTGAATCAGGAAGAAATATGCAAATGACATCAAATTTGTAATTACCATCCCTTTGAGCAACGTACTGTGTCTTGTTCTCATAGTGTGTTGCTTTTCTTTCACCAACACTGAATGTAACTTTTCAAAGCTTCATGAGTTCTCTTGCATACCAGCAATAAATCAACACGACACCTGTATAAGTAAACTCTGTGTGTTTTTGCATGAGGATCAATCCAGATGGAGCAGGGGATTCCCCCTCACAGTTTCTGCCAGAATGTGGGCATATTACTCTTTAAAACCAAACTGTAAGTTTTGTTTTTCTCCTTTTAAATCTGTTAACCATGACAAATAAAATGTCTTGTGCTTGATCTCATCATGGTGTCACGTTTTTAATGAACAAACCAGCAAACATCTTTTTCAGAAAAAGCAGGGCTTCCCTACAGGGGCTGCCTGTAGGACTACAGCAGCGTTATATTGTGCGCGCCGCGGCGCTGATCCGTTAAGCCTTGTGCGCTCACGGGGGCGCGCAGCGCCGGATGCAGGTAGGGCTGACACACTTTCCTGCCTCCCCGCCTGACACATGCAGCTGGAGCGGCTGTGGTCCGGACGCTGCGCAGCCATCAGGTGCTCCAAACCCGGCTGGATGAAGAGCTGAAAACTCCTGCAGGAAATCTGAGAGCTCCGGCTAGCAGGACGGAATTAGAAAAAGGAAAGGCAGAGAGCGGATGCGTGTTTGACCTGAGCTGGTTCGGCGTGCGCTCCGTGTAGTCACTGAGGTCAGCTGCTGGGAGTGAGCGCTCCGTGGAGGCGGAGGGAGGCAGACAGCGGGTCCTGGAAGTTAAGGGGCTGCCGCTGCAGAAAGAGCAGCTCCCCCTCAGGGAATAAAGCAGGATTAAAGTATCTGGTGGGCTGGACTGGAAGACGGACTGACGGCGTGGCTGTTAGATAACCCTACAAGGTTTCTAAACGAAATGGGGTAAGCGGTGGTTCTTCTATGAGAAGAACAATCTCTCTAGGGCTCTAACTGAAGCCAGTTTGGTTCCTCACTCCTAAATCTGACCTGTTCTGTTATTTTAGCAAAGGAGTCCCGGTCACCTTGTAAGATGTTTCCTCACCACAGAGAAAGGTAACAAAAAGCTTTTCAATCTCAGTGACTTGGTTTTTCTGAGGTCGTGTCCTTAGTAGCTTTAAAATTTGAACCGATACTATTGCCTTATCCCATAAATTTAAGATTATTCCTATCACTTTTGAAATTTTAAATTAATCAAAAAAAGTTCAAATCAGATAAGGAAATGTTCTGTCCTTGTGTCGTATGCTAATTCATTTCTCAAAATTATCAGAGTTATTTTGCTCTTAAATTAATCCAATCTATCTAATTTGTAATAGAATGGCTGTGTAGAGTTTCCCCCGTGTTCCTGCATTCATTTGAGCTTTGTTTCCCTGAGCACAAAGCGACAGGAATGCTGTATTCAAAAGTACCCTACACAAATCTGTGTATGTATGACCTTCAACCTTTGGTCAATTTGTGTGGGTCCATGAATGAGAACACATGGTTGTGCTATTTTATCACCTGGAATTGCAAAGATGTTACAATAATTGAAAGAGTAGTAACCTTTCAACATAAAACTGCACATACACTAAGAATTCTTGGTGGCACGCTGACGCTGACTGCCTTCCGGGGTGTGGGCTGCACCGGGTGCCCCCCTTTTAGGCCTCCCGGTTATGCACTTGAGAACAACATGCAACAACAGGAAATTTGACATTCGGCTTGGGGTCTTTTTCACACCCTTGTTCTCCAATTGTCATCCAGAGTTCAAGGGCTAGAGGAGGAGTGGGCCATCAAGCCGGAGTCTGGGTTAGGGTTGGGCGTTGGGACTCGAGGGTCGGCTGGGGCTAGCACTTCGGCTATCCCCAGGAATAGGGTGTGGGGTCCTGGCATGGAGGGTTGGGTTGGGCAGCGTGCAACCTTGATGGGGGGCCTTCGGGCCGTGTGGGGGACCAGCTAGTCAAAGCACCTCCGGATTCATGGGCGGGCTCTGGTAGGCTGGCTAGTTTGGATTGTGTTGACTATGTTATCGGATGGATGGGTTCAGGGGTCGTCGGGACTGGGATCGAGGTGGGGACTGGGGTATTGACCGGGTTTAGGGCGATCCTCAGCCGTATTGCTCCATGGTCTGCTCTCCCCAATCCTCCCAGGTCTGGGGGCTGGATGCTCCCCTGGGGTATCGGTACCTGGACCTGGGAGTATAGGATGTGTGTGGTGAGGGCAAGTGTATGGTTATGAGTGTTCGGCTGTGTGGGCATTAGGGTGGCAATGTGTGAATGTGACTACTTGCTGTCTATACGCTTGTCTTTTTGTCAGGTTGGGTTTTGGGCCGCCCCATCTCCAGGGACATTTCAGGTCTCAACTAAGTATGGAGCCTGACCCTACTGTCCGGCTCCCCTCTGGTGGTTGACTCCTTGACACTGGTGCATTGGTGGCTCTCAGTATCTGATGCTGGCTCACTACTGGTGGCTGCTTCGTGGGGCGTGGGCTCCCATGCTTTTTCAGGGCTTTGCTGGGGGGGTGGTGTGCCCTTGGGCCTTGGGTCTCTGGGCCCATGGCTGGATCTATTCTGACGTAGCTGGCTGTCGGCGGAGTCCGCTGGCTTGTTGTTGCAACCTCAAAGGGGTTCTGCACTGTGGCTGTTAGGGGGTTTCCTGGGGCCCTTTTCTGTTCTTCTCTGGGATGTGGGAGGCAGCTATCTCCGTGTTTGTCCCTCCTGGGCTCCTGTGCTCTGGGGGTCCTTTCGGACGTCTGGGGTTCTGGTCTCTCCGGTGTCTGCCTCGGTGCTCTGGGGGCTGATCTTTAGCTCCTCACAACCACTTTTGAGCATTTTTCTTATGGATAAACTTTACATACACAAGTACAAACACCCACAGGTGCTTGGATCCAGGTGCTTACATATTCACTTCTATGCAGATAAACCCTATAAATGGCTTTGGCTGTCACTAAATACATCTTGTATTAAATAATACTGGGTATTTTTCAGTGTTGTTATCAAAGGGCGTTGGTTGTTTGTATCTGTGATACTTTTTGTGTTGGTTTTGCTGTTCTTTTTATATATATTTACACAGGTATAGAAACAGACTCTGAGGATGTTTTCTTGTACCCCCTTTTTCCTCTGCTCTATTTTGTCACCTTTTCTCCCTTTTAACATTTTGCCTCATCTTTTTCTCTTTCTTTCTTTCTCTTTTACCTTTCCGTTTCTGTGTCCATTGAATTTGAAATAATATCCAATAAAGTTTTTTGCATGTATATCAGGCGGAGGACTATGGTGAAAGCGGTAATGCTCCACTTGTGAAAGTAATTCACATGTTGGGCTCTCTTTGGCATTAAGAAAGTAATTCTTAGTGCTACACTGCCAGACAGAACATGTAAAAAAAAGAAAGAAAGTGTAGCAGTAACCTCACAGCACTCTGCACCCAAGAGCACCAACGGACAGATGGCTTTGGCTCCCAGATGCCAGAGCAGCCTCATGCAGAGAGAAAAACCAGTCATCCCCAGAGTAGCCATACGCCAAGGCAGGTTGGCAGTGAAGCAAAGAAGCAGTAACCCCAAGGCCAGAGAGACATAGGGAGAGACCCAGGGTACCAAACTCCCCTACTTAATCCCACTGCCACATTCCCTAGGGCACATCAAGTCTGCAACCTAGCCATCCAGGCGCCCAAGTGACTGCACAAACCCCTGGTAGCAATACTGCACAGCACCATAGAAGAGAAAAGGTCACTAGTCGTTCCGCTACGTAATTCTGCAAGAGCCCCAAAGGCTGTCCATGTACCAAAACTCCCCCTGAGAGAGTGCGGGTGCATGAGACATGAATTTTAAAAGGCCTACCCACACCAACCTCCACTCCACGCTGGACACACTGCCATCCTTGTAGCACTAACAGCACCCACTCGGCCCGAGAACAACGCCATCCCCGGTGCAAACGCCGGTGCAACCCCTGCCCCCCACATCCAGGCAGCAAGGTCTATGTGAGGTATTCTTCTTCTTCTTTCAATTCAAAGTATTGCTTTCTTTGCAATGCTTACTGAGAAGCATATGGTATTGTACCACAATAAATTCCTTTATTGTGGTACAATAAAGGAATTTCTTATTTGTTTTCCCATATTAACTTTTCTGCTGTCAGACAGAGTCATGTTCAGATTAGGAAGATGTACTCTAGGCATGTTGACAAGTCTTCACATTTTTAACAATCTTTGACCTGTAGTGTGTTCTGTGAAGGATTTTATAATGTATGAGCTGCAGATGCGTATTTTGTGCCATTTATTTTCTGGAATTTATTTTCTGGAATTTTCTGGAAGTTTCTCCAAGTCCCTTTTTTAATAACTGAGCATGCGCAACAACGCTTTACATGCTGTGCTCCCAAATCCACCCTGGTATTATTTCTTTCTACTGAGACCTTCCTCTTCTACTCATAAACGTGTACGCGGTTTGCTTCCTGCGACTCTTAGCCATGTTGAAAGTATACAGTGACAGCAGTGAAGCTACAATGAACGGCTAACATCAAAGCTAACCGCTAAGCTAACCGGATACATAAAGAGTAGAAGTGCTCATGCCCAGCCACCAAGCGGAAACTAACAAGGGACCAGCACGCACACTGGCGTTACGTGATCACGTTAGAATGACTGGCATGTGGGACAACCAATAGATGAAGGGATTCCCCCGGAACTTGAGGGACAGAGTGGGGTGAGAGCAGGACCAAACCTCTGACCAATCCCTGCCAGTTGGACCGAATGGCAGAGATTAGTCAGAGTTTTTACAGTCCTACAACTCTCACAGAGATTAAAATTGAGCTTGGCAGAACTACATGCATCTGGCGAGAGTCAGGTTAACCAATTATAGCTTTAAAGGGTGATTGTGCAAATTTTACTCCAATAGTTAAAATTATTGTCTGCATCAATATCCTCCCACAGTCCAAAAACATGACTGTTAGGTTAATTGGCCCCTCTAAATTCTCCTTAGGTGTGAGTGTGTGTGTGTGAAAGGCTGTTTGTCTCTGTGTTGCCCTGCGATAGACTGGCGACCTGTCCAGGTTGTACCCCGCCTCTCGCCCATTGACAGCTGGAGATAGGCACCAGCACCCCTCGCGACCCCAATAGGGATAAGTGTGTTGTATGCACACACTTATGCACACTTATATTTTGTTTAAAATATTGTATGCTTAGCAATAAGCTAAGCATACAATATTTTAAACAAATTAATTTTCTTTCGCAGAAAAGGGGTGTGTAAATCATTCTAGATCCAAAACTTGAAAAGTATTTTGCACATTAGGCATATTGAAAGAAAGGCAAAAAAAAAAAAAAAACTCAGTATAAGAACACGATCTGTGTCACTCTTTTTTCTAAGTTTAATAAATGAACTGAAAGCAGATTTGGGTGCACCAAAGTATGCATTTGAATAAAACTCACAATATAGCATATAGTGTAGTACATAGTTTAAAATTAAAACAAATGTACATTAAAGGTCTAATGCTTTTTTCTAACATATTCAAATGTAAGAAGATTTTTATATGTTGGTAATAATTTTTATTAATAACAATGGTTAAGAATAAAAGTCTCCACTGCATCAAGCACCTGTGCTGACCAATTGAATCACACTTGGGTCCACACCAAATTAGTCCAGGAGCCGCTGTTTGGACACCCCTGGTTTACTGTATCCATTTAAGGTGATGGTTGGATTTGCCATCCTTCTGCTGATCCACTCTACAACCTGGTGTCTCATCATGTGATGCCTGCACATCTCTAGTGTAAATCAAAACAGGGACTTCTGCCCAGATTTCCATTCTTAGAGAAGCAGTTATCCTTTGTTTGTTCTCACAGTCACATTAATGTATCAATGGTTGGAGTAGCTCCACAAGGAATCTGCTGACCTGGAGGTTTTTGGGGTGAGAAGAAGCATCATAGAGTAGGTTATTCCCTAACTCCAATGTTGAAATTATGGTATCAACATTAAAATCTTTACATTGCTATTGAAGGAAGCATAAAATAGGATTTTATTTACTACAGTTTTTTATGAAAATCACTGAGACAAAGGTAAATGGACTGAATTTATTTAGCGCTTTTCTAGTCATACTGACTACGAGCAGCACTTCAGGATAGAGCCTCATTGACCCAGTCACACTCACAAACAACATTCATACACCTACCTACTCGCAGATCAGGAGGCAACTTGGGGGTCATGTGGCTTGTCCAGGGGCACATGATATGATATAGTAGGAATTTAACCTAAAACCTTCTGAATGTAAGATGACTACCTTACCCACTGAGCTATAGTCACGCCCTGACAGGGGTTCTGGATGTGGCTGTCACTAATAGAATCAGCTATAAATGCTCACTGACAGGCAAAAATTATCCAGTTCTGTGGGGAGAAGCTCAGTCATTTGAAGAAGTGTCCTGGTTTGAGTAATTTCACAATTAAACTCAGAACATCACCTGCATAGCCAACAAAGAAACGTGTTGAACAGTAGCTGTTATGCATTTGTTCATTATCACCTCATTTGTTGGTAATATGATTTAAAAATGACTTTTCAATTGTTTTAACACACAAATAGTCCTTGTGTTACAACATGAAAAAAACAAGTGCTCTGATTGAACAGGCCAGAGAATATAAATAGTTAATTATGGTAAAGGTACGTACACCATCTTTCCCCTTTATGGTGCATATAGAAGAGTTAAATGGAAAAAATGCAACATCTGGTTCCAAACAGATGATTATATGAGGTAAAAATGACCGACAGATACCCTTAGCACATAACATTTTTACATGGTCGTTTCTTATTTATAAAACAGAAGCAGTATAAGAAAATGTAAACACAGCCCATGACTAAGTAGTTCTTTCAACTACAGTGGCTCAAAAGGGTTTTGATGATGTAAAAATTAAAACATGAGAAATAAATTTTTATATTGTTTCTCAATGGAACATTAATCTTATATAATTCAAATTAAAAATGAATAATTATGTTAGGAGAAAAAAGAAATAAAAAATGCGCAATATTACTTTAATGGAGCACCTTTTTATTCAATTTCAGCTTTCAGTCTTCTTTGATAGAAGCCTATCAGCATCCCGCCCCAGGACCTGGCAATATTTGCTCCATATAACTTTTAAAAGATCTCCTATCATATTCTGTGGACATTTCTTTTCCTAATACCTCGTTCGGTAAACTCGCAGATTTTCTGTCAGGTTGTTCCAAAACAGCAATTTTATTCTGGTGAAGGTATTCTTTTATTGATTTGGATGCATGATTTTAATTGTTATGCTGAAAAATAAAATCCCCTCCCATTGTTTCGTTCAAAACCAGCAGGGCTTGTAACAAGGGGTGCTCAGGCGATGCCTCCATCAGAATTGCAGGAAAAAAGTGTAGACAGTAAACATAAATAAAGAAGTAAAAAGTAATTATCAAAACTGTTCTCTCATAAAATGTGTCTGACTTTGATGTTTCAGCAATTCCATTACATTTTGTGTTTATCTTGGGTTATTTCTTTGTGTAGGCCTCCTAATTTTAAGATTTCAAAGCTGAAAGGCGCCGAACAAAGGAGTTTGTATATATCTGTCTAACTTTTTGGCTTCCATGCAACTTCATGCTGGTCTGTAATTGGTTACGTAAAGATTCTCCCCAGGCAGCCCGTGGCCAATCAGAGCCTCTTGTGTTATTCTTCATCCAATCAGGATAGTTCAAGCTAAGCTGAATTTGGCGGTTTTCAGTAAAACCGCTGGCAGCATAGATGTGCAGGCGTGAAATCCAAACATATCCAAACAGATGCATATGGAAGTGTCAGACTACAATGAGAAGACAGAAAAGAACATTGTAGCAAAAGAACATTCTGTCATTTGTTTACAAAATTATAATTTCACAAGGTTTTTACAAGGAAAAAAGCTCAAAGACTTAGTTTTTTTGGGCAGGCTTTTAATACTTAAAACTGTGGGGGCACTTCTGGTTGTAGGTACCTTGTTTTATTTTTATATTTCACTGTGGGCTTTTGTTATTTGTTGAGCCTTTATTGTGGCTTTGGAAAGGGCGACAAATAAATGATTGACTGATTGATTGATCGTGGACAGATTTATTTTTAAGTAGAGTTCATTGTTGTGACTCGTTGGCTACACAATACCCATGATCTGTGGCTGGCAAACAAGTACAAATTATTTTGCCACCTTGCATGGTTGTTCACATAAAGTATTTGACCTCCCAACATGGTACTTTGCATAATGGTTGAACCTGGTGCCATTTGGCCAAAGGCCAAAGGTCTCAAAGTGTTATAATTTGTTCAGTTGAAACCTTGTTTTTTGCTGTATAAATGGCAGCTATATAAAATGTTTTACATTTGTGCTAAATCTTTTCTAAACCAAGATAAGTTTGAAAACGATTAGCCTAGATTGTTGAGCATCAGAAATTGGTCATCAGATGATTGTTGATGTATTTTTCTATGGAATTCTACTAACACACTCCAAACTGTCACAAATACTGAGCTGACCATAGTACTATCAATCTATGCCATCATATGTGACTTGGAATTAGCAGAATTAGCATTAAAGATTAGATTTTGATCAGCTGAAAAGAGCAGGTTAAACAATTTTCTCATCTTAATGAGAAAACAATCCCCCAACTCTAGAAATTGTATTGCTTTGTTCCTAATATCATGGATGTGTTTCTCTAAATAATTTTAGGTGCAGCTCAGATTGTACAGAGATAGAAACTGATGAAGCCTTATTATGTGTTTGTCAACATTATTTGCTAGTTCACTTTATACAGTTAGTGAGTGGTGGAAAAAGAAATGTAGGAGGAGAACATATCCATCCTTGAAGGACAGCGTGTGGAAAGGACCTGACCTATTGCACACAAGTATTAGAAGTTGTGCTCTTCCTCAAAAAAGTCAGGATGACTGCACAGCTGTGGTATCCAGGTTGTCCCATTTGTTTTACTACTCTTACATACAGTGCACTCTGCATTATATATTTTTCTGAGTTGTTCCAGAAGGTTTTGGTGTGCAAACCGTCCTGTTTTCTTTCTTCTACTTCTTTAGAGCCTTCTTTTCTTTCTTTCTCCAGGGAGCAGCCGTTATTCAGCACCCGTGCACATGTTTTCCAGATTGACCCCACAACCAAGAGGAACTGGATACCTGCTAGCAAGCATGCGGTCACAGTGTCCTTCTTCTATGATGCCAACCGAAATGCCTACCGTATCATTAGTGTGGGTGGAACAAAAGTGAGTACTACATAAACCATCATTCTAAAATAAACTAGATCTAGAAAAAGCAATACCGATAACAAACAGTGGTTTTTGCTGGATTCTAAAAGTGTTTGTGGTGATATGGTTGACCTCAGCAAATGAGCTTCAAGAGCCTTTTTCCTTCAGGGATTTGGATTATGAGGAACAGGCCACATAAAGGACTGGGGGAGGGGGGAGGGTCTTGTTAGCACCTACCATGACCCTGTTTTCTGTCTCGCAGAGGGCAGTGCGGGATGATGCTCAGCGGCAAACACTCATGTCTGGCTCCACGGTAATCTTCAGTGCTGCTCTGGCTGTCCAGCATGTTATGCCAAACATGTCACAGCTAAAATGCAGTGTTTAGAGCTTACATAATCATTTCTTGGAGTGGTAAGAAAGGGTGAAAAGTTCTGGGGTTTTAAATCTGTTTTTGGGATTGTGGTTTTAAAGATGATGTAGAAACATTCAGGAGGAATTTTGTTTCTATGTGTTAGGAGGTGACTTTGGCCAAATCCACAAGACTGAGCAGATATGCACATTCCTGATCATTTCTGATGGCTGGGTACTTGCTATTGTTTTTATGGACAGTCTGGTTTGAGGTTGCCTTTGCTCAGAATGGAATATTTTATGCTTATGGACATTTAAAGAAGGAACACTGGTCTCTAATTGGGAAAGGCCCATTGTTTCACATTCTGTTTATGCTGTTGGATCTGTTTGGTGTTCCAGGGTATATTCACACCTGTCACATTTGGTCTGCTTTAAACAGACCCCCCCCCCCCCCCCAACATACCTCTCTCTGTATTTAAAAGAGACATATCGTGCAAAATCAACTTTCTTAGCTCTTAAACACACTTTATTGTGTACTTTGAGCCTTGGTTACTAGGAATGCAGAAAATTAGAAATTAATCTCTCCAGGTGCTGCATAGATATCTTTATATCTTCATATTTTTTAAGCTGTTCAGTTCTCTATTCTGTATTGTGTTTTTTTTAACAATTACATCACAATATTTGCTGCAGAGCTGCTAAACAGTATCATGGACTTCCATCTTACCAATTTCGTGAATCTGCCATTTTTATTTTTTGCTGTGATTCTGTAGTCCAAGCTGAATAATGCAAAAGCCACAAGTGGATAATGTTCGTTTGTTATAAAGCAACACAATTCATTACACCGTCCCCCCAGAATCGTACAAAAATGGCCGAATGGGGTGGAGTGGAACGCTCTGCGGCCTGGAGGGGGCCGGGATGTGAAGTGCCTCCTTTGCATTTGCTGACTGCCGCAGCAAGCAGCATCGGAGAGCCACTGTTTGTCCGTTTACTGACCAAAACGGTACCTATATCCCAAAACGAGAGCCTTTCCCTCAACTTACCTTGCCCAAGAGAGATCACTACTGCCCCTGAGATAACTTATCGCCATTGGATGTCACCCAATCACCAGAACGGGACACATTAAAGGATGAGGTTTGGCAGAGAAAACAGGGAAAGTTAAGGGTCCCACATACTCAGGCATACGGTGTGCATATAGTGAGCTCCACAGACGTTTGAGCCTTCACAGACGAATGTGGCCAGTTGCCTACATTTCTTTTGACAAATTCCTACATTTCCCACATTTTCTGCCGGCGGGACAAAGTGAGGGAATAGATAGAAGCAAGTTTGATGAGCTAGTTGAGCACCTAAAGCCATTTCTTCTCCAGTAGACACCCACCACATACCTATCAGTGTGGTGCAGCGAGGGGCTGTGATGATGTGTGTCCTCGTAACTGTCTGCTTGCAGCAGCTTAGTGTATCTGCTCGGTGTCACAGACAAAACAGTTCCATGTGAAGGATCCCACATCACGATGGCAGCATAAACAGATGCTGGCCGGCGGGTATGATTTGAGTTCTATTTACTGCTACTGTGGCTTGTTAAGTCCAAAGTGGCATATGCTTTCTGTAGTTGTTTCGGATCACCGCCATTTCGCATTCAAACCAGAAGCACCCGCACCAGAGTCCACCTGTAAGTGGACCAAGACCACCTCAAAAAGTGGGTTGTTTGGTCCAGACCAGAGTTCGTTCGAGTGTATTCACACCTGCACAAAAGGTTCGTACCAAGGTTCGGACAACCTTAGTCTTAGATTAAAATTATTTGTGTATCATTTATTTTTCACTGTGTTTTGAAGCTAAAATCTGAAGCTTAGCTACCTGCTAGCGTTCTTTTATTCCTGGTGTTAATGTGTTTTGGGTTGTGTTAAGGTTATGACAATCTTTATTTCCAAGAGAGTTTGTATTTTTTGGTATGCTCATTACATATGACTAAAGCTCCATTTAAGCAAGCTCTTGGAGGTGCGCTAGCTGCTAAGCTAACAGCTTGCTATGAGCCACTCCTCGTTACAGAGGAGTGGACCAGTTTCGGTTCAATCTGCTGGTTTAATGACTTTAACGACTGCCCATTACTAAGGGGGTCAACCTGTTTCTGTTGAATTTGCATGTTATCTAAGCCATTACAAGGCCTTTGTTGGGCAGTAGTATAAAGCTTGATGCTCCACATTACTCCAGACTTTTTGAATTGAGAAAGCTTCCTTGATAGGAAGCGAAACGTCTTCAAACTTCGGAAAACAAGTCCAGTTGCTTTGTTTTTTACTTTTTTTGGAATGACTATGACCTGGATGACTGAGAATCTTCACCAGCATATGAGCCAAGCTAAACATAATTACAATTTGTTTAAAGATAACCCTTGTTTCATTTGCTCCACTATCATCCAATAATGCCACAAGCATTCTTATAACATTAATAAGGAACATTATTGTTGATTAATGGTTTTGCGGAACTTAAAGGAGCTATAAGTAAGATATTTACTGTAAAATCAACCTACACCATTCTTATTTCTCACCTGGGATGGAAGGAACATTGCCTATAAACAATCGGTCCTCTCCATCAACAATGTCTGAGTCACGTTTTTCTCCTTTCAAACCTAAAGGTACGGTCCAGAACTACTTTGGTTCAGAGTGTAGCCCATGTTTACTTCCTGGTTCCTCAGCCAATCTTATGAGATTTCCCAGGGTTCCCAACACACAGTGCATTGGTATTTTATGTTGGCAAAAGAGCAGCAGCCTGCTAACATGGAAGCCAGTAAGAGAAGCGGACCAGATATAGAACAGAATACAACATCAGAGACCTATCCTGTGTTTCACACCGTTTATAAACGGCATATTAGATTGTTGTAATTGGCAAGCTGTTGTACTGATTTGAGCCACAAGGTGTCAGTATTACTTATAATGCTCCTTTAAAGGAGCTATAATCAGAATTTCCGATTCTGATTCTGATTATAGCTCCTTTAAAGGAGCATTAAGCTAAATTTTACCACTAGGCGGGCTGTTGAGCACTGTCTGTAGACCAAAAGAAGATGTGTGACAAGCGATACCTTTCCCTACCTCCACTCCAGCTGCAACCTATCCCCCTCCGCACGCACGCACGCACGCACGCACGCACGCACGCACGCACACACGCACACACACACACACACACACACACACACATTCCGATTCCGTTCTCACCTCATATGCGCACATTTTCATAGGATAAATACACAGCAAAACAGCCTTACCTTTCAGAGGAACATGTCTAGGGAATAACTTTATAACTTTATAATGATGTTAGCAAGAGAATGATCCGCGGGGCGTGCTCTCTGCCATTTTGCTCCTACGCTACACTGCTCTGACAGTGGCATTTTATGGGAATGGGGGGGGGGCTAATCCCTGAATGGCAGTTATTCATGTGCACTGTGCACATACATGCATGCACGGCCAGCAAACAAGAGACTGGATAACAAAACAGAGAGATGCTGTTTGATGTCATACCATATTCCATCTATAAAGATACCTTTAGTTTTCTATCTAAAATAATAAAATTTCATGTATTGCTCCTTCAAGCTAAATTTACCTTATTCCAATTTCTTTAAGATGAATTTTGGTTCTCTAAATTAAACATCCTCACTGAACTTCAAAAAATCATTCAATAATTTTTATGGTAATTGTTTTCAACTATTTTTATTTGTCATTTTGTTCTTTTGTGTGTTCTTTAGTTTCTTTTATCTTAATTTTGCTCAGTAGTTTTAGTTATTCCTAGTTAAAGGCACACTATGCAACATTTTTCAGTTGATTAATGTGTTCCATACCGTTTTGGATGATTAAATGAGTCATTTCAGGTTGAACAAAGGTTTTCTTGGCCGCCCTGGTGGTCTGTGGGGGAAATACCGCACTTGCAACTGCAGGAGCCCTCGGCCCGCGCCCACAGGCTCAGAATCTCGTGCAAGATCGCGAGTGTCGGTCTTGCTTTACGGCGAGAACATGTTTGTTGCTAGCGCAGTGGCTATATCTGTGCAGTTATCATGGCGGAACCAGCGATAAAACAGCGAAAGCCCATGTCGGAGCAGGCAAGAAAGAGGAAAAGGGCTCTGGACAGAGAGGAGTCGTACACGGGTGAACATCGGGCAAGCTTTTTCCGAATGGCGAGAGCTAAAAGAAAAAGAAGGCTGCAAGGCTGACGCGGACCTCGCGTTTCTGCTGATGCGATTGTAAGTAACATTGTAGGGTTTCCCTCACGCTACCGCCTCCCACCATTCCAAAAAAAAAAACTAACTCGATATGCGCGCAAAGCTTGTCTCCCCCGCTCCGCCTCCACCGCTCGCTCCGCCGGTCGCGCAAAGCTTGTCTCTTTCCCCCGCCCGCCCGGTCGCTCCGCCGGTCGCTCCGCCGGTCGCTCCGCCGGTCGCTCCGCCGGTCGCTCCGCCGGTCGCTCCGCCGGTCGCTCCGCCGGTCGCTCCGCTGGTCGCGCAAAGCTTGTCTCTTTCCCCCGCCCGCCCGCTCCGCCGGTCGCTTGCTCCGCCGGTCGCTCGCTCCGCCGGTCGCGCAAAGCTTGTCTCTTTCCCCTGCCCGCCCGCTCCGCCGGTCGCTGGCTCCGCCGGTCGCGCAAAGCTTGTCTCTTTCCCCTGCCCGCCCGCTCCGCCGGTCGCTGGCTCCGCCGGTCGCGCAAAGCTTGTCTCTTTCCCCCGCCCGCCCGCCCGCTCCGCCGGTCGCTCGCTCCGCCGGTCGCGCAAAGCTTGTCTCTTTCCCCCGCCCGCCCGCCCGCTCCGCCGGTCGCTCGCTCTGCCGGTCGCGCAAAGCTTGTCTCTACACCCCCCCCACCCCCCGCTCCGCCGGTCGTCCGGTAAGCAAATTCCTAGGGGAAACACTGCATTGGAATGGTTTCTCTCTCTCTGTGTGCATGTTCATACTTTCACTGTGTTAGTCATTGTTTGTACTGCCGTTTTTTCGACTTTTGTATTTGTTGCGTTCGCCTGTCTGCTAAGCTCAAAACAACCGCGCCTGGCTTGACTGAGAAACCAGGAGAACAGCTGAGCATATTTACGACAGTGCACTTTTACTTTCGCCCTCTGGGGGGCGCCTCGCTGGAAAATCAATCCCAGTTGCATAGTATACCTTTAAAGTGTTCTTGATTGAAATATGTTTGACTTGAACTTGATATATTTCTGTTAATAAATTCTTATACTTGAAGAGAAATTGTCAGTTATGCCATACTGTATGTGTGCAGAGTTTGCTGTTAGAGAATGCTAGTGCTTGAATCCCTCTTTCATCTATTGTCCTAATATCAAAGTCAAATTGGACTGATATTCACAGGACAATATTTTTGATTAAATATTAAACAACTTAAAAGCCATGAATTGCCCAACAACAGATACAAAGCGATAGCCTAAAACATATTTAGACCTATGCACTTTTGTTTTCATATTCTGGCCCTTATGCTGACATATGGCATTAAACAACTTAAAAGCCATGAATTGTCCAACAACAGACACAAAACGATAGCCTAAAACATCTGCAGACCTATGCAATTTTGTCTTCATACTCTGGGCCTTATGCTGACATATGGCATTTAGTGTGAAGGATTAACAGTGTTTCCTCAAAACCCTGTCCTATCTGACCATATTTGATAGTTTTGAGTTTTATTTTATCGAGTAATTCACCCCTGAAAAATTAATGTCATTCTAGTTGATCATTATGAGACAATAAAGTAACAACATGTAAAGAATCTGTTCCATTTTTATTTAATTAGTATCACAGAAAAACATGGCAGAGGGCAGTAATTTAATTTCTTTCTGTTTACAAATAGATGTTCTTGTTCAGTGTTATTTCCTCATTTAGTGGTACGTCAGAAAATGTTGAGCTGCATACTATAAAGGTGCTGGAAGGTGAACCTCCGTCCCTGTCATGTCTTGATTAGTGGACCAAAATGCAGATGAATTCTCGGCAGAAGACAAAGATCATGGGTAACACAAGGAGAAAAACAGACCAGGAGAACCTGACAATGAGTATGAACGAGCTGGCTGCATAAGTAGGAGAGGAGACAGAGGGAAAGACAGCTGAAGCAATTAGCATAGGTGAAGGATATGAGAGTAATTAGGCTTAGGGAGAGAGCAATGATATGACTGGCACAGGAGAAAAACGAATCACCAAAAACCAAAGAAAACAGAGTTCAGGAGGGCGGCCGTAAGGTTGTCCCGATGAGGCAGAGAGTTCAGGAGGATGCCTGTGAGGTCGTCCCGAAAAGACACACAGTCCTAGACGTCGACGCTGACAGAAGTCAGGAGGCCGTTGGCGCAGGACGAGGCCTGGATGCCAGCAGCACAGGAACCCCAGAAAATCCTGCTGGAAGGTAGCCCAATGAGTGATGATGAGGAGGAACCAGGACCTGGATGCTACAGGCTGGAACCAGTACCTTGATGCAGCAGGTTTGAACCAGGACCTCAATGCTCCAGGCTGGAACCAGGAGTTGGGCTCGGAGGACAGGAACCAAGAGCTTTGCTCAGAGGAAAGGAACCAGGCATCTGGAGACTAGAAGCAAGTCCACCTGGACCCCATCCTTGCTGAGCTCAGTAACGTGGACTGAAGCTGAAGCATCCACTGGACCCTCAGAGACATGGACAGGACCACTAATGACCTCTAGGGAAGCAGGACCACTGACAACCTAGGGCAAGGCGGGATCACTGGTGACCTTGGGTGAAACAGGTTCACTGATGACCTCTGGAGAGGCAAGACCACTGAAGACCTCCGACAGGAACCCCAGAAAGACCCCCAGAACAAGCTCGAGCTGAAAGGCTGATGCCCTGCAGGGTGAAGCCCCGCAAGCTGGAACTCAGGAACCTTTGGAGGAGATTAGAGTGATGGCAACCAGGTTGCTGGAACCCACAGCAGAACTCCGAGAGACAGCGGCCAGATCACTGGACCCCACGGCAGAACTCGGAGATGATGGGCAGGCTGCTGGAACCCATGGCAGAGCAATGAGAAGCTGGATCCATGGTGGCTCTCTGTAAATTTGGAACATCATGGCTCTCCTGAGACTTGGAACCACTGAGGAGTTTCCACAAGAAGCCAGTCAGGAACCCAAGGAAAAGCTTGGAGCCTCAAGGCAAGTTCCCCTGGACCCTAATTGATGGACTCGGGAATGTGGTTGAGGGACACTGGCGAACTCAGAAACAGGACTGTGTAGAGAGTCAGTCTGGTTCTCATCAGATAGGTGAGGAAAGTCCACCTGTATACCCTCATCGAAGAACCCAGGAACGTGAGGCAGACCCACTTGGACCCCTTCCTCGATTAACTCAGGAACAAAGGTATGAGGAGGATCAGTCCGGATCTCCTCATTGACAGGCAAAGGTGAGGGACATCCACGTGTGCATACTTATCGACTGTTACCAGAACGTGGACATGACGCTGGAATGAGGGAGAAGGTAGTTCATGCAGTGTAGGTAGAGAGGATGATGATGAAAAGGAAGAAGATGACTGAGTCAGGTGTGAAGATGATGGCAATGCTGAGGATAATGACGGAGCCAGGGGTAGATGAAAAGGATGATGGGGCTGAAGGAACAGCATGGACTCTGGTGCCTCAGTGGACAGTCGTTCACATTGTCGATGGCTTTGCAGCAATCCCTCTCAATGAGCATGAAAGAAGTGACGGTGGAGAGGAAAACTAATCTTTAACAGGAAAGAAAAAACTCCAGCAGAACCAGGCTCAGTGTGAACGGTCATCTGCCATGACCGATTGGGGGTTTGAGAGGACAGAGGAGAGACCCAAAAAAAACACAGAAGCACACATTGATCGGGGAATCCTTTCTATATTATATGGTAATAGCAGATGATCTGCTCCCCTGGATGGTGTCCCAGCTAACAGAATGCCAGACCAGGTGTACCTACTATGAAGAGAAAAAAGACAGAGAGAACATAAAGTTAAAAGTCAAAATAACAACAAATAATACAAAATTGGAGAACAGTAGGAGAACTCAGCAGAGTGAAAAGAAATGCTATTTTTTAATAGGTTTGATACTGCGGCCCATCCCCCACATCTCTGCTGCTGGCTTCCCTACAACAACCACTCCACATTCCCCCACTCCTCCTCCTTGCAGACCCCCTGTCTGCTCCTCACCACCTCAATCCACATCCACCTACTCCCCCCCTCCCCCCTGCCTTACATCATGTCCTCCACAACCTGAGGACCATCTGCAGCTCAACGTGACAAAGACTAAGAAGCTAATAGTGGATCTGAGGAGGACAACAACACCTGTTGACACTGTGGAGGAGTATAAGTACCTGGGAGTGTACTTTAACAATAAGCTGGACTGGACCAGAAACACCGAGGCGGTCTACAAAAAGGGCCAAAGCCGACTCTTTCCTGAGGAGGCTGAGGTCCTTTGACATTTGTGGGACGATGCTGAGGATGTTTTATGAGTCTGTTGTTGCCAGTACCATCTTCTTTGCTGTCACATGCTGGGACAGCGGGCTGAGGGTCACTGACAACAACAGACTGAACAAACTGATCAGGAGGGCCGGTGATGTTATGGGGGAGGAACTGGACACTGACGACCGTGGCAGAGAGGAGGATGCTGTCCAGGCCTCAGTCCATCTTGGACAATGTCTCACATCCTCTTTACGATACACTGGCCCAGCAGAGGAGCTCCTTCAGCAGAAGACTCCTCTTACCCAGATGCACCACTGAGCGCCACAGGAAATCATTCCTGCCTGTGGTCATAAATCTTTACAACGCCTCCCTCAGTGATTCAGACACCCCCCCTCTGTAATTGACATTTATTCATTCTTTGCACTGTTCTTGCACATCGTCACTATCACTTTATTTGGATCTATAGTTATACATATGTATATATATATATATATATATATATATATATATAAATGTTTGTATAACTAGTGTGTAACAAAAGTAATTCCCCTCTGGGATTATTAAAGTATGTCTGATTTTGATCTGATATCCTCCAGCAGCCTAAGCCTATAGCAGCATAATTACAGAGAAAGCTCTGGATAACATAAGCCACTCTAACTAGAAGCTTTGTCAAAAAGGAAAGTTTTAAGCCTAGTCTTAAAATTAGACAGGTGGCAGGTTGGCAGGTTTTTTGAAGTGCCATGTGTTACTGTCATCTTTCCATTTCAAGGTGATGGATTTGATGGTACTCCAAGAGTATGTCAAAGATTTAAATATTTTTAAACCCCAACCTCACTCATACTTTTAAAACAACTTTGTCCCTGTTCTAACAACTAAAGAACATTTCCAGGATTAAAGGACTAATGTCTCAGCAGGATCTTGAAAAACTAATCCATGCATTTATCTTTAGTCAAATTGATTACTGCAACAGTGTTTTCACAGGTCTGCCTAAAAAGTTTATCAGACAGCTGCAGTTGATCCAGAATGCTGCTGCCCGTGTCCTCACAAAGACTACGAAAGTAGAGCATAATACCCCAATTCTGAAGTCTTTACACTGGCACCATGTAACTCAGAGAATATATTTTAAAATACTCCTGTTAGTCTATAAATCCCTAAATGGCTTGGCACCCAAATGCATCACAGACTTGTTGTCAGCATATCAACCCTCCAGGTCTTCTGGCTCAAGTCTACTGTGCATACCTAGAACCAAAACCGAACACGGAGAAGCAGCATTTAGTTTTTATGCTTCACTTATCTGGAACAAACTTACAGAAAATTGTAAAAGTGCTGAAAACCTGAGTTCCTTTAAATCAAGGTTAAAAACCTATTAGTTTAGGGCTGCCTTTGAATGTTAATGTTGAAGTTTGCAGTCCAACTTGACTTAAATCTTCACCTGCTGCTACTATTCCACTGCAATGTTCTTTCCTCTGTAATGTTTTCTTTTCTTATGTTATGTTAATGTGCAGCACTTTGAATTGTCTTACAGCACTTTGAATTGTATACAAATAAACTTACCTTGCCTTACTTGTTTGAAGAGTTATTTGGTCTTCATGTTATGATACCTCTGGTGTCTTGCCTTCCAATTTTTAGTTGTTTTTTTATTCTTTTGTATTTATATTTTTTTCATTTCATTTGACTTTTTCTAGAAGGAAGGCTACCATCTACTCAGTTAAACAGCATACAACATCATAAACCTATCCTGTTGAAAGTGTAAAGGGAAGTGAAGAAAGAGTGGAGTGTAGGGTGTAGGGAAATGCAGGATAGGAGATGCTCACTGAAGAGCTGGGTCTTCAGAGGCTTCTTGCAATTACACTGGGCGCTCCTGTTCTGGTGGCACTTGCTAGGTCATCCTATCACAGTCGAACAACACATGAAAAGATTCTGTACTGAATGTGGTGTAGGCACTGCCCTGGGAGCAGTTCCATTAAGCATTTTGTAGGCTAACCTCTGTTACTTGAATTTGATTCAGGGAGCTAAGTGTAACCAATGTAGCTCAATGAACAGAGGGGTGACATGCTCTTTTAGACTGATTGATGCACTGCAGTGGTCTGGACCATCTGCAGAGGTTTCATAGCACATGCTGGGAGACCCATTAGGAGGGAGTTGAAATCAATAGTCAAGGTGGGAGATGATCACAGACTGCACCAAGAGCTGGCTGGCATGTTGGGCTAGCTACTTTATGTTATGTTTAACAATTTGGAACTGGTGTCAGCGAGCGACAGAGGCAATATGATCTTTAAAGGTCAGCTGGTCATTAATCATGACACCAACATACATATTCACAGACCTTACATTCAATTTTCATCCTAGTTGTAAAACAATGGAGTGGAGTTCAGATTTTTATTCAAATTGGTAAAAAAAACAAAAACATTTATTTCAAAGGAAACCCAGGACAAGCACATACTGTGAATGTATTGTAGCTTCCGTTTGTCCATCCCTGACTCCCGTTTCCAGTTATCCGAGAAATTATCCCTCTCCCCACTCAGCGACATCCTCCCATCCTTCCTTTGGGGGAAACCAAGGCATTCCCAGGCCAGATGGTATATATACTCCATCCAGCAGGTTCTGGGTCTTCCCAGGGTCTCCTTCCATTGGGATGTGCCCAGAAACATTCAAAGCAGGCATCCTAATCAGATGTCCAAGCTACCTAAAATTACTTTTTTAATGTGGTTGAGCAACTGCTTGACTTCAAACTCCCCCAAGATGATGTAGGTCTAGCCAGCCAACAGAAGGAGCTCATTTTGGCCCCATGTATCTAGAATTTCATTCTTTAGGTCATGATCTATATCTCATGACTGTTAGTGAGGGTCAGAACCTAGACGAGTTAATTGAGAGTTTTGCTTTTTTGGCTCAGGCATTTCCTCTCCACAACAGACAGGGGAAGTGCCCGTTTTACTACAGACAAAGCCACAATAATTCTGTCCATCTTCCTTTCCTGTCATGCATCCTGCCTGTCAATTGTTGTTTTTTGGGCTGCCTGGCTGTCTATTACTCTCTGCGCTATTCCACTCTTGTTAATTAGAGTGAGCAGTTTATCCTGCCATTACTCCTCATTACCTCCACTTATTCCACTTGTTACCACGCCTGTAAATATCTGTCAGATTGACTTTTAAAAATTTTTGGAATCCCTGTGTCAGTTTGCCCTTGCTAGATCCCTCAATGGGCCTCTGACTCTGGACATGACCTAGCACTGTTTCTCAACCACCATTCCTGCCCTGCCCTCTGGATCTATGCATGACCCAGTTTGTGACCCAGTCAGCCCAGTCTGCCATTATCTCCTGCAGTAAGCATCCTGCTGTCCGCCCAGTCTACTCCCTGCTTTCTGAACATTATTTCTGCAAGTATTAAGTTCTGTTTATTGTTTTATTTTTTATAAACAATATCTGACTGAATTATCCAGTTCTCCGATTTACCAAGCATAACATTTCCATCCTACCCTCAGTTGCAAACAAGACAAAGAGATACTTTCACTCCTCCTATAGAGGCAGAGACTAATCCCCAACCAAGAGGAGGCAGTCTATCCTTTTCTGATGTGAACTGTTGTGTGATTGGTCAGGATTTGAATGTGTGCATACTTGATGTGTGGCATGATCTGATGAATGAGGCTGTCAAAAAGACTGGCTGACATCCTGAAAAATTTCTTTCCATCTCATGCATTTGTCGAACTAAGACACTGTATTCACCCTGTTCAACTCTTGATAGTATTGAGGGTCAAACATGGCACTTGCCCTTACTTGTTTTCCCCATTTCTTCAGCAATCATGAATAACAATTAGGACTCTTCTTCCTCTTTCGCTTCAAACCTTTTTTTTTCTTGCTTGTGTGGTGAAGTGAGTGTGTTTTATTTCTTGTGAAGTATGAAATGTCCTGGCCAGAAAGAACTTTGTTCTTGTGACTATGGTAGAGTGAACACATTTCTCTGTTCTTGCAGGGTATGTCCTGACCTTAATTACTAACTTTACAAAGCTTAGCAGAAGTGCACAAACACTAATAAGTTTAACCCATTAAAACAGTAGGACAGTAAAATATTTAAATTAGCTGCTTCATACACCAACTTGCAATATTTTACAATGTCATACAATTAGCTCCAAACTGCATGCAGAATGCTACAATCACTTTCCTATCATATCCTAATACCCCTTAAGAGTTGAGAAAATGCCCTTTTTCATTGAAAATTCTGAACAGGAAATTATTTAAAGATATAACCAAAACAATCCTACCTGTAGAATATCTCCTTAAATACCCGTTTTAATGGTTTAAGTTAGCTGACAGCAGTGTCTAATTTGAACTACTCCGCTACTTAGAGTCAGCTCAGCTCAAGAGTGGCCCTTTAATGTTTCTCAGAACCAACTCCTTTCCCTTTTCTAAAGTAACCACCCCTGAAGTTGGTCCTAGGGAAACATCCTTAAACATTGCAACTAGCTGCTAAGGATGTATTTCACTGCCAGGTGTAAATTGGATGTGAGAGAGAGATGATGCAGTGGAGCCAAGTTTTAATAATAATAAAAAAGTTTTAATTTTCTCTGTGTGTATAATCACAGAAATACTAAAACCAACTGACTTTCCAAGGAACTGCATTGACATAAAAAGCAATACTAAAGACCAAAGTGTGCTGGAAGTTGGATTTTTCATGTTCAACTCAACGAGTTGATATGATCGGCTCTCCACTGTTGCTACATTTTTGTTCAAGTTAGTGGCTCAATGCAGTTGACTGGTTTCCTAGAATGTTTTTTAACCATAGTAAAATTTGAATTGATTTGTTTTTATTTTATTGTGTATAATGCCTTGAGACAACTTGTTTTTAATTGCCGCACTATAAATAAACTGATTAGAATTGAATAATTAACTGGAACATTTTTGTTTTCTTCTTATTCTCAGATTGGTAACTTGCTTTATTACCGTTGCATCCACAGGCAATTATCAACTGCTCTGTTACACCAAGCATGACATTTACTAAGACATCTCAGAAGTTTGGTCAGTGGGCCGACAGCAGAGCCAACACTGTCTATGGACTGGGTTTTGCCACTGAACAGCAGTTGCATCAGGTAAATTAAACAAAAATCAGCCGCGTGCCAAAGCATAACTGTCCTACTTTTATCTCTCATAGTTTTGGACTTATTAACTAAGTTGTTTCACTTTTTAAAGTTTTCAGAGAAGTTCAAGGAGGTCAAGGATGCTGCTCGTTTGGCCCGAGAAAAATCTCAGGACAAAGAACTAGCCAACACTGCACTCACTATTGCTGCCCCTCAGGTGAGTGCTGCTCTTTCAAAAACTGAAAAAAAGGGGAAAAAAGCTATAAGAGCATTAAATCTCCTCTATTTTAGGACAGTGCACAAGCTTGCTTGTTATTGTATCAAAGGAAGGATGAAGAGAGCGGAAAGAAAAACGAAATAAATATTAGCTGGGTCACTCGCCTCAAAGGAAAGTGAAAGTGAGGAAAACTAGGACGATGATGAAATGATCAACTCCGCAGGACATCACATTTGGGTTTCATACCATCAGTGGTCCAGAAACCTCTTAGAGTAAAACTGGCAATAAAAATGTTGGTTACATCTGGCTTTTGATCAATAAAAACCTCTGACCACAATGTACTTCTGCTTGGTGATAAGAAAAAGGTCAGTTTCTATTTCACTTATATGACTAAATTTAATATGAAAACACCAGAAAAGCCAAAAAAAGAAAACAAACTGTCTGGTTCTTTGTTAAATTGTACTTGATACATGGTCCGCACTGTCTGATACTTAAGGATGTTTACTAAAAAATGGCTTAGCACCCACAAGGAATGGTTCAATTTGGTGGAAAATTGCTATGAGTGATGGTGCAGAAAGCAATTTAAGGCCCATCTGACAATCGGAAATGAGTTTAGGTCACCACAGAGAGAATGCGTTTTAGATTTGGTAAACTGAAATCCCAGCACTTTATTGAATCATGACAGCATTGTAGGTTTGCATGAGATCAGGTTGACTTGCTGTGCAATTGCTCATAAATAGGTACAGTATATGAGGGCATCTACACATATAGTCAGTGTTCCAGTCATCCAAAACAAAGGATTGTTTAATTTTTTTGCCAAGGATTACAGAACACCCATGACACATCTGAACAAAGGTAGTGGACTCTAAAACATGACATGGCATGTGGGTGTCCTCATGTATCCATCGATTCCAACACTGAGCAACTTTGATGACTGTATGTTTTGTAATTGTGCTAATGCATCCCACATGCAGATTAACTGCCTGATGCAAACCCAAAATTCAACCCATGTCAAACTCCATAAAGTGCTGGTAGTGTTGTCGAATGTGTCTTTACTGACTGCTTTCATGCATGGAGTGTTGGCCTGGTGGTTAGAGCAGCGCGCTTGCACTCAGAGAAGGATGCAAGCACCCGGTTCCATCCCCATCGCCTGCACTCTGGGTCCCTGAGCAAGACCCTTAACCCCAGATTGCTCCCCGGGCGCCGCACATGGCAGCCCACTGCTCCCCAAGGGTGATGGGTTAAAAGCAGAGAACAAATTTCATTGTAATGTATGTTTCAATGTATGTTTCAATGACAATAAAGATGATATTACTATTACTATTTCTGGCTACCGCCTGCTATATCATCACTACACATGTGATAGCACCAAATATGTCTTCTAGTACCTTTTCTAGATGTGGTCTTGGCAAACAGAATCATCTGAAGTCTGCATGTGTACTGGTTATGACTTGAAATTTCTCTTTACTGATTGTAAAAAGTTTCTGCTCAACTGTTTTTATCAGTGAATGTATTTTGAAAAGGGCAATAAGCATGGCGTGGTTAATAATGACATATTTCTTTGTTTTTCTACTATCTGGATTTCATCTAGTTCTCACAGGTGAGTTTTTTTTTGTTGGTCTATGTCAGGGTTCTGCAACCTTTACTATCCAAAGGGCCATATTTGCTCTCAGTGTGCCACATTAAAACTAATTTAGACCAGGAAATTTTACATGACCTTTTGAAAAAAAAGATGACTTGTAATTTTTGATCAATATCTACTAGGAAATTTGTTGTAATAAAAAAACACCACTCTTTTATTTCAATTTTTGGCTTTTAAAAAAAATAAACATCCCATGTTTTTGTTTGTAAAAAATTATGTAAAAAAAAAAACTATAGTTTCCAACCTGAAAAATTGATTAATAGATATTACTAGTAATTTCTGTGTAATTTTGTTGTGGAAGTTCAATGTAAGTATTCCATCAAAAATTTTAAAAAGTGATAATGTTTTCATTTTTATCACATCTATATTTACAATATATTAGTTTATTATTTACAATATTTAGCCAAAGGTATTAAAGGCCACTGTTGAAGGTCCGAAGATCCACTTGTGGCTCCAGAGCCACAGGTTGCAGACCCCTTGCCTATAAACTGCAAGAAATGCTTGCACTTAAAATTGCTTGCACATTTTTAAAAGATTTATCCAAAAAAAACTAACACTGATGTTGATCATGTTCTGAAATTTGTCTTAGTAAGTGCCAGTAAGTCCCTTAGAAGCTATGCCCATTTAAAATGTAAACCCTGATTCCTGAATGGTTGCTTTTCCAGATTTTAGAATGAGCAAAAAAAACTTTGACAAGATTTTCGCCTCTGTAAGCAGTCTGTTGAATATTAAAATGATGCATTATCCATCAGGAGAGTCCATTTACTGACATGTTTCTCAGGACCTCTCGGATGAACTCCAGTCTCCACCGGTGATGTGTGTGAATGGACCAGAGGACAAGCTGTTTCGCAGCCAGAGTGCAGATATAACCCTGGCCTCTGAGAAGGAAAGGATTAAGAAGATGCTCTCTGAAGGGTAACAGAGTTCAAACTTCCTTAAACTTCTATAAACGTTTCTTTAAGCATCTGAGTGTAGTTATTGGCTCATTGTGAATATTTGTGTCTTTTAGGATTTAGTTTAGTATTGTGGTTATGTCTTTTTTTACATTTCTATACTAAAAACTGGTCAATACAATATGGCTTGGTAATGTCAGCGTTGAAAAAAACATTTCCTTTTAACACCGTTAGTGTTTTTTAAATGTGCAATCACCACACACGCTTCCATACCTTTTGGGCCTCATCTGCGCTGGAGTTTGGACCTGATTTTGTTTTCTGTTTTTTAGCCGTTCTCCCATTTCTTAAAATGAGGAGACATCGCCTTTTTGTCCCGCCTCCTGTCCCCTCCTACCCGGCACACTCAGAGCAGCTGCGGGCGCCCCTCAGTAACGGCTGAGAGGAAGAGAAACAGAAAGAACCTTTTTTTTCACAGTTTTATTAAAAAAAAAAAAACGTAGCAAAGCATAGTTTCACAAGCAGTTATTCACTACTGAAGCAGCACTAAACTGTGAAAAAAAATAACAAAATGTTAAGTGCAAAAGCAATAAAGACATTAGAAATTATGCCATTGTTCTGCCTGTTACATCTGTCGTAATTCAAAAATAATTTACTCTTAACAGCTCTTTTAACATCTGTTAATCTAAAATGATATGTAGACATTCTGCAGACTTTGGGGATTTTTGGTTGTGATAAGCTCCTTCTAATCAATCTTCCTCAGGAAAACAACACTTGTCATCATAGCGGTCACTCAGTTTCCTCTGTCAGAGGAAGTCAGACCTTTTAAATGTTTTTAGGGGTTTACATCAAACAAATACAGCATGTGAAAACAGCAAAAAAAAGAAGCCTTATTCTAACGGCCCCTCTTAGGAGGTATTACACTCCCCATTGTTGCATTTCATTCACTGTACTTTATCTCAACTTACATTAGAAATAATAAAATGAATACAGATATTTAGATTTTATTGTTAAACTATGTTCAGTCACAGACTGAACTAATCTGATAGCTTTTTTTCTACAAAATATAACGGGTAAATATTTATTATCTACCCTTTTATTGTGATTATAATTAGTGTTCTATTATTGTATAAAAAGACCATTTGCAAAGCTAGAACAGTGTAATTTCCATCATTAATTTCCATCATTAAGAGAAGAGAATAATCCCAAGTTTCTTCTTAGTACAGTTGCCAAATTTACAGAGTAGCTCTGTTGAGCCATCTATTCTCTCAGCTCTCAGCAGTATAGAGTTGATGGGATTCTTTATGTAAAAATTATTTTCTTAAAAAATAAGATTGTTGGCATCCTCCCATGTTCAGCTTTCTGATTTATCAAACATATGACTTCATCTAAACCTTTAACTTCTATATGTGCGACCCAGTCCCAACCAAATTATTTAAGGAAGTGTTCCTCTTGATTATCGGCCTTATTTTAGATATGATTATTCTATTCTTAGTAAACGCATATGTACCACATCCTTTTATGGTAGCTGTTATTACACCTTTACATAGGAAACCATCTCTTGTTCAAGATGAGTTAATAAATTACAGACCTATATCTAATCTTCCCTTCTAATCTAAATTTTTTGAGAAATGGTGGAGTGAAACAAAAATAAGCTTTATGTTTAACAAACCTTAGTTATGTTTAACGAGTGTAGTAGCGAGTTATTAAAGAAGCTAATAATAGAAGCTAATGCTAGCAGACATTCAAAGCCATATTCAGTACAATGAGTGGACCAAAAAACACAAACATTATAATCCAATCGGTGTATAAAACCCATATGGAAATAAAATTGGTCATAACCTTAAGGACAGACAAGACAGAAGTTGTTGTTTTTGGACCACAGTCTTTGAGGGGAAGGATATTTGATCAATCACTTGGTCTGGGTGGCATTGGATTGGCCTCCAGTGGTGGGGTGAAGAACCTTGCTGTTATTTTTGATCCAGACATGTAATTTTAATCCCCAATTAAACAGGTTTTCAGGATTTCCTTCTTTAAACTCTGGAATAATGCCAAAATTAAAACTATCCTGTCCAGGAGTGACACTGAAAAACTAGTCTATGCATTTTACGTGACGCTAACAGTATGATCACTCAACCCCAGGTACACTTCCGCATACATCGTGCATCGTGTCAGTGAAGTTATTTGAAGGTAACCACAGACTCCACAGATGGCATCCCTGGGTTTTTGTTTGTTTTATCACCACTCCTGGCTTTAATAAACTTTACGGATCCTACAGACTGTCAAAATCTGACTTTATTCCACCTGAACTGCAGTTAACAACAAAGGCTAAATGCCAGAGGAACCGCAAGAAAAAATGGGATAAGCGAGGTGGACTGTGCGCTAAGTTAACGACTAATCCACACAGACCAGCTCTGCCCAGTCTTCTCTTGGCCAACGTGAGATCACTCAAAGTGGACAAAATCCGACTGAGGATCAAATCACGTAAAATGGACAGCTGCATAGCGATCTTCACGTAGATGTGGCTGGACAACAACATACCCGATGCTGCAGTGGAGCTAACAGGCTGCCCTCTAGTCTGAGCCAACAGATCTGAAGCTGCAGGGAAGAACTAAATCAGAGGTTTGGCACTGTATATTCGTAACTTGTGGTGTACGTACAGCTACAAAATGAATCAGAGGCTTCTGCTGCCCCGATCTGGAAAATCTGGCAGTGAAGTACAGAACATTTAAACTGGGTAGAGTTATCTGTTATCATCATTGCAGCCTGCATACAGCCAAGGGCAAACACCAAATTAGCCCAGGAGGATCTCTATTATTTCATCAGTAGCCAAGTGAACAATAATCCAGAAGGAGCAGAAGCTGTGATTGCAGCCATGCTGTATTAAAAGCTGTGCTCTGCAAATTCATAAGTTTTCTCACCAGAGACAATAGTACAGTATATTTAACCAGGTCTACTGCAACATTCCAGGAGCATATAAGGCTGAAGCCTCTCCCCACTTTGGATTGTCTCATCACATCTCATATGCGGCACGGTGGAACAGTGGTTAGCACTCTTGGTCCCGGGTTCGAGTAGTCTATAAGATCTGGACATTGCTTATGGTGCAGAAGTCCAGAAAAGGGCCAGACGTGTTGCCACAGATCCCACCCACCTGGGCAATACACTGTTTGTCTTCCATCAGGTAAACGATTCAGAAACATTAAATCACAAACTAAGAGACTTAAAAACAGCTTATTTCCCAAAACTGTGAGGGCAATTGCTCCCTGCGGAAAATCAAATAAACCACCAGCTCAGTCTGTTAACATGGTGCTGGTTACGCAGGTTCTTAATCAAATTAAGAATTATTTACACTGCCACTCACATGCTAATGGAACTGAAACATTTCAATTTTCGCTAATTACTATTTGCCGTGATCACCCAGACTCAGATGATTAGTGAACAACACTCCAAGCAGGATGCCATACTTGCACAGTATCGCATGCCGACTGGGGTTGAACTGAATGGTGCAATGGTAAGACCTCTGCGAAGTTTCATTTAAAAACCCTATTAACCTGGCTGTGATGCATTACTGTCACTTTCTCATGGCCAACAAAACCAAAAACTGCATGACCCCTCCTGAGCGGCAACTACAGGGGTTGGACAATGAAACTGAAACACCTCTCATTTTAGTGTGGGAGGTTTCATGGCGAAATTGGACCAGCCTGGTGGCCAATCTTCATTAATTACACATTGAACCAATAAGAGCAGAGTGTGAAGGTCCAATTAGCAGGGTAAGAGCACAGTTTTGCTCAAAATATTGCAATACACACAACATTATGGGTGACATACCAGAGTTCAAAAGAGGACAAATTGTTGGTGCATGTCTTGCTGGCGCATCTGTGACCAAGACAGCAAGTCTTTGTGATGTATCAAGAGCCTGTCAGCATACCACCAAGAAGGACGAACCACATCCAACAGGATTAACTGTGGACGCAAGAGGAAGCTGTCTGAAAGGGATGTTCGGGTGCTAACCCGGATTGTATCCAAAAAACATAAAACCACGGCTCCCCAAATCACGGCAGAATTAAATGTGCACCTCAACTCTCCTGTTTCCACCAAAACTGTCCGTCGGGAGCTCCACAGGGTCAATATACACGGCCGGGCTGCTATAGCCAAACCTTTGGTCACTCGTGCCAATGCCAAACGTCGGTTTCAATGGTGCAAGGAGCGCAAATCTTGGGCTGTGGACAATTTGAAACATGTATTGTTCTCTGATGAGTCCACCTTTACAGTTTTCCCCACATCCGGGAGAGTTACGGTGTGGAGAAGCCCCAAAGAAGCGTACCACCCAGACTGTTGCATGCCCAGAGTGAAGCATGGGGGTGGATCAGTGATGGTATGGGCTCATGGCATTCCCTTGGCCCCATACTTGTGCTAGATGGGCGCGTCACTGCCAAGGACTACCGAACCATTCTGGAGGACCATGTGCATCCAATGGTTCAAACATTGTATCCTGAAGGAGGTGCCGTGTATCAGGATGACAATGCACCAATACACACAGCAAGACTGGTGAAAGATTGGTTTGATGAACATGAAAGTGAAGTTGAACATCTCCCATGGCCTGCACAGTCACCAGATCTAAATATTATTGAGCCACTTTGGGGTGTTTTGGAGGAGCGAGTCAGGAAACATTTTCCTCCACCAGCATCACGTCGTGACCTGGCCACTATCCTGCAAGAAGAATGGCTTAAAATCCCTCTGACCACTGTGCAGGACTTGTATATGTCATTCCCAAGACGAATTGACGCTGTATTGGCCGCAAAAGGAGGCCCTACACCATACTAATAAATTATTGCGGACTAAAACCAGGTATTTCAGTTTTTTTGTCCAACCCCTGTAGAAATAAACAACTGTTGTTAATATTAGCCCAGTTTTACTTATTGGACCGATACAGATATGTTAAAAAAAAATCACTAAAATTGTCCAATACCGATGTTAATGCCGATATATTGTGCATCCCTAATTTCAACACCTACCCAGGTGTCTTTTTAATATAATACAAGTTTTTACTGAACATTTTTACATAATAAGAACATACACACATACAGCAGAGACTAAACAAAGAAGCAAAACTACACCAAGTATACTTTACAATCAAAATCCAAATGCACTTAAAAGACAAAGAGAGAAAAGAAAAAAAATCCTCCTACTCTTTTAGCAGGATCTAAAAATCACTAATAGCAGTGTTTCCCATAGATTGAGAATTTACTTGTGGTGGTGGGCAGTATGGCATGGCTTTGAATGGTACAGCATAGCATGATGCCTGATGAGCAGGTTCAGAATAAATTAGTTAAAGAATTATGAATTCTATTTATTACAGAAATCCTTAATATCAACATGGCTTAGAAATAATGTCGTTATTTACATTTTAAACGAATGATTATGAGCACGAACAACATTTTTTATAAAGAAATGATCTTAAGACATTCAATTGTAGAACTATTTACAAAGTTGGCAGTTTCTGTCCGAGGAATTAGTCTTTCATGCTTTGGAAAAAAAACAACTAAGTCCTGCATGTATGGAAAGGCTTTAGGGGCAGGTCCATTAATGCAATTCTCAAGCAAGCATGCAGCCAGGTGCTCTCCTGAAGTTTGTTTTGTGGGTCAGATTTGATCCTGTTCATTGCAGAGAAGTCTCGTTGACAATTTACACTTGACACAGGGATGACTAGTGCCGCTGCAGCTATTGACGTAGGCAATAGTAGATGTCTGCCCACTCATCAAAACCACTGGCCAGCTGTTCCACAATTGATTCTTGGTTTTTGTCCTCCCAGGATAGAAAAGATGCAAAATAAAATAAAAAATATTATTTCCAGAGAAATCATATAATTTTAAAGGTGCATAGCCACATTATTTGACTTTTTAAAAAATGTATGTCAGTACCTCACTTTGGTTGTATACAAGGTTTTTATGAAAAATTATCATGTCCTGCTGTGTGTCAGATGTGACCACAGAGTTGATTGACGTGAGTAAATGTTCTGATATGAGGCTCTTAAAGTTGCAGTACATCGGTGTATTTAATTAATAACGGTTGGTCTTCGATCACGCCGAGCTGCCGCTTCATTGCGAGGCATTACAGAGGGTCAGGCTTGGTCCAGTTTTATTTACAATTGATTTATAAATTAAGCGAACCGGCATTATGACAGTTTTAGATGTCGCCACGTCTGTTTATTAGGGCTGGACGATATAGAAAAAAAAGAATATTGATAAAATAGAAATCATATTGATCGGTATCGATATTTATCAACAAACCAACCAACTTTTTACCAAAAAAGAAAGAAACACCTGCTCTCTGAACTATTTGAAGGGGGCGGAGCTTGGTTCCTTGGTCTGCGTTGTGATTGGTTGGGAGGATGAAATGACTGTAATATTAACCAACATCTTTGGCTATAATGCAAAAGGAAGGAAAACTGTTATTCTATTGAACTTTTTATTGACCCTTTTTTTCTATCATCGATATACTTCTATCGATCGATATATATCATTATTGAATTATCGTCCAGCCCTACTGTTTATATTTGTCAATCGCGCCCAAGAGCAAATTATCTTTCGGCTCAAAAAGGACTATCAAAACACTATCAAGATGAAGGCTTGGTGTATATAACCTTATTTTATCATGATCAAACAGCTTTTGGTCTTTTTTTATAAGCATATTATGTGGCTATATACCTTTAAAGTGGGGTTTAAGATTTTTTAAACTAATACTAAGACAACACAAAAGTGAGAAATTAAGTAGCCTAAATAAAATGCAACTACTGAAGACATATCTGACAACATACCTAAATGTAATACCCCCTGGTTAAAACTTCAGCTCTACACAAATTAAATAACACTATAACATATTAGCAACCTACACAGGTTTAAGCTCGTAGCCACAATTACGTACATCTTCACAAAGCAGAGGTAAGGGCATAAGACCCTGTATAGGGTGAGGGGTCCCTTTCTTTTGTACAATCTATAAATAAACATTCCTCATACTGGAAATCTAATACGTCAGGCGATAATTCCCTGTTTTAGTCTGTGAGGCAGACACCCTGTCTACTTTTAAGACTAGGCTTAAAACTTTCCTTTTGGACAAAGCTTCTAGTTAGAGTGGCTTAGGTTATCCTGAGTTATTGCTGTAGGTATGATGCTATAAGCTTAGGCTGCTGGAGGATATGCTGACCACTTTCCCTCTGCTACATTCTACCACTCTTATGTTCTTTCTCTATTTGTTTCTCTTCACAGTAGCTATATTTGGCCTGGTGTTCTGTTTAGCTGTGACACCGTCCTGAAGGGGGGCATCGGCTGAGCTATTGCTACCAGAAACTTGATGTTATCCTTCCATAGATGATACAACTGATCAGTCCTGTTTTTTAGTGTTTAGCTCTGTCTCTCTTCTAGACATAACTATTGTAGCGAGAATGAGAGTTTTCCTCTCCATTCTCGCTACATTGCGGTAAAGTTAATGGCACATTGCAATAGACTGTCCAGTTCAATTCAATTTTATTTATGTAGCACCAATTCACAACACGTCATCTCAAGGCACTTTACAAAGTCAAATTCTATCAAATCATACAGATTGGTCAAAAAGTTTCTGATCTCAGGAAACTCAGTAGATTGCATCAAGTCTTGATAAGCACCATTCACTCCTCATGAAAGAGTGTAGAGCCACAGTGGACAGTCATCTGTGTTGTCGATGGCTTTACAGCAATCTCTCATACTCAGCATGCATGAAGCCACAGTGGAGAGGAAAACTCCTCTTTAACAGGAAGGAAAACTTCCAGCAGAACCAGGCTCAGTGTGAACAGTCATCTGCCTCGACTGACTGGGGATTAGAGAAGACAGAGCAGAGACACAAAAAGCACAGAAGCACACATTGATTCAGGAATCCCTTCTATGTAACATGTTAATAGCCGATGGTCTGTCTCCCCTGGAACTCCCCAGCTAACAGAACTCCAGACCAGGCGTACCTACTATGAAGAAAAACACGACAGAGAACAAAATGTTAAAAGTTGAAATAACAACAAACAATGCAAATTGGAGAACAGTAGGAAAACTCAGCAGAGTAAGAAAAATAGACCCTGATGTCCTCCAGCAGCCTAAACCTATAGCAGCATAACTATAGAGATAGCTCAGGGTAACATAAGCCACTCTAACTATAAGCTTTGTCAAAAAGGAAAGTTTTAAGCCTAGTCTTAAAAGTAGACAGGGTGTCTGCCTCATGGACCAAAACCGGGAGTTGGTTCCACAGGAGAGGAGCCTGATAGCTAAAGGATCTGCCTCCCATTCTACTTTTAGAGACTCTAGGAACCACCAGCAGACCTGCAGTCTGAGAGCGAAGTGCTCTGTTAGGAAGATACGGGGTAATCAGAGCTCTGATATATGACGGAGCTTGATTATTAAGGGCTTTATACGTGAGAAGGAGAATTTTAAATTCACCACTGTTGCAACATGCTCATCTAGAAAGGGTGAATACTGCAAGTCAGTGACTTGATGCAATCTGCTGGGTTTCCTTAGATAGAAAGCTTTTAACCAATTTGTACTTATGATTGGATGAAATTCACTTTGCCATGAGATTACATGTGTTGTGACTTGACGCTATATAAAGAAACGAATTGAATGAGAGATCCGATATAAACAAAAACATTAGAATAATAAAAGTTTCTTATAATTAAATTTAAGACGTGGAGGGGGAAATATTAAAGCTGTGAGTCATACATTTAACAGCAGTGAGAAATATCTTTTCATTCAACCCTTTCAGACACCCACAAAGCTTTTAAACCCCACAGTCGAATTACCAAGACAGTAAATGTGTCATGAATGGTTACCATGGTAAATGGTTGCCACGGAAACAACTTCAAGCTTTCAAGATGTGAAAGGACAAAACTCAGAGAAAGTATCAGAGATTGGAGCGCAAACAGAATGAAATTCAATTAAATCACTTTTGCCTGTAAAATCCACTTTCTCTCACAAATCTAAGAAGAAACTTAGGAAGATCTTTGAGTGCATATAATGAATGTTTTTTTTGTTTTGTTTTGTTTTTCCCAGTGTCCTGTCTAGCAATGTGGCAATAAGAATTGATGTCTTAATGCCAAATAGAGCTCGACAGATTTTGCTTTCACAAGTGGAGCAAACAGCTTTCGCCATAGTGCTCCGCTTGATTTATGCATGTAAATAACTTTATTGTGATTCCTGAAGGGAGAATTTCAAATTATATGGACACTACAATGGCCTGGTGTTCTGTTTAGCTGTGACACCGTCCTGAAGGGGGGCATCGGCTGAGCTATTGTAAAGGAAGAAAAAGAAGAGAAAAAAAGAAAGAGAAGAGGTGAAAGAAAGAAGAGATAAAAGGGAGAGAATGATAAAACGTCCTCCGTCTGCTCCATCACCTGGAAAGAGAGATGCAAAAAGAACAGCACAACAGACAGACATAAAGTAACAGATACAATCGAGTAACACCTTGATGCCATTGCTAAATCATATGTATTATTATTTAAGCTGACATGTGTAATGTGATACCTGAAAAAGGAAAGTGACAGAAAATAAATAAATAAATAAATTACGGGTTTTCTGTATATAAGTGAACACTTAATACCTGGAACCCTGCACCTGTGGGAGTTTGTGAGAGTGCACTAGTTTAGGTGAAAATTATCCAGAAGGAAATAGCTCGATAGTGGTTGTGGAGAGCCTAAGGCCCGCCTTCCCCGAGCACAGAGGCAGGAGTCAGGGGACCCATAACCCCGGACTCCCAAAGGGGCCCCCAAAGCAGGGCGCCCCAGCGGGGCCAACACAGGAAATCTGCAGCCCCCCCTCAAGGAAAGAGGAGAAACGACCCCGAGGAAATCCCCCAGCCACCGCAATGCCGACGCCCCAAGGAGCCGCGGGGACGAGCCCGTGGGCTCCGCCGGCAGCCAGCCGCGCTGAAGTGGTCCCGGCCATGGGCCCTGAGGGCCAGAGGCCCCAGGGGCACCCCGCCCCCACGGCGGGGGCCCCGGCCGACCCCCGGGGGGCCAGGCCCCGCGAAGCAGCCACCGGGAATGCATATAATGAATGTTATGTGATTTTTAACAATATTTGCAAGTTGCCCCTTGAGATTTGTGTTCATATTTACATAATTTTGAATTGCATTTAAAGACTATGCAATTAGTTTTGAAGAAATTGCAGACAGTAATTCTTTGAATAAATACTTGAAAAATATTTGCTAGATTTTACAGCTGTTATTTCTCTAAGATTATAATTTACCAGGAGAACATTTTACAATCCACAGGGCTGAGAGTATCTGTTGCTAATGCCCCAGTCCTAGACAGAACAGTCAAGTCCCTGAAATTTTTATTCCTTGACTATTTTGTGTTATTGACATCCTTGTACTATACTGCAGGATCAGGAATTCATATATTTAACACAACAAAAGGGTTAAATTTAATCCTGCAACTTTTCTTTACCCTGATGACAGTGGCACAAAAGTTAGGGAGTTTGTCCTGTAATGAGTTGGTTGCTGGTTCGTACCCCTGCTCATACTGTCTGTTGTGTTCTTCAAACCTTAACCACTTTACCTGTGGCACATTGCCTGGCTTCTTTTAGTCAGCCCCAGAAGCTCACCACTGTCAGTGTGTGACTGAATGTAGTGTGTTTTGGGGTCATCAGACATGATAGAATTCTATAGAAGTACAGGTCAGCTTTAATGGTTTTATGGATGTATATATAAAAATATACAGTATATAATATATTATATATATTATTTCATAATAGGAAACTGGTTTTGTGTCTTGCAGATCTATTTGTGAGATTAACCTCGAAGCGGAGCTGTTCACTCTACAGGACAGCAACTCCAAGTTGGTGGCAGCTTTGCATGAGGCCAATGCTAATGTGGAGCAATGGAAGAAACAGCTGGCAGCATATCAGGGGGAGACTGAAAGACTCAGAGAACAGGTACTTCTACTGCTTTAGCACTTACAGGAAATGCTGGTAATCCTTTTAGCTTCTAGCCAGAAAATGGTAGTGACAGAGATTTGAAATCCTACTATTGCAAATTTTCACAACTGACACAATGGGATAAAGGATACACAAGCAGAACACATCAATCACAACACAGCTGATTTTATTACTTAGCAACTGGGGCACTAGCATACTATTTGCTAGCATTTTAAATTTAATTAGATTCCTAGCAACTATCTGCTGTTTAACCCCTCTTTAGAAGGTACATCTAAAAAAACTAGAATATCATGAAAAGTTAATTATAGTTTGTCACTCATTTCAGAAAGTGAAACTCATTATATAGATTCATTAAACAGAGTAAAACATTTCAGGCATTTATTTCTTGTAATTTTGAAAAATATGGCTTGGCTTATAGATAATGAAAACACAAACATCAGCGTCTCAGACCATTTGAATATAACCTAAGATAAATACAAAAAACATACTATAAACAGAAGGGTAAATGGCCTGTACTTGTACAGTTACAGTGCTTTATCCAATCTGAGGACCCCAAAGGGCTTTACACAGGGTTTCTGTCAGTGCTCTGGGGCAGACTGACAGAAGCGGGGCTGAAATACAATGGGGCTGAAATACAATCGACGTCACCACCTGCAGGCAAAGCGGGTGAAGTGTCTTCCTCAAGGACTCAACGACATAGATGGTCGTAGTAGGGGTTCAAACCAGCAACCCACCAGTTAGCGGACAAACTACGAGGTGATTGTTTATCCAAGCACTGTAGCACAGAAATATCAGGCTTGTGAAAAGTATGTTCATTTCTATCCATTCAATGCTTGGTTAGGGCTCCTTTCACATGAATTACTGCATCAATGCGCCGTGGCATGGAGGAAATCAGCCTGTGGTTCTGTTGGTATGCAATGGAAGTTCAGGTTGCCTTGATAGCGGCCTTCAGGTCATCTGCATTGTTGGATCTGGTGTCTCTCATCTTCCTCTTGGCAAACTCTAGAGTCTCTAAAAGGTTCAGGTCAGGCCAGTTTGCTGGCCAATCAAGCACAGCAACACCATGGTCATTGGACCAACTTTTGGTACCTTCAGTGTGGGCTGGTACAAAGTCCTGCTGGAAAATGAAATAAGCATCTCCATAAAGCTTGTAAACAGAAGGCAGCAGGAAATCTTAAAGGATTTCCTGTTAGATGGCTGCTGCAACTTTGGGCTTGATGAATCAGAGTGGACCACCACCAACAGGTGGCATGGCCAACTCATCATTCATTCTTAAAACTTCACTGTGGACGTCAAGCAACATAGATTCTGTGCTTCTCCACTCTTCCTGCAGACTCTTGGACCTTGATTTCCAAATGAAATGCAAACTTTACTTTCATCTGAAAAGAGGACTATTGACCACCGAGCAACAGTTCAGTTATTTAGCTTCTTAGCTCAGGTAAGACGTGTCTGATGTTGCAAATGTGACATTTGTGTCCCATGTTTGGGATGTGTCTGTGTAGTGGCACTTGCTGCCCTGATGCAAATCTCAGCCTAAATGGGTTCTGCTTGACAAACATCTCAAGGCTGCAATATTCCTGTTGCTGATGGATCTTTTCCTATCACCGACCTAAAAACAGGAAATATGCATGGTGCCAGGTTATAGCAAAAGATATTAATTTCCACCTTCCCTTGACAGGTTGATGGTAATCAGAACTATGCTTGGGTAAAGCACTCTGTGAACAACCAGCTTATTCAGCAATGACTTTTGTCGCTTCTTATCCTGTCTATGACTGTCTTCGGGACATCTGTCCTAATTATTGTGTCCTACTGACTCAGACTGACCACTCATTCACACATACTCCTTCGTCTGTGTGTTCTCAGCTACGTCACAAATAAAACCCATTCTAGTCACTGGGGCATTTCCCAACAGCATGGTGGTGCTACAGCATTAGAGAGAATGCTCTGAGAAATGTTGTCTGTCAGAAATATGGATCGATTTGTGACGGATGATGGAGCGAAATGCGTCAATTTCTGAAAACCAGATGAGCCAGAGAGGAAGTCAGACGCAGGAAGTGCAGACTAGCTAGTGTCTAGGAAAGAAAGAAAAGAAATAGGTTAATTACACGTGGTTTTATCAAGCCTTTATTCCTATTAATCGTTTATTTCTCTGTTACAGTGAATGAAAACACAACATTTAAGATTAGAATATTACATCAGACCAATAAAATTAAAATTTTTAATACAGAAATTTGGACTTAATGAAAACTATGCTTAGTAAGGCAAGGCAAGGCAAGGCAAATTTATTTATATAGCACAATTCAGTACAAGACAATACAAAGTGCTTTACATGATTAAGATATAGCAAAATAATAAAATGTAGATAGAAAATAGAATAAAAGCAAGTAGGGATAGAATGTAGTAACAAAAAAGAACATTAAAAACAGTAAAACTGTTTAACTAGAACAGTCAAAGGCAATTTTAAACGAATGTGTTTTTAATCTTGATTTAAAGGAACTCAGGCTTTCAGCACTTTTACAGTTTTCTGGAAGTTTGTTCCAGATAAGTGGAGCATAGGAACTAAATGCTGCTTCTCCGTGTTTAGTTCTGGTTCTAGGTATGCAGAGTAGGCTGGAGCCAGAGGACCTGAGTGGTCTGGATGGTTGATACCCTGATAACAAGTCTGTGATGTATTTAGGTGCTAAGCCATTCAGGGATTTATAGACTAACAGAAGTATTTTAAAGTCTATTCTCTGAGATACAGGGAGCCAGTGTAAGGACTTTAGAACTGGGGTGATGTGCTCTACTTTCTTAGTCTTAGTGAGGACGCGGGCAGCAGCGTTCTGGATCAGCTGCAGCTGTCTGATCCACTTTTTAGGCAGACCTGTGAAAACACCGTTGCAGTAATCAATTCGACTAAAAATAAACGCATGGATTAGTTTTTCCAGATCCTGCTGAGACATTAGTCCTTTAATCCTAGAAATGTTCCTCAGGTGATAGAAAGCCGACCTTGTAACTGTCTTTAGATGCTTTTGGAGGTTCAGGTCTGAGTCCATCACTACTCCCAGATTTCGGGCCTGATCAGTGGTTCCTAGCTGAAGCAGCTGAAGCTGTGTGCTAACTTTTGATCTCTCCTCTATTGGTCCAAATTTTATTACTTCAGTTTTGTTTTTATTCAGCTGCATAAATGTTTTTATTTTCAAAAAGGTACTGCAAACAAGCACATATTCTAATTTATTGAATATGACTGTGTGTATTGAGAAAGAGAGAGCAGAAAAATTCTACCTCAACAAATCAAGGGTCCTACATCTTTTGGAAGAAGCTAGTTCCCCTCTGTCGGAGCAAGAGGACCAGGTGGCTGAAAATAGTTCAAGTCTCTGGGGTGGACAGTGTAAGAGAGAGAGGGGTTTGTAGGACAGCAATATCCTACTTTCAATGGCCCAGTTAAGAGAAAATGAAATATCACCATCGGGAGTGGTTATATGCTCATGCCCCTCTTTTTCTTTGTTCCATCGGCTCTTACTTATCTCTACAATATTCTTTTAAAACAATCCACCCTGTTGAAGGGTGCTGAGCCATTTTCTGGGAGTTCTGCCATTCTTTTTGCTCTTTTAAATGTACTCAAAGATGCTGACACTCAATACTTTAGCCAGAGTTTTAGTGGCTTTTGGTGAGGAGTAAGGCCAGTGCAAATTGACTTGAGGGAAGTTTTGAGTGATTGGCCATGGCCCGAGGAGAAATTAGAAGGTTTTTAGTGAGGAAACCCAGAAAAACTGAACAGCAACAACATTAATATTAAAGACCACTGTGAACAGAGCGGGTCAAACGTAAATATAATTTTATTATTTTCAAACCACGAACCACGAATGAAGGGTAAAAAAAAGAAAAAGGACACTTCAGCTTTCTATACTGTTGTGCTATTACACACTGTTTTAAGTTATTTAATGTTTAATAAACAACTGTCTGTTAGGTATTGTCTGGTGAATATCAGCCCAAGGGCTGATATTAGGACAATAGTTGAAAGGGATGATTCGAGCACTGGCAATCTTTTAACAGCAACTCTGCACACATATAAATGATAGCATAAAGGAGTGACAACTTCTCTTCAAGTTCAAAAATTTATTAACAGAAATAAAATTAACATCCAGAGAAAATCACTATAAAATGCTGTTTGTCTGAATTAACACGATATTTCAATCAACAAATCCTCTCTACTAGGCTAGTGAAAATTAGCTAAAACTACTAAGTAAAGCTAAGGAGCTATGTACACACAAAAGAAACAAAAACTAAATAAAATGGTTGATCAACATTAAAATTATTCAGTGAATCCTGGTTCACTGCAGGTCTAAGTCAAAGAATGAAAGTTAATCTTAAAGAATGTGGAATGAGATTAAATTAGTTTAACTAATTCAGAACATTTGGTATGTGTTTCAACCCATTCACAATGCAAATCCTGAGTTAAACAAAACATTACTTGATAAAATTTTATTGTGATCACCTGCTTGTATAAAGTGGTTGGATCAGGCAAAACAACAGACATAAAATAGAGGAAACAAGGTGCAAAACCCCGAACTGCACAGAGGAGCAGTGCTTCTGTCCACACAGCTGTGGGAGGATATTAGAGGAGTGTTGAAAGGTAAATTGATCCCGGCGCAAATAGGTGGACTTTGAAACGCACTGCCCCCGCAGATTAATTTACGCACCAGACTGGAACGTGGGAAGCGCTCCATGCAGCAATTAAAAGTCAGAGAGATGGCATCACACAAGCAAACTTCTAGATGACCATTTAGGCTACTGACATTATTATGTAATACAGAAAATACTTCATCAGCTCTTTTATCTTGTCAAGTGTGTATTTATGTATATATTTTTCTTCTAAAACTGAGATTTATTTTGCGTTACTGTAAAATAAAAAAGTTGCTATATGTCTACAATATGTCAAAGAATTTAGATTTTTTAAGCAGTTTTCACAAGTTAGTTATAATGAGTAGAACAGACAGGTGTTTATACTTGATGTTTGATCTTCATTGCACTTCAAGTGTTATGTTTGGAAGAAATGTAAACAGTTTAACCATATAAAGTGCATTTAACGCAAATGAAGCCAAACTTTTTCAACAAGAGAAAATTGACAACAAAAGCAAAAGACATTCTGTGCTTATTGTCTTTAAATGTAAACAGTGAAATAAAAAACAGTAAACAGTTAAATAATATAAATGTGTGTTTGCAGTAACTGCAGCAAAAAAAAAATAATCTGACTCAAACAACCTGAGATAAATACTCTGGAAGACATAAGCTGCTGTTTTCCTTATCTTCATTTAAAAAGTGAACAGTTTTTTTTTCTCTTCTTGTTCTTCCTTTACTCTCCTACTTTCACATTGTACTGTCCATATAATTTGAAATTCTCCCTGCAGGAATCACAATAAAGCTATTTAAGAAAAAAAAAGTGAACAGTTTAACAAGATGGAGTACTTTTAAAGATAGAACTTTTGTTCTTATATACTCACTTACCCATCTAGACACTCCTTCTAAAACACTCATCTATACATGTATTTCTTGTGTATCTGACTAACCTATGTAGTCTAACCATAACCATCCTACTCTCCAAACCCAATTCCGATTTTTTTGCCCATATGCGACCTGTATCTGATCTTTTCATGACAGTCTGAACGACACAGATCGGATTTTTTCAAATGCGACCCAGGTCGCTTGGATATGTGGTCCTGAATCCGATACGTATCTGATCTTTTCAAATGCGACCTG
The DNA here is from genome assembly GCA_037039145.1 of Fundulus diaphanus. Classification (NCBI taxonomy): domain Eukaryota; kingdom Metazoa; phylum Chordata; class Actinopteri; order Cyprinodontiformes; family Fundulidae; genus Fundulus; species Fundulus diaphanus. The sequence goes on from CM073133.1 coordinate 51,405,777, forward strand.
TGTCTGTGCGGCCAGGTCGCATTCATCCGACCTACACGTCATTGATACTCAACAAACGTCACCAACGGTGGACCTGGCTATGCCAAAGAGGTTGGCTAAAAAAAAAAAAGAGGTTGGCTATTGTGCGGTAACAAACACCTGTTGCAAATCAATACAGCCCCACGGAAACGCGTTTACTCGCTGCTATGGCTGCCGAAGATGTGTGTTTTTACGTGAGAGCGCTAAAGAGATCCGGTCAGACGCACATAAAGGTTGCCTTTGTCATTCGAAAATTATGAATGAAGTCTGTATCAGTAAAGCCGCTCGCATCACTAAAATTTGGCTCTCTTCCTTTTCGATCTTCTTAAAAAGATTGCATTGGTAATGTGCTGGCTCCGGTTGGAGAATAACGTAAAGAACGCAAGATACGCTGCAGCACTACGATCCGTGTTTACTTCCGCAAACAATGAGCACGCTTGCTACGTATGATGTCATCGCGTCCTCTACTGCGCATGCGGGACACTTAGGTGTATGAATGCAGTTCACACAGGAGATCACATACAAGTCGCATTTATTTGGAAATGTGAATGGACACGCAAAAAAATCCGATTTCACAAAAAAATCGGAATTGAACATCAAGGCCTGCAGTGTGAAGGTAGCCTAAGAAGCAGCAGCATTTCAAACTGTCAGCCTGTTTCTCATTGGGGTAAAGACCAGCTTCCCCAGGCTAAAAAGTCTTTCTACAAGGGCACTGGATGGAGTAGCTGCATTGTATTTCAATGGAATTTACTTTATTAATGTGACTTTGTTAAGAGTCTCCATCCCTTGTGCTTCTGATTTTAAATAGTCAGCAACTTGACTTTCCACAGAGGCAGAGGCGTCATCCTCTGTCTCGAAGGAAAATAATTCCTGGGTGTTGGTCCATCGGTACCTGTTGGCCGGTCTTCATCTTTGGCAGTTATCCGGCACTCTGCCAGCAGACTTGCTTTGGCACTGTCCTTCCTGTCCTGTTTCCGCAACTAGCGTAGTCTAAATCTGGGCAGTGTCACAGCAGCCAAGACGACAGTCTCACTTTGAAGCAGCTCTGCAAATCGGGTTTTGATTGCCTGAGATGAGACATACACAAACACACAGCATTACAAATTACGAGCTAAGACATACATACACAGTTCATTCTAATTTGATTTTACAATTTATACATATTTCATGTAAAGCTGAAAGTAGAAGTTAACATACACTATATAATGACACAAATTTGTTTTTGCTTTTTAACATTGTCTAAAATGAAATCACACAGTGGCGCAGTGGGTAGCGCTGTTCCCTTGCAACAAGAAGGTTCTGGGTTCAAATCCAACCCTGGGTCTTTCTGCATGGAGTTTGCATGTTCTCCCTGTGCATGTGTGGGTTCTCTCTGGGTACTCCGGCTTCCTCCCACAGTCAAAAAACATGACTGTTAGGTTAATTGGTCTCTCTAAATTGTCCTTAGGTGTGAATGGTTGTTTGTCCTGTTTGTCTCTGTGTTGCCCTGCGACAGACTGGCGACCTGTCCAGGGTGTACCCTGCCTCTTGCCCAGAGAATGCTGGAGATAGGCACCAGCAACCCCCGCGACCCCATGAGGGATAAAGCGGTTCAGAAAATGGATGGAAATCAAAATTTCCTCTTTTAAGGCAGTTAGAATAAAAAGCTTGTAGTATGTATTCAATGTATTCTAAAAATATACAAGGTCTTACCTTGACAACAGCCTCTGGAGAAAATCACCAAGAATTTGGAGGCCAGTCTTCAAGTCCAGGGTTTTGGAGATCAATGTCTCCAGTGTGGGTAAGAGAGTGACATAGAAACAATTGTCTTCGCCCTGAAGAATGTCAAGGGCTACTGTTAGTGGCTTCATAACTGTGCAGTATTCGCTGAGGAACTGGTACTCCCGGTGTGCGATGGCTTTCAACCCAAAATTGTAGGAAATGGTATTCAGCTCAGCGATTGGGAATTCACAGACATGAGCAACGGCACTTTGAAAGGAGTTCCATCGGTCTTACATGGGACAAGGAGCTTCCCTTAAAGGACTTCATCCACGATTTCTGCAGTCACCGTAAAACGGCTGGCTTTATTCCACAGAGCTGTGCGTTTTGAGGTGGCACTTCTGTACAGAACAATTATTCCTGGCCTTCAAAGTAGCCATTTGTCCACATCAGAGCATGAAATAAGGTTTGCAGTGTGTGATGCACATCTCTGGTGTGTTGGCATAGTCATATCCATGTCTTGTTGTAAGGCATTATGAAGGTCAACAAAAGTCACATCATTTATCCTCCTCCTCAGAGTCATCCTACTGCACTGGCTGGTAAACTTGAAAAGCTTTTGCAAAATTTTAACCATTGTCTGTGACAGTAGCTGGGATTTTGTTAGAATTGCTAAAGGATGAGTGGATATTGTCCAATTCAGTGGCAATGCTGTAATACGTATGGCAACCCTTGAAACGTCTGCAGGCCAGTTGCTGCTTTCTTTTGCACTAAACTGTGTGGATCTAACCTGTGGGCGGTCACGCCGAGATAACTGCGGTTGTGCGCTGTCCAAATATCTGCAGTTGTAGACAGAAAATCTAACTCATCAAAATTAGTTTTAAGCGCGATCTTCATTTTAGCGTATTCTGCCTCTAAATATTTAGTAAACATGTTAAGAGCATGGCGCACAGACTCCTGCTTTCTTGTGTATTTTAGCAATAATGGCGCGGAATTAATCCTCCTCCACCGTCGATAATGCCAACATACTTTTAATAACATACCTTGCTATGATATGGTTGACATCAACCTGTGTCATAGGTTGTGTATGTGGGGCAGAAAGATCTAGCTTTTGCTGCTTTGAGGATTTGCTCCGAGTGCATCTTTGCTAGAGGAGGGCGAACGTTCATCTCTGTCATTGTGAGATGCTTCATTAAATTGTTGTTTACAGCGGATGCACATTTTTGCCTTTGACTTTAATGAATCTGAAGTAGTGCTTGTATCGCTACCTTGAAAATGCCCAGTTTTCCTCGGACTGCTTCTCACACCACACGCCATCTCTGCCGCTTCTCTGTTTTTGGTGTTGTGTGTGTGAGGCGCTGCAGGCAGATGTGCTGGCGTATGTGTAAAAACACTGGCTCTGCCTCAGCCAATCGCTTGCGTCGTTATCAACCCGCCTCTCACTCTCTCGTTCTCTCTCTTTCTCGCCCTCTGAGCCAGGAAAGCGTACGGACAGTGTATTCAATGAATGCACAATAACGCCCAGTAATTTTAACGCCATCGTAAAAGATGGGAAAAGTAATTAATTAGACTACCGTGTTACTGAAAAAGTAACGGTGTTACCTAACACATTATTTTAAATGCTGTTATTCCAAACATTGGTTGTGAAGGACCGAGCCCGTTAAGCAGGACAGTGTTCATTTTCAAAAAAAAAAAAAAGAATGGGTTTTATTTTCCCAAAACAACATTCTCAAACAATTAACACAGGGCCTTCAAAGAAGTGAAATGAAAAGAATAAACTCAAGCTAAAACACAACCTCAAACTAACTGCTTAAACAAAATAAACACACAACAAACAAAAGATTTAAATACTGGCTGATCAGACCAGACTGATACACTTGGGAAGTGGAAAGGGGAACGTCTACTGACAAATTTAACTAACAAAAGAAAAATTCACACAGCTTAAGAATTACCATAAATGACTAATAACTAAATATAAAGTTAGCCAAATAGGCAAAAAGCTAAACAAAAGTGTTTCTGCAAATATCAAAATAAGTGACTTAAAAACTCCTCCCCCATTGTGGAGCCCTGCATGGTATCACCCAATCAACACTGCCTGGGTCAGCTATGGCTGCCAGAGTCCACCCATTTGTCCCACATGGTTTTGGCCCTCAATCCAAGAAATCCCCCCCCCCCCACCCCATACCACCGGCAAACAGGAAAACACAAATGTTAAAAAATGTTTAACAGAATTACAGAATTAAATATACAAAAGGTAACTAAATGTGTGTGCTACAATTAGAACAAATACATTTCAATTCTGCCAAATAAATGAAAATACACAAACCTATATCTTAATACTACAGTGAGTGAAAACAAAAAAACAAAATGAGCTGCAGGTGTGGCCATCAACAGATTAATTTAATTTAGGAAATTGCTCCTAAAACCCCTACACCTTAACAGGTTTTAGGCAACCAAGTTGTTAGTTTGTTTTTCTAATTTGAAGTTATGAGAACCACTTATCCTATTTGCATGTGGCAATATGAATTTGTAAAGCCTTATCCTTTTGGAACACATTAGTAAACTGCACACATTTTGTAAGGTGGCTGAACTGGAAGTCCATGGAGGCCAAGGACCCAGCGACCTGCTCAAGGATGAGCTTACCCAATCCCTGGAGGAGCTGGAGGCCTTACTGAAGGCCAAAGATGAGGTTGGAAAATGCCCCTTATTTTTTTTATCTTTGCTAACAGCCTATACCAGCTGCCCTAAATAATGAGTCAGTACAGCACATCATAATCAATGATTTAATGAGTTCATTTTATTTGATTTTAAGGAGATTCACATTTTACAAAGTAAGAAGAGAGAGTACCATGAGATGGAACATGAGCGGGATCAGGCCATTCTCAGATTAAGGGTAGGTGTGACAAATATTTGAAAAGTGGGCTAAACACATACGTTCTAGGTAGTATTAGATGGTGCTCGATGTTTAATAAGTTGCTGATGATTGGTTTACTTTGGTTTAATTCTCTATTGGAAATAATAAAAATTTTATTATTTGCATACTATATTTGTATAATTTTTGCATACTATATATTGACCTTAAAAGTTAAGTCATAGTAAGGTAATGAAAAAATATAATCCTGACCGAATTATTTTCAAAGAGTTGGTTCATTCTTAATTTCTACATAAATTCCCACATACTCCCAGTAGCTTTGTAATTATATGAGGGATGAACATATTACATTTTATAAAGCTCTGTTTGCAGTTCTTATTTTAATAACTAGCTTGCAACAGTCGATTTCCTTTCTTTTCTTTTTTTTACTTTTTCTGTCTTATGTTTACTGTAGGAAATGGAGATGCGAAGCTCAGAGTTGGAACGTCGCATCCAGAACACAGAACAGAACCTAAGTAATTCCCTGGAGGAACGGGATCGTATGGATACCGAGATCCAGAGGGCCATTGAAATCCTGGACATAAAGATCTTTGATCTCAATGATCTTCGGCAGAGCCTTGTTAAACTACTTGACAAATAAGAAGGGCTTAGAAAAGATGTCATCATAGAACCGACAGAGAATGAAACATCGAACCTGGTTACTTTTCCCATGGTCATTGCAACAAGCAAGCTAAAAAGGGTGGAGCTGATCCCTGTGCTTCAGTGCACATGAATAACTGTGGGACAGGAGGGGTCACTCCATATCTGTGTTGAATCAGTGGCTGTTCAACAACATCATTTACAGTAGGTAAAGACATAAGCAACAATATTTTTGTGGCAACGCTTCTCAGATCTAATGTATCGCTTCATATTGCGTTCAAACATAACTAAATGCAATAATCAAACTTTAAATAAGTGCTTTACCATGATAGACTTTTAAACTGGTGCTTGTGTTTTTCAGTATGACTTTATATATATAAAGATGACTAAGAATGCCTATTATTTATCCTGGCATTGCTTTGCCATTTATATATATAAATGGCAAAGCAATGCCAGGATAAATAATAGGCGTTCTTAGTCATCTTTATAGCAATTTGAGACTAAAGGAATGGGAAAAGGAAAAAAAGTGCTCAGTGACATTAAAAAAAACTGAAGGCAAAAAAAGAGCACAAAAGTTTTTCTTAGGCTTGCCTTTTTAAGATTCATAAATAACTCAAGTTAAATAAATCATCTTTAGCTAGTTTAACATGTCTAAGGTATGTTGTGTGATACCTGGAGCACATTAGACTGTAGTTGAAGGGTTCTATGTAAGGATGAAATGTCTTTAAATACTAAAAAAGAAAAGAGAATGTAGCAAATCTTTAATTAATAAGCCAGAATGACTCTAAAAAATGTGTTAGTATAGATAAATTATGCAAAAAAAATTAGGATAAGGCTTTCCCAAGAAATTAAATTTAGAAGCTTAAAGGAGCATTGTGTACGTTTAAAGATTAAATATTATTGTTCTTCTTTCCCAAACATGCCCTTGCAATTCCCTGAAGTGTAAAATGAGTTATCCTCTATTTATTGTAGTTCAATTCAATTCAATTTATATAGTGCCAATTCACAACATGTCATCTCAAGGCACTTTACAAAGTCAAATTCAATCAACACATACAGACAGAGTGGTCAAAAAGTTTCCTATCTAAGGAAGCCCAGTAGATTCCATCAAGTCTTGACACACAGCATTCACTCCTCATGAAAGAGCGTAGAGCCACAGGGACAGTTGTCTGCATTGTCCATGGCTTTGCAGCAATCCCTCATACTGAGCATGCATGAAGTGATAGTAGAGAGGAAAACTCCCCTTTAACAGGAAGGAAAACCTCCAGTAGAACCAGGCTCAGTGTGAACGGTCATCTGCCTCGACCGACTGGGGCTTAGAGAAGACAGAGCAGAGACACACTAATCCAGGAATCCTTTCCATGTTATATGGTAATAGCGGATGATCTGCCTCCCCTGGATGGTGCCACAGCAACCAGAACGCCAGACCAGGTGTACCTACTATGAAGGGAAAAAAGACAGAGAGAACATAAAGTTAAAAGTTAAAATAACAACAAACTATGCAAATTGGAGAACAGTAGGAGAACTCAGGAGAGTGAGAAACTACAGAGATAGTTCAGGATAACCTAAGCCACTCTAACTATAATCTTTATGAAAAAGGAAAGTTTTAAGCTTAGTCTTAAAAGTAGACAGGGTGTGTGTCTCACGGACCAAAACTGGGAGTTGGTTCCACAGGAGAGGAGCCTGATAGCTAAAGGATCTGCCTCCCATTCTACTGTTGGAGACTCTAGGAACCACCAGTAGACCTACAGTCTGAGAGCAAAGTGCTTTGTTTGGAACATATAGGGTAATCAAATCTTTGATATATGATGGAGCTTGATTATTAAGAATTGTAAATTCTATTCTTGATTTAACAGGAAGCCAATGAAGGGAAGCTAAAATAGGAGAAATATGATCTCTCTTGTTAATTTTCATCAGTACTCTTTCTGCAGCATTTTGGATCAGCTTAAGGCTTTGAATTACATTTTGTGGACTTCCTGATAGTAAACAATTACAATATTCAGCTTGAAGTAAAAAATGCATGGACTAGTTTTTCTGCATCACTCCGGGACAGAATATTTTTAATTTTGGCAATATTCCGGAGGTGAAAAAAGGAAACCCTGGAAACCTGTTTAATATGGAATTTAAGTGACATTTCCTGGACCAAGGGTTTTACTTTATTACCAGAGGCCAATTTAATGTCATCCAGATTAAGTGATTGATTAAGAAGGTTTTTTTTGAGGACTCTGGTCCAAAGATTACAACTACCTGTCTTGTCAGAATTTAAAAGCAGGAAATTTAAAGTCATCCAGGTTTTGATATCATCAAGACATGCCTGTAGTCGAAGTAATTAATCTTATTAGTCAGGATTTATGGATAAATATAACTGAGTATCATCAGCATAACAGTGGAAATTAATCCCATGCTGTCTGATAATTTTACCAATCAGAAGCATATATACAGTAAAGAAAATTGGCCCAAGGACTGAACCCTGTGGTACTCCACAAGTGACACTAGAGTTTGAAGAAGATTTATTATTAACATGAACAAACTTAATAAATTGTTAATAGTTGCTTCTATAGGCTCTATTAGTCAGTTCATGAGAGAGTGATACAGGTCGAATCCTCTGGGCGTGCCCGTGGGTGTATTTTGTTGAGTCTCTGCCATAATCAATGCATTATCGAGAGAGAACGGTCTAACTTCAATATTTCTAACTTTCTTACATCAGAAGACATCATACCTCTGAAAAGACTGTGCAGTCGCAGCAGCAGATGCTATTCCTCTTCTCCCATGCACGTGCACAACCCTGGTGTCATTTCACCAGAGGAGGCAGATGTCTGCAAAAATCCTGGAATTTGCGCAATGCACCTTTGACACAAAGGGATATTTATGCCTTTTACTGGCCTTTGGACTGGCCCACTTTGAACATTATTTTCTCTACGTTATCTAAAGACCAACTATACTTACCTGTAGGTTAATGCTTGACATTTTAATGAGCATATCACACTTAAGAAAGTTTGAGTTTTTTGCCATTAATATTTCATTTAATGTTCTTGATTTTGCTCCTATATTTCATTTTGATATGTGCACAGTAAGCCAGGAGCATTTGAGAGTTTGGTTGTGCTGTATGAATAACTCATATGTTCTGTATAATTTATAGAATTTTTACTTGTATTATTTTAAATTGTCTTGATTGGTTGCATGATTTTTCTTCTTCAAGCCTTACTGGTCACTTTTTAGAATGGTAGTGACAGCTTTGTCTTAAACTCTGAGTTGTTATCAGAGTGTAAATAAAAGCTAAACATTTTTTTAGTTTATTGTGTTTTATTGTTATCGTATGAGAGGTTTACTATAAAGTACAAAAAACCTAAAGTAATAAGTTTTACACTACATGACTTTGAAACTGTTTAGTGCTAATCTTATTACATGCTTCAGAGCTATTTTTAGATTTTAGAGGAAAATTGTTTATAAGAATCACCACCTGTATCCTGATATCTAAGATAAAAAAAATAATTTTGGTTATACACAAGTCTGAAAAAATTACCAAACCATAATCAACTATATGCATTAGTCTAAGCGGTAATCTAATTTAAATATGCTCAGAAATCTGAATTATCATTAGCCTGCGGGACAAAGTTCATGAGCATAGTCCCTATTTTGTGCAGCTGAAGAAGCATGCTGTTAAGATCATCGGTTGTGTATTATGTTCGACAGCTCTCTTGATTTTAGTTACCACTGGAGATCAGACAGTACTAGGGCTGAATGATGTGACTTAAAAATAAAATCTCCGGTTTTATTACACCAAATCCGATTAATCGATTTTGTTTCCCTCCTTTTCGTTTCACTAAAAGAAATTATTTTATAAAAACTTGCTTTTATGTCAAGTATTTTGTCTGGCAGTTGATCTGAATTCAAAATGCAACAAAATACAACCTGTGAAACATGCTTGTAAAAAAAGATGGAGGCCCTGCCATTTTAAACAATGACAATATAACAAAATGTTTGCTGTTAGTGGTATTACGCAATGAGCTAAGAACAGGCTTAACTTACCTTTTGTAATTTCAGACTGTTTAAAAAAAGTAAATGAATAAATTAAAGTGTCTTGTCTTATGTTAAAAAAGTTTCTTCTCTACAATATTTTGACAATACATTTTCCAAAACATATAATCAGTATTGCATGCTATTCTCTTAATGGAAGCCCAATGAATGAGTTGGCAAAATAATATTCAGATTTTCCAAAAATTAAATCTTAAAAATTGTACATTTGAATTAATGGATTTAATTGATTTATCGTCCAGCTCTAGGCAGTACTATGAAATGATGTGAGTGATGTTCCTATTAAACAGCTGAGATTAGTTATAAAGAAAACCACCTGTTTCATTGTAATTTATAGTCTGTTGTTTTCCTACAGCTTGAGTCTTGAAATTAATTAACTGCTTTATCTTGGTAAACTCTTCAGGATACTTTGTGTTGCCTCATATGAAATCATACATGTTTTCTGGCTCTTATTTGATCCTCTAAGCTGAACTCTAACTATAATGAGAAAAGCTGACACAGAAATATGCAGAAAATCCCCAGATATTACCAAATTGCTAGAATTCAGCTGTACACTTACAAGGTATACTATACCAGTGCTTTACAGGCGCTGTAATTTTAATTAAACTAGTATTATTACTATAATGCTTTTGATTTATGAACTAACTGTGACTTTATCAGTTACATTCTTCCCACTTCTCTGAGTGAGAACAATGGGATGTGTTTGATGGGCATTGTAGGAGTTAATTGGAGCAAAAAATAATTCCAGTTTAATTTTGGTATATTTATGGTAGGTTTGGGCAAAATGACGATCTTAAATGTTGACAAGGTGCCAAAACAAGGAGATTGCGAGACAATCTATAAGGGACATTTTTGCATTGCAGTTCTATCCTCCTGCTCAAACACACAAGTTTATTTTCCTCCTTATTACTTTGACACCAAAAATTGTGCTGTTATAAAATACAAGTTTCTTAATTGTCCAACAAACGCATCTTTTCAGACACATTGCAGTAAACAGTAGTCGTGTTTCTGTCAACATTTTTTAATGTGCATTTAAAGGATCGCATTAGATGGGGTTGATGGAAATGACAAAATTTTTTGCTTGCATGAGGTGGTTTTTGACTTTTTCAAAAAACAGTAGATGTGCATAAGAGGAGATGCAAACACATTTGTCGAATCAGTTCTGACATAGCAAATGTTTACCTCACGTGACTGATCAGCTGTTTTTGTTGCCGGCGTCTTCTTGCATATTCCTGTAACGCTCGAAAACAGGTCTGGAAGCAACAACAGGTACGTGTGGACCGACAAAGAGACACGGGCATTTCAAAGACTTACTCATAAAAAAACTTGCCACATTCATTAAAGCCTCGCTCCATTACTGATCTCTGGTTCATGCTAGTTAGCAACAACTACTTCCTGTTTATTACAGCCAACATCAATGTATGACAGCGTTACGCTGTGCATCTCCTGGTTAATTCGCTACAACAAAGTAAATTCAAACACTTCTAATGCGCAATTTCTTTTTTGTGATATTTTAAAAGTTTGCTAAAAATTTGCATGATAATTGGATGCAAACACAGCTAGTGAAACTAACGCAAGTATATTTAAGCTACCAAGGAGCACGTGTTAAATGTAGCTAAACTTTGGTCGATGGTTTGTCCTAACTATATGCTGAGAGAAACTATAAGAGCAGCTTCTTTTTCATGCTTCCTGGCAACTAATCATCTTCTTTCATCCTCCCCAACCCGGAGAAGGCACTCTACCCTTTTCCGGCTCAAGACCATGGTCTCGGATTTGGAGGTACTCATACTCATCCTGGCCGCTTCACACTGAGCTGCGAACTGCTCCAGTGAGAGCTGTAGGTCACTCCCCGATGAAGCCAATAGGACCATGTCATCCGCAAATAGCAGAGATGCAATCCTAAGGCCACCAAAGCGGATCCCCTCAACACCTTGGCTGCGCCTAGAAATTCTGTCCATAAAAGTTATGAACAGAATCGGTGACAAAGGGCAACCTTGGCGGAGTCCAACTTGCACTGGAAACGAGTCCGACTTACTGCCAGCTATGCGGACCAGGCTCTGACACCGGTCATACAGAGACCTGACAACCCTTCTTAGAGGGCCTGGTACTCCCCCACAGACCCCCCCCCCCCCCCCCCCCTGAGTAGGGTTGGGAATTGATAGGATTTTCACGATTCCGATTCCCTTATCGATTCTGTGAAACAATTTGATTCCTTATAGATTCTCTTATCGATTCCAATTTGGGGAAAAGAGGAGAACAAACAGTTTGATGATGAGCATTAACTTTGTTTACTCAACTATCACACAACCTTACAAACTCAACAAGGTCAAGATGTCCACAGCAAATGTGCAACTGGAGTAACATTTATCTTTGTTTAAATGAAAAATGAATATAAGAACAAACTTAAATACACTAGAGTTGTTTAGAATACAAGAAAATGTAAGTTTGTTGTGACAGTTACTTATTAATCTCTAATAACCAATAATTTCTAATAACCAATAATGTCTAATAACAAATGATGTGATAATAACTAATTAGAGTAAGCCATGGATCTCGCTTAAAAGAAATGTGTGTGTGTGTGTTTACTGAAATAGTAGTAGGGAAAATTAACAGTTCTTTTGCAGAAAGATGAGCATATCTGCTTTTTCTGGAAGGATATGGGATCTTTCGGGGCTTATGGTGTCTCCAGCCGTGGAGAACACCCTCTCAGATGGGGTGGAGGAAGCCTGCACACAGAGATAGTTTTCAGCCAGTCCAGATAGCAAGGGCAGCGTATCCTGCTTGTTCCACCACCACAGTGTGGCGCTATCCCTGCAGGGGATGGAGGGCAGGCTTTTGTAGAGCTGGATTTCCTGATCTACCCTCTGGGCTAGGGAAAGACGGGGCTGTGATTCACAAAGTGACCGCAGCTCGCTGTCGTCCTCCTCGAATAATTCTTCAAAGGCTGTCTTTTTTGATGGTGGTGGCAGTGCCTGAATTTAAATGAGTAAAATAATAATAAATAATAATATAATTATATATATATATATATATATATATATATATATATATATATATATATATATATATATATATATATATATAACTCAATAATCATGACAAAACAGCATCCAAAGGTCATTACAAATAAATGAGCCAACTTACATTGTCCTCCTCTACTTCTTCCTCCTCCTCCCCATCTTCGCAGCCTTCCTCAGGGAGCTTAAGAAGTGATGTAAACACTGTGTTTAAAACACATAAATAACTTTTAACACAGAGCCGTAGAAGGTCTCACTCACAATGGAATCAAATGCAATCAAAAGACAAACAGAATTGAAACAGAAATCGTAGCATGTTTCGTTACATCCATTGCAGTAGCTAGAATCATGTAAGAATTCCAGCTACCAGTAGTTCTAATTAAACATGCTGACAATGAAGGGCTGGATTAACGAGAAAGGCACACTCTCTTAATAACCCCAAAGAGAGGTAGGAAATTGGTTTATTTCCAGAAATGGCATATGACTTACTAGGAACCACATTAAGCACAGCCAGTGATATAAAACTAGCTACTTACCACCAGAGTTGCCTTCCATGCTGGTCGTAAGTTTAGCTTCTGTCCGGAAGGCATCAAAAACACGGCATTCGTTAAAATGTATGCCATGTTGTGTGCGCAGGTGTTTCTGCATGTTGAATGTATTTCCTCCCGCGGATGTAATTGCCCCTTTACAATGATTGTAAAGCGCCTTGTTGCCATCTTTCTCTTCCTTAAAATGAAGCCAAACTTTCAATCGCTTTACCCGGTGGGGCGCCATTTTTTTTGTTTTGCTTTTCTAGACTTACGCCTGGTCACGTCGTACTTGCATACTGAATGCCGTGTGCGAAACTGTGCGTAAAGCGAGCTGCCAAACGGTGCCATGGAATTGGAACACACGGAACCGGTTCTGAACAGGAACTGGTTTTCGATTCCCATCCCTACCCCCGAGGGACATGGTCGAATGCCTTCTCCAAATCCACAAAGCACATGTATATGAGCTTTCCTTTCAGAAGAAATGCCAAGTACTCTCATACCCGTCTCGCTAATAGCATTAGCTCTAGTTGTCCAGTCCTCTGGAAGCATCTTCCGCCCACCCGGAGCCTGTCTCAACTTCTCTTCCTTTTCAGCTTACACCACCTTGTCCCCTGCTCTGCCTTTGTCCTCTTCATCTTCCTCAGCATCAGTCATTCTACACACCACCACCAACCACTACCTTCCAGTCACTGAGTTTTTTCAGGTTATAATGTCTACACAACATGTAATCCTCCTGTGTGCTCGTACCTCTGCTCTTGTAGGTCACCCTGTGGTACTGCTTCTTTAGGAAGAAATAATTCACTAAAGCCATTTCCATCCTATTTTCAAAGTCTACCACCATCTGTCCTTCTCCATTCCTCCATACCTGCTCATCACCACGCTCTCGTCATCACTTCATCTATCTCACCCCAGAATTTTCCTTATCCTCTAACTTATACTCCACCCGTGGGGCATAACCACTAAAACTGTTGGGGTTCCTGATACAACATTTCTATTTGAAAAAATAAAAGAGATCAAAATTGTTGCTTACTCAGTAACGTTTCAACCGGTATTAGAACCTGGTGCAAGTCCGTCCTGGGCACTCGGAAGACAAACGACCTCGTATAATACTGGTTTGTTTACTATTTTTAGAGTTTGGCAAAGACAGAAGTACGTCTTCTTCTGTGGTTGTTTTTAGGGGAATTTGATAACAGCGCATGTCAGAGTTGTTATATTCTGAATAAAGCCAGGTCCATATAAACGCACATTATGACCGGATTAATTGATTGTGTGCCCATATAAACGGTACAATCCGATTATTTAATCCGAATACATTTTAATCCGATCATGACATTTTGCGCATGTAAACATAGCTACTGTTGATAAAAGGAAGTGTTTTTCTGAAAAGAGGAGAAGATCAGTAAAGCAATGTTTTTTGGGTTGGAGTCTCCCTGCAAAATTTAATGCAACTTTAATAACACCATTAAGAGGACCGGTAAGGCTCAAGCTTGTTGGCCGAGGACCGTCTAACGTGACCGTTTTGATATCGGGTTTTGGTACCCATCCCTAAATATCATGAATGAAAAGAGAAATCGTCTTGTCAGCAGAGTGCAGAATTGCTCATATTCACCAAAAAGAACTTGCCACTGTTTAAGCGAGATTTGTTGAACACTACGTAGATCACTCCCTGTGTTAACTTTTTGAACAGTCGTTTACATTTTTATTAATTTTTATTTTGAAGAATGGGTACAAAGACTCTGGCGTTAAACTTAATCCAGGTCACATTCAAAGCAAAACATCCTGTATTTAATTTGTGCTCTTCAAATGCACGCTGTTTTAAAAGTTGTATATGAAGGTTCTTTTGTTCCAAAAGGATTTGTGCATTGTAAGCATGAATTTGAAGTTGTAGAGGGAGTTAAATTATAAGTTTTGTATTTGTAGAATTTAAAAAAAAAAATCACAAGTACACATTTTTTTTACACCTGTTCAAATTTTAAGTACAAGTACACAAATTGTGTTCTGTGAGTTGCACATCAAAAACCTCTTACATTCTCAGTTTTGCTCCAAATGGTCCAGAACTGGAAATACATATATGGCCTACGGCCTACTTCCAAGGACCCAGCACACATATGCCTTCGAAGAACGCAGCTCTCACTGTCATACAGTGTATACATTTAAATTTGTTTAAATATTTGATTTTCTCTGTACTTAACTGTGCACTCCCACAGTTCTGATCACGCAATGGATTCGTTTGTAGGGTACAAAAGAACCTTCATAGTTGCACTTTTCTTTTTACTTCAAATGTTTGTTATTTGAAAACCTTGATTTGTTGCTGTTACAATGTACTTGATTTATGCTGATTAGACTCACATTGTTTTATTGATTTCTTGAGTACTTATTGCCGTTTTATATATTATATTCTTTTTCTGTTTTTTTGTGGCGCAAGTGGCTTGTTTTTTCAAATTAGGCTGACATGAAAGGGGGTTTGAGAGAGGGGGGAAGATCAGGGACCTCAGGTCTGAAACAAACCTGGGACAGCCACGTCGAGGACAAAGGCCTCCGTACATGTGTCATGCTCACTACCCCTGCTAGAAGAGACAGCAGACTTAATTTGTGCTCATGAAGCAGCCCTGTGGCTGTTATTTGGAGAGGCGTAGTGTTAGGAGTAGTTTACCCATTATTGTTGTCTGGGATTTAATAAACACTGACATTCAATTTAAAACCCTTACAGGGGGGGGGGGGGCGCTAGTGAGCACCTGATGGAGTAGACACGTTTTTCCCGAGCTCCTCTCTATGTTATAGAATAACTCGGTATTTAATTCAAAATTCACCAGTTTACCCGACCTCTTGTTAATTTAACCTTAGACTAAAATCGAGGAGATGCGAAAAACGAAGACTGAGCGTGATAAACAGCAGGATAAGAGCCCTATCGAGACTAGAACGCGTACATCGCTGGGGTTATCGCTAGCACCAGAACGTGCCATGGCAGATCTCGAGACTAGCAAGGACGCTAAGGCGGAGTCGAGCAGCATTCTTCTGGCAATAGAAAGTATGAACAAGACGATGACTGATCGATTTGACTCATTAGAGGCAACGCTAGCATCTACTCAAGCGTCATTGGTGAGTCTAGGAAACCGTATAGCAGAAATTGAAGAAGCTAACTCCAACTACGACCACCGCCTCTCACAAGTTGAACAAGTCTGCGTGAAAATGCGGGCGGAAAACCAAGCACTCTGTTCAAAAGTAATTGACCTGGAGGCTCGCTCTAGGCGTCAGAATATAAAAATTGTTGGCCTGCCCGAAAAGATCGAGAAAAGAAGCCCTGTTGAATTTCTGGAGAAGTTTATCCCTGAACTGCTAGGTGCTGGCAATTTTTCCAGCCCTGTTGTTGTGGATAAAGCACACCGTCTAGGGCGACTATCTTCGGAGGAAAAAGCACGACCGCGTGTGATGATAGCCCAGATGCATCACTTCCAAATCAAGGAGAAAATACTACAGCTTTCTCGTCAACAATTCCCCCTGAAATACAACGAGGCGGCGATCCATTTCTTCCCCGATTTGCCAGTGGAGGTGATTAAACAGCGCCAGGCTTTTGAAGATGTCCGAAAGAAGTTTAAGGAGGCAGGCGCAAGGGTCGGCTTCATCTACCCAGCTCGACTCCGGGGAACTCGGAGCAAGTATTTTCTTCACTACAAGAAGCCGAGGTGTTTGCAGGGACTTTGTCTTGAACACTGTATGCGCTTGGGATGGCGTATGTTATCTGGTATGTGACTTTGTTTTCTGCCATTACGCAGGTCGGGACATTCTCATGACCGTGGTTTAAATTTACTTGTGTTTTTTTTTTATTTGCATATTTGGAGAGAGAGCATAGGGCTCTTTTTGTTAGCTTAGCTAAACCAGTCTTTCCTATGGTCCGGCAGCCTCTATGCCTGTTTGAGGGGAGCGTGTTCTGACTTTGTTTGGGAAAGTGGGACGGGGGGAGGGAGGGTAAGTTCTTAGTTGTGTGTTCTTTATTTTTTTGTTTTCCTCTGTGCTGCCATCAGTGTTGTTTAAGGGCGTCACATTTTTGCATTACTGTACTTAGATATGCATCCTAGACTTTCTTCAAGAGGTGGTGGCATTACTTTTACTAGTTGGAATGTCCGTGGATTGGGACATGCCATTAAGAGGGCAAAAGTTTTCTCTCATTTAAAGTCCTTAGCGGCAGACATTATATTCTTACAGGAAACTCATATTAAACCCAGAAGAGCAAACTTGCTTAGGTGCAGCTGGGTAAATCAAATTTTTCAGTCTACATTCTCCAGTAAAGCTAGAGGATTGGCTATTATGATTAGCAAGACTATTCCATTTAGGCATATTTCCACCGTGTGTGATCCTAATGGCAGATACATACTGGTGACAGGCTACATTTACTCATATCATGTCACATTTTTAAACATATATGGTCCCAATTTTGATGACCCAAATTTTTTCATTAAGGTCTTTAATTTACTGCCCACTCTCTCAGACACACATGTGATTATAGGTGGTAACTTGAATAGACCCCTTGCATCTGACGTCACAGTCACGTGATCGGGGGTGCGCGCCTCCATTTTGGTGGGCACGCTAGCGTGACAGCCCACCACTGCACTGGCACAGTTAGCTTATTACTCGCATGGCCGGCGGAGCGATTGTTCAATATGGTGCAAACCTGTTGCATTGTTGGTTGCGGGAATCATGCTGGGAGGGACAAAAAGTCGTTCTATAGGTTGCCTACCATAATAGACTGGCAGTGTGCTAACAACGGAACCGCGGGGTTTAAAAAGTTCACCGCTCACGATCTGTGCGGCGCGACCGGACTGTACACACTGTACGTCGTGCCCCCTCTGGGACCGCTCGCTGTGGTGGCAGAGGCAGGCGAGCGACGGTGGGTGAACAGGGAACCAGAGCAGGGGGTCGAGCCCAGCTCACGCACCGCACCGGCGGCCGCGCGGCACGGCAGGTCGCCCGGCGCGCCCCGCGAGCGGAGGCGTGCCGAAACAGGCGGCCAGCGCGTCGCGCGAACCGGAGCGCTTGCCCTCCCAAACCCCTCCGCGAGCAGACTGACGTTCGGGCCCCGCGGGTCCCGGGCCGGGGACGGAGAGGAGCGGAGGTCACCCCCTCGTAGCTCTGCTTGAACAGCAGGATGCGCTCACGAAAACCTCACGACGGCCGACTGAACAATATTAAACTCACCCTTCCACGGACAACTGCTACATCATTCAGGTAACAAACAGACATTCAGGTATCCATCCGGCAGTGAACTGTTTGTGCGCTTCCAAACTCTTGTACGCCTTCATCTGATCGCCACTGTACGATGGGGTGGGTGACAACACAAGGTAGTTCACCAGATCCGCATAGCAAATGGCCAATGGCAATGGCCAATCATCGGGATTGCTAGAAAAATCCATATCAGGAAGAGCCAAAGGGTCCGCATTACCGATCCTTGTACATTTAGCATAGTAAAATGCCTTATGAGAAGGCTGTAACTCATCCACATAAGGCTTGGATTGCATGTTGGTAAGGGTGGCTGCCAACCAATATGGCCGCCACGCAAGGGGTTCTCGGTAACGGAGTCACGTGGTTGCAAGGGGTCTATTGTGTGCTTGACAATTTTTTGGATAGATCAGCCCAAACAAACCAGTTGCCCTCTGCTGCCTCCACAACCTTGAATAATTTAATGCTATCCACACATCTAGTTGACATATGGAGGCTTCAGCACCCCACACATCTTTCTCTAGAATCGATTATTTTTTGCTTGACTCCAATTTGATATCAAGTGTAATCTCCACCACACATCATAATATTTTAATTTCTGATCACTCTCCCATATCATTGGTACTTGACCTCAACCATAAGAAACAGCAATATACTTGGCGGTTCCATCCATCACTTCTCTCCGACTCCTCGTTTACTCAGTTCATTTCTTCTAGGATCTCAGATTTTCTGGGAACAAACGATAACCTAGAGGTTACAGACTCCACCCTATGGGAAGCTTTTAAGGCTGTGACTAGAGGGCACATCATCTCTTTTGAAAGCTCAATGAGAAAAGAAAAGAAAAAACGTCTTTTAGAAATTGAAAAAGATCTAACGCAACTAGAAACTGCCTATAAATCTTCTGCTAACTCCACCACCTTACAGAATATTCTTGAACTGAAGTATGAATATAATGACATTCTGTCTGCTCAGGTACAGGACCAATTGCTTAGATTGAAACAAAAACAATTTGAACTAGGGGACAAGCCCCAGAAGTTATTGGCCCGACAACTGAGAGGTTTGCAGGTGTTGAGAATTAAAAATATATCTTAGTTGGGGTTACTGAGGAAAGCAGAGTGGGGCCTGTCCCTTCCTGCTCCAGCGTAAGATAAACATGGAGTTTTATTGCCCCGAGGGGGTGGTCAGAAGGAGAGGGGGTCAGTCATCCTCCCACTGAGCCATGCAGGAGGAGTTTAAAGTTGATAAAAGGAATGTCTTGGTAAAACTTACTTCAGACAGACAGACAGACTTCTGGACCGCGCGGTGAAAGATCTTGGTTGGTAATGTAACTCTGTCTCCATATTTAATTTCTATGAATTAAATATGTATTTAAACTGTTCTACCTCTGATAAATGATTCCTCATGTATTGTCAAATCTTAAACCGGGGTAAAAATGGGCCTTTAGTAGCGAAGCAGGATTAGGCCAATAATAATACTTTAACCACAATTTGGTTAACCGTGACCCGGATTTGACATTAAAGTGGAGGAACCTTTTGAATTTGGGCACGAAGAAGTAATCACTTACAGTAAAACAGGGTCGACCCGAAAAAAAGTAAGGAGATTTTGATTCTCCTATTGGCTAAAGATTAGATGTAGGCTAAATCAAGTGTTGCTGTAAATGAGAAGCTTTCTTCTCAAAATATCAGAGGCTGAACAGTACAACTAGGTTTGAATGGAATTTATGTTGAAACCGAGAAATGATTGAATGGGATTTATTTGTATGTCTACGTCAAAAAAACGTAAAATAAGGTAGAAACGATAAAAGAGATAAAAGCCAAGAAGCCAAGTGGTGAGGCTGTCGAAAAATAAAATAAAAAGACAATAAAAAGGTTAAAAAGCTCAAGAATAAAAAATAGTCTCAGGAAGTTGGTCGCTCCCCCCCATGACTGACGAGTCTGGTGAATTTTAAGACTGGGGTGGAACGTTACCTCGGAGAAAGGGGACTCTCCACAGAAACGTAGCGATAGGAACGGCCAAGAATACGTAATATCTTTAAGTTGAGGCTAAGAGCAGCAAGACCTTAAGAGTGAGCTGTTATAGAAGATAAGAGATTTAAAAAAGGGTCCCCAAGGGAACATTTACATCGTTCTCTAGCATCAGAACGGGGATTCTGATTGCACGACGATTAGACCGAGGTGGTATTAAAATGAATAGTTGGTTTCGTCGACTACGGAAGGGACGAGGGTCTCTCTGTGATGCGCCAGGCTGTCTGTCTTAAATGTTATGTTTGTTACGTCTTGTCTAACAATTTTGTCTCAGTAAAATGGGATCCATGGTTTGAATGATTAGAAGCTCCGGTCTGAGTCTGTCTCTGTGTGTGCGCGGCTTCGAAGTCTCTTATGTGTGTGTGTGTGTGTCTTCATGAGGGTGTGAATTTCTCCGCGTGCGTGGGCCTAAAGATAAGAGCAGTGACTGGGGAGCAGTTTAATTTTGTTAAGTAAAAGTGATAAGTAAAAATATGGGTGAAAATAAAAACTAAAGGGGAATTTGGAAATCATTTAAAAAAAAAAAAAGTGGATGCATTAATGATGTTTGTTGAAGTGCAGGACAAGTTTCAATGCAGTAAAGCATTTGAGGTATTAGCAGCAAGCTGATTGGGTGAGTTGCATTGGAGAGAGACCACGGCCTGCAGTTTGGTGAGTTTTGGAGAAAACTTTTTATTTTGAACTGTAGCCTAAAAGTTAGAAAGTGGTTAGAAGTTTGGAAAAGTTGTTAAAAATTTGGCAGAACATTGAACATCTGTTTGAGGCATTATAAATTGGGAAAACACAAAAAAGGGAAAATGCCTTCTGTTAGGGTTGTGATGAATGGCCTCTTTGTCCTGGAGGGAAAACCAACACGGACACGGGGTTTTGCCTCTGTCCCCTTGTCTTTATTGTCACACATCACATGAGGTCAGAAGGATTTAATCACAGGCTTGAGTTTACAACATGGGGGTAAACACAGAAGGGAGCAAGTTTCATTGTGGGTGATGACCAAATCACCAGCTTTATGCGCAGTTAGAGAAAGGAGACATTCTTTGTCTGAGGAAACCATTTTATCTAAGGTTAAAAACAATGGTATCTTCCTGAAAGCAAACTCTTAAAACAAACCTAATGCCTGTAGCTTGATAAAATAAAATGATGACATTTATATTTTTCTAACACCTTCTGTTAGGGTGTAATTGTAACTAGCGTTATCTATTGCAAAATAGCATTTTAAAATGCCTAATGAATGTATATACTTTCAGACATAAAATATTATTTGCGATAAAATAGTGATTAAAAGGTTTTCATTGTTTGATAGCCCTAGTTATAATAGATAAATAAATAAATATAATCCGTCAGACTTCGATCTAGCTGTTTAATAGAGAGTAGTAAATCATATCAGCTTTTGCTCATTTGCAGGCCTGGGAAAACCACATTAAGCAGAACTAAACAGAGTTAAAAGTTGGGTTAAACTGTACCTTAATAGTGTGTGCAAACAAATATTGCTGTTAATTTGATAGATTTTGTTAACCCTACATTTAGTCATGAGTCAGTTTTGAAGTTATCCTCAAAAGAAGCAGCTAAAATTAAGGAATTTATGACTAATGTATTGGTTTGCATCATTTTATTATAGATACTGATATTACAGATCGGCAGCAACTAGTAGATACAAAAAATATTACGGGATCATCACAGGACGGTCCCCAAATTATTCATTATATGTAATCACATTTTCATGGTCCCACAAACTGCAGATGTCCTTGTCACACAGTAATTTAAGAACAGAGGAATCTTCTACTTGTTCATTTGGTGAAGTGCAAATTCTGGTGAATAAACTTTTCAACATCAGTTGCTGGTGATTGTTCGTGGCCGGCAGAATTTGACTTAAAAATTTACTAAATAAAGGCACATAACTGATTTTAGAGCTGTTTTAAAATGCACCTTTGGTGTTTTTTTTATACTTTCTTCCTTGATAGATGTAGTTATACAGCATTTTCTTTATAAACTTTAGCAGAAGGTTCCTGAGTTTGCCTTGGACTCTCGATATCTTCTGAAATAATCAGTAGGATGGATCAAACACACAGGTGTGGATCCTGAATAAATCAGTCCGATTTAGGGGAATTATTTAGAGTAATAGTGTTAAAAAAAAAAAAAAAACGTGTCCTCTTCAATATCTCAGCTGATGATTTTAAATCTTGATACGCTCGCTGAGACAATATTTGATACACCATTTGCCTGTGACTCAAAGGAAGGGTGATACACCACGCTTGAGTTTGTTAATTACTAAAAGTTGGTAAAATTACAGTTATTGGAAAACAACATAGGAAGGAATGAGAGTAAGCAGCTGATTCCATCGAGAACTGTCTCTATTTTAATTTAAGGTGGGGGAGTTCCCTTCCCCCCTGTTTTTCTTTTTCTATCTTAATTTTGTTACAGGTCTGTTCGTTCTGGAGTATGGACACGGATGACATGAGACGCAGATTGGTGACGATTTGGGGTTGGAAGAATAAAACTGAGCATTTACAGCCAATATGTGTGTCGTGGGGCAACCATTACATCTGGGACAGTTGCTTACGTTGGACACTGGGCCAGGGACTGTTTCACATCACTAATTCCTGGCATGAAGTCCCAATACCACCTCACCTTCAAGAAGGTCAGTGCCTCATCTAAGGGATAACGCACCCATGAACAATGTTTCCTCACCCTGGAACAATGGCCAACGCCTATGAACAGCACAGATCCTAAGCTGTCAAGGGAAAATGACTGTCTGCATACACTGGAGTTGCATGCCTCATCCAGTTTCTGAGTCGTGGACCAGAACTTTGTCACTGAGGTGCGTCAACAGCGAATCACTGCAACACGTGGGGGATGAAATGTGGAGTTCCATACATGGAAGCTGTGAGTGCAACGCTTAAACTCCAATTACTTTTCTGCCTGATCTGCTGAACATGTCAGTCCGAGTCCATCTCAAGGACCACAGATTGATAACAGACTTTTTGTTCAGGTAATTCAGACTGTTATTTCTACCAATATACTTCTGACCAAATTTAATGGGATGTGATTTCTAATATTTTTTCTGTGTCTCCAAATCTTGAGCTTCTAGGCAAATGGATTGGTGGAGGTAATAACTTCTTAAGGCAGCCAATTGAGCAGATACCAGCAGTACAGGTTTGCGGTTTTGAAAAATATACTACTGTCTCTTAAAATTTTTTACTATATAACTGATATGTTCCTTTTAAACATGAGTTTTAATTCTATTATGTCCAGGACCGTATTGCTCATAATTAACAGCAGCTGGTGTATGTTACCATATCTTCTATGGGCAGACAATCCACAGGGGTGGGAATACTTTCACGTGCTCCACTTATACTTAGGTTTCTGTGAGTTCTGGTTAACAACTGCATGTCATAAATTTCCACAAGGGGGGTTGCAACGTCCTTAGGGGACAGGTTTATTACATGGGCCTCTCGGTAAGCACAGATGTGTCCTGCTTGGGGAATTCTGTTTTTAAACGACATAGGTTAAACGGATCTGTTAGGTTATTTCTTAAATAGCTCATAAGTATTGAGATTTTTCTATTGTACAATATAACTGTTGCCTGCTAAAACATATCAGATTTTCACCAGAATTCGCCGTTACCAGGTGTTTTATTCAGGTAAAACCCAATATTTTATCAGTATGTAAGTACCTTGGAACATTCAGCATTCTCATACCATCAACTTGCTGTGAGCACATTAGTTTACAATCATTATTTCTATGGGTACACTGATCTTACACAACTTTTGGAGGACTTCTTGTAGATCTGTGGGATTATGAAATTGCATTAAGTTTTGATCTGAATCCAGGATATAGGGTAGTGTTTTTCATACTTCAATTCAGATAATTATTTGCAGTTAATTGATTCCCTGTGATGACTAATACTATTCTTTGTTAATGTTTTGTAACAAAATTAATTTTGTTCCAAGCAGAGGGATATGACATAAACATTTATATGATAACACTGTAGCTTAAAGTAATATAGATGTTAACTTTAACCCAGTGACCTGAACAGATGAGGATGTATGTAGAACAAAGGTTGGTTTCACACTTCAGTGGGCATGTGTCAGGAAAAGGATGCACCGAGGCCATATGACAGTCTTGTGAGCAGATAACGCTGTTAAAAATGCTTACATGAGGCTTTTCATTGTTTTAGTTAACTTCCAGGAAACAAGCCAGGAACCAAGCTAGATCACATTTAAGGGTCAAAGGTTAGGAGACAGATGTTCTAAGCAGAAACTTAGGAAAAAGAAGGTTGGTCTAGCCCCCGCTTGGCCTATGTAAGTTTGAAAAGGAAGGAACAATGTGTACGTTTTGAGACAGGCTTCAGATCCAGGCAGAGAACTTAAGGTATCCGATGCTGTGATAAAGGTTGTGTCTCCCACTTTGGAATTCCAAGTTGTAATAAATATATGTTTAACTGTTGTTTTTGCCTCTGAATTCACTGCCTCTTCTCTTTGTGCCAAATCCTCAACCGGGTGAAACGAGACTGAATGGGCCTCATATGCGTCTCGTTACTATACTTTGATTTCACAACTGCATTAACTAATTTTTTATTTTACAGACAGGGGGATCTTTACCAGAGATTTGTGTGGTCGTTGCATTTTCTTACAGGACAGCGTAAGGACGGGGAAAGTGAAATTGCGATAAAATGTCTCATTAACTATTACATTTCTAAAATAGGATGGAGATGGAACAATGGAAGATGTGAAGTGTGTTTCTTGTGGGAGTGTTCAGTTAATTTCATTACAGGATATGATTACATATGACTGAAAGGAGCTTTTCGGGACCGAAGTCAACCTCCGGAATTACAGGTAGCACACAACATTTGATATTTAAACGGTTGTCGTGTAAATTTCAGGAGACATAAAATTAGGAGAAATGTGAAGGGAGTCCACCGACCCCCAACCTTGAAGGATGCGCGCTGAGGTCATCACAGACAGATGTGGTGGGCCAAAGGGTCAGGGACCCATCTGATTCCAGAGCCGTGTGTACCAGCCAAACAGATGATTTAAGGGAACAATACCAGGCCAGCTTTCGGGTCAGACTGGCTGACTGGAAGGGTTTCAACTGCCACCCACCCGTGCCATCCGGCAACGGGGCAGCTCGATGCGCAGAGCCACTCGCAGATGAGGCAGCCGGAAGTTTATTTTGTTTTCGTTTTTTATTTTTAATAAAGATTAACATACAGTTCTGTGGAGACTGCGGTTGGAACACTGACTCTTTAAACCATCTTCCTTAAAAGCGAGAAGAAGACATCTCCGAGACGCAAGACATCATGACAACAATTGAATGCATTGTGTAAAAAAGACAAAAGAAAATGAGTTTTGTAACCACTGCATATGTCTTATAAGTTCCATATTCATAAGGTGTTCAATATTAGTATCGTTAGAATCTTGGTTCTGCATTGCATGATAATCTTTTTATTCTGTGGTTTGATCTAAGTGTAGTGCTTTCATGGGTTATCTTTATTTCTAAGAAGACAATTTGTTAATCTAGGTTAGGACTCTTAAAGTCATATTTAGATCATATAATAGTTTCTGGTAGTTGCACATTTATCTCAGCCTTGGATAAAGGTGCTTACTTTTCTTATTTCTAGTAGGTTAGAGATTCGGATAGGTTTAGTAGCTTTTTAGCTTATACTTGGGTTATTTTACATTTAAGGGGAACATTTGAATTTCATTTGATTTCATAAGTCGCCAACAGAGGGGACAGTGGGTTACAATATTACATCTTACTATTTACATTTTGTTTAAGGGTTTCAAGACATAGACTTAGTTTAGCCTAGTTATTGGTTTGATCTTTGAGGGATCAAAACAGAGGGGTTGTTGAGAATTAAAAATATATCTTAGTTGGGGTTACTGAGGAAAGCAGAGTGGGGCCTGTCCCTTCCTGCTCCAGCGTAAGATAAACATGGAGTTTTATTTATTGGACCGCGCGGTGAAAGATCTTGGTTGGTAATGTAACTCTGTCTCCATATTTAATTTCTATGAATTAAATATGTATTTAAACTGTTCTACCTCTGATAAATTCAATTCAATTCAATTTTATTTATATAGCGCCAATTCATGAAACATGTCATCTCAAGGCACTTTACAAGTTAGGTTCAATCATATTATACAGATTGGGTCAGATTATACAGATTGGTCAAAAAATGTTCCTATATAAGAAAACCAGTTGATTGCATCAAAGTCCCGACAAGCAGCATTCACTCCTGGAGAAGCGTAGAGCCACAGGGAGAGTCGTCTGCATTGTACATGGCTTTGCTGCAATCCCTCATACTGAGCAAGCATGAAGCGACAGTGGAAAGAAAAAACACCTGTTAGCGGGAAGGAAAAACCTCTAGCAGAACCGGGCTCAGTATGAACGGTCATCTGCCTCGACCGACTGGGGGTTACAGAAGACAGAGCAGAGACACAACAAGACAGACAAAAAGCACAGAAGCACACATTGATCCAGTAATCTGTTCTACATTAGATGGTAATAGTCGGTGATCTGTCCTCCCTGGATGAATTCACAGTCAACAGAACGTCAGACCAGGTGTACCTACTATGAAGAAAAAAGAGAGAGAACAAAAAGTTAAAAGCTGAAATGACAACAGTCATTTCAATGTAATGCAATGCAATGATGCAAATGATTCCTCATGTATTGTCAAATCTTAAACCGGGGTAAAAATGGGCCTTTAGTAGCGAAGCAGGATTAGGCCAATAATAATACTTTAACCACACAGGCTAGCAGAGCTATACATAAAATCAAATCAAAATCTGGGGACGTTATCACTGACCCCAGCAATATAAACAAGCGCTTCAGGGAATATTATCAACAGTTATATACATCTAAAGCTGGGGGGGATGCCTCTGCGTGGCTGGTGAATTTGAATCTCCCTAAATTGAGTGAGACAGCGTGTGAGGCACTTAATGCTGACATCACCACCCAAGAGATTCTAGATGCTATAAAGTCCTTTCCTAATGGCAAGAGTGCTGGACCAGATGGTTTTGGAATAGAGTTTTATAAGAAATTTCCCGAACAGATAACTCCTCTCTTGCTCAGGATGTTCAATCACTCATTTGAAACTCAGAAGTTTCCAAGCTCCTTGTATGAAGCCAACATCTCACTAATTTCAAAAGAGGGGAGAGATGAGACTGAGCCCTCATCTTACCGTCCGATTGCATTGCTGAACTCTGATATGAAAATTTTCACAAAAGTGATGGCTAATAGGTTAAACAAACATATTGCCTCCATCATCCATGCTGACCAAAAGGGTTTCATTCCTGGAAGGTTTTCCTTTTTTAATGTTAGAAGACTAATGAACATAATGTACCATGACTATAAGAAGGATCAGAAGGTGGCTGTCCTCTGCTTAGACGCAGAGAAAGCTTTTGACCAGATTGAGTGGGCATACATGTGGAGGGTGTTGGAGGACTTTGGATTTGGTAGCCGTTTTATTTCATGGATTAAAATTCTATATGCCCAGCCTTCTTCTTCCATTCTAACAAATCAAGAGAGGTCAGCTCCATTTCCATTACATCGTGGAACGCGCCAGGGCTGTCCCCTCAGCCCTCTCTTGTTTGCAATTGGTATTGAACCTCTTGCTATTGGTATCAGGCAACACAGCTCTCTCAAACCTATTCGTCTAGGTGATGTGGACCACCATCTATCTTTATATGCAGATGATGTGGCAATCTTTATGTCACAGCCTGAGCAGTCTATCACCATTTTGTTAGACCTTATAAAGTCATTTGGTGAGGTTTCTGGGTACACAATTAACTGGCAAAAAAGTGAATTTCTGCCTCTTGGAGATAACCATAAAGCGGAATTTCTGCATAAACTCCCATTTAAAGTTACAGACAAGTTGAAGTATCTTGGAGTAACCCTACCAAAAGATCCTAAATTCATATCTAAACTGAATTTTCATGAAAAAGTAGAAAGATTAAAAGAAGATATTGGCAAGTGGCGCACGCTCCCGCTTTCTATGATGGGTCGTATAAATGCTATCAAGATGGTCTCATTGGCAAGATTCTTATATCTCTTTCAAAACCTTCCTATTTTCTTAACAAAATCATTTTTTAAACTACTAGACTCAATAGTCATGCCTTTTGTCTGGGTTTTAAAGCTCATAGAATCTCCAAAGCTCATTTACAAAAACCCAGAGAGAAGGGGGGATTTGGGTTACCATGCTTTCAGCATTATTATTGGGCAGCAAATCTTAGAGCTCTTGGCGTGAAAGCTACAGCTTGGAAATTTCAACGTCCACCCCTGCGTGGGTGGCCATTGAAAAGAAAGATGTTAAAGGTAGTTCACTTCCAGCTCTACTTTTCTCAACACCTTTTCTGTCTGTAAAGACTAAAGTAAATAACCGAATAGTTCTTAACTGTTTGAAAATATGGCAGCAAATTAAGAGGTACTGCAAGCTGCCTAGCACATCTGTATATGCTCCACTGTCTCATAACCATGCATTCCCCCCCCTCACTCTCAGATGCAACTTTTTGTAGTTGGAGGCTAAAAGGCATAGTAGTTTTGAAAGATCTGTACATTGACAAACATTTTGCCTCATTTACTCAACTAAAAGACAAGTTTTCCTTGCCGTCAATACACTTCTTTAGATATCTTCAAGTTAGAGACTATGTCCGCCAAAACCTGCCTAACTTTGAATCCCTCCCTGAGGAAAGCAGGGTTTACAGTCTTTTGCTTGGCCCACCAGATTCTAAACACTTGATCTCAGATTTTGTCAAGATATTTTCTGAACAGCTGAACTATGCCACCCACTCTTTGAAGAAAGCTTGGGAAGAGGAACTGGGACTCCAGATTAATGATATTGTTTGGGAGGAGAGTCTAGGTAGAATCCAATACTGTTCTATTAATGCCAGACATCACTTAATCCAGTTTAAGGTCATGCACATACTTCCGTCCGTCCGTCCGTCTTCTTCCGCTTATCCGGGGTCGGGTCGCGGGGTAGCAGCTTCAGTAGGGAGGCCCAGACGTCCCTCTCACCAGCCACTTGGGCCAGCTCCTCAGGAGGAATCCCAAGGCGTTCCCAGGCCAGCCGGGAGACATAGTCCCTCCAGCGTGTCCTGGGTCTTCCCCTGGGCCTCCTCCCGGTGGGACGTGCCCGGAACACCTCTCCAGGGAGGCGTCCAGGAGGCATCCTGACTAGATGCCCGAGCCTCCTCAACTGGCTCCTCTCGACGTGGAGGAGCAGCGGCTCTACTCTGAGTCCTCCCCGGATGACTGAGCTCCTCACTCTATCTCTAAGGGAGAGCCCAGACACACTACGGAGAAAACTCATTTCAGCCGCTTGTATCCGGGATCTCGTTCTTTCGGTCACGACCCAAAGCTCGTGACCATAGATGAGGGTAGGAACGTAGATCGACCGGTAAATCGAGAGCTTCGCCTTTTGGCTCAGCTCTCTCTTCACCACAACGGATCGGTACAGCGCCCGCTTCACAGCAGACCCTGCACCAATCCGCCTGTCGATCTCCCGCTCCATCTTCCCCTCATTCGTGAACAAGACCCCAAGATACTTGAACTCCTCCACTAGGGGCAGCACATCCTCCCCAACCCGGAGAAGGCACTCTACCCTTTTCCGGTTCAAGACCATGGTCTCGGATTTGGAGGCACTGATCTTCATCCCGGCCGCTTCGCACTCGGCTGCGAACCGCTCCAGTGAGAGCTGTAGATCACACCCTGATGAAGCCAATAGGACCACGTCATCCGCGAATAGCAGAGACGCAATACTAAGGCCACCAAAACGGATCCCCTCAACACCTTGGCTGCGCCTAGAAATTCTGTCCATAAAAGTTATGAACAGAATTGGTGACAAAGGGCAACCTTGGCGGAGTCCAACTCTCACCGGAAACGAGTCCGACTTACTGCCGGCAATGCGAACCAGACTCTGACACCGGTCGTACAGAGACCTGACAGCCCTTATTAAAGGGTCTGGTACTCCATACTCCCGGAGTACCCCCCACAGGATCCCCCGGGGGACACGGTCGAATGCCTTCTCCAGATCCACAAAGCACATGTAGACTGGTTGGGCAAACTCCCATGCCCCCTCAAGAATCCTGCTGAGGGTATAGAGCTGGTCCAGTGTTCCACGGCCAGGACGAAAACCACACTGCTCTTCCTGAATCCGGGATTCGACTATCCGACGGATAGTGGACCAGAATCGCTTCGAAGCCGTACGGAAGTCTTTCTCCATGGCCTCTCCGAACTCTTCCCACGCCCGAGTTTTTGCACAGCCGGTACACATCAGCTGCTTCCGGAGTCCCACAGGCCAAAAAAGCCCGGTAGGACTCCTTCTTCAGCTTGACGGCTTCCCTCACCGCTGGTGTCCACCAGCGGGTTCGAGGGTTGCCGCCGCGACATGCACCGACAACCTTGCGGCCACAGCTCCGACTAGGCGCCTCAACAATAGAGGCGTGGAACATGGTTCATTCAGACTCAATGTCCCCCGCCTCCCTCGGGACGTGTTTAAAGTTCTCCCGGAGGTGGGAGTTAAAGCTCCGCCTCACAGGGGACTCTGCCAGACGTTCCCAGCAAACCCTCACAGTGCGTTTGGGCCTGCCCGGTCGGACCGGCTTCCTCCCCCGCCATCGGAGCCAACTCACCACCAGGTAGTGGTCGGTGGAGAGCTCCGCCCCTCTCTTCACCCGAGTGTCCAAGACATACGGCTGCAGATCAGATGAAACGACAACAAAGTCGATCATTGAACTGCGACCTAGGGTGTCCTGGTGCCAAAAGCACATATGGACACCCTTATGCTTGAACATGGTGTTTGTGATGGACAATCCATGACGAGCACAGAAGTCCAACAACAAAACACCACTCGAGTTCAGATCAGGTGGGCCATTCCTCCCAACCACGCCCCTCCAGGTCCCATTGTCATTGCCCACGTGAGCGTTGAAGTCCCCCAGCAAAACGAGGGAGTCCCCAGGAGGGGGACTCTCCAGTACCCCTTCCAAGGACTCCAAAAAGAGTGGGTAATCTGAACTGCTGTTTGGCGCATAAGCGCAAACAACAGTCAGAATGCGTCCCCCCACACGAATGCGGAGGGAGGCACATACATACTTCATTATTCAAAAACTAAATTACATAGAATATACCCTACTGTTTTCCCTTTGTGTGATCGATGTAAGTTAGCTGATGGTTCCTTAACCCACCTCTTTTGGACATGTCCAAAACTGTATGACTTCTGGTGTGGAGTATTCCATTGGTTTTCTGAAATGTATGGTTGTGTGCTCAAGCCCGAGCCAGAGGTGGCACTGTTTGGCTACTCCCCATCTCTATTGACTCACAGTCCTCTTGTACAGCACACCATTATGTATGGAATGTTAATTGCAAAGAGACTGATTTTAAGGCTTTGGAAGTCAGAAGCAGTGCCACTCTTCAAGACATGGCTAACAGATCTTGCGTCTGTATTACACATGGAGAAAATCCGATATACCATGACGGACGGTCTTAAAAAATTCTACAAGATTTGGCAGCCATTCTTGGACCATCTTGCTCAATTTGATGGAGATCTTGAACAATTTTGAGACTCATAATGAGCCACTCACCTCTTCCTTGATAAATTCTGTTTTGATTTAAAGTACCAGTGATGCAACAGTACATGTTGTTATCTTGAGTAATACGCCCTGTACTTCTTTTTTGTTTTGTGTCTGTTTATCTATTTGTTTTTCTCCTCTTCTCTTTTCATATTATATAGACATGTGTGACTCCTAATTTATGTTCCATTGTACTAAACTACTTGGAAAACTCTTAATAAACATATTGTTCAAAAAAAAAAAAAAAAACCTTACAGTTACATATTTGTTTTCAAGGTGAGATATTTCCTGTTAACAGGATTTTGTTTTTCTGTTTTCTTTTTGTGACTCTATACGTATCTCAAGTTGTCTTTTAGGACATCCATGCAAACATCTTTAGATATCATACTTGCCTATAGAGAGGAGTTTAATACAGCCTTATATAAAATAATATTCTAGGCACCATCCCCCAGGCCAAAGGTTTGACAAAGACAGCAACAAAGAACCCCCCAGTAAGACCTCAAGAAAAAAAATCTATCCAAAGAAAATACTAGAAATTTGAGTTTTACATGGTCTATCCACATCACATTGTGTTTATGTGCATAATGCTTGGATAAACTCTGTCAGAAGGAAACCAAACTTTCTCTAATAGATAAAAACGAAACGCAATAGTATCCAACTTGTTTTCGAACGCTTAAGTAAATATGGGTCCAACTTCCGTTTTTTTGTGCGGCACTTCCGTTTCATTGCTTCCGTAGGCTATCTACCGTTAGCTTGACTGAATTAGTAAACAATGTCATGGCAACATTTCCCAAATTCGCTGAGCGATCCAAGTGGCAGGTCAGTGCCACACCCTCAAGCTATTCGTGAGTGAGAGGATGATATGAAGAGGTGGCCTCATATAACGTAGGAGGACATTTTTAACTACAGGGGTTGTAGTCCGTGGGCCAGAATCTGTAGGACGCTTCCTTAATAAGTTTCGTATGAACTGTCAGGGGCAACTTTCTTCCACCGGGAAAAGTTGCTACACATAGCAGTGATCTTAAAACACCAATGTTCCCACGTTTTCACTTGCACATTAATAAGTTATAGCCGATAAAAAATCTAAACTGTGGCGCTCCGGTCCAAGAGGTCACGTGATTCGATTTTTGCTGCTCAGCCAATCAGATCGCTGTATTGTCAGCTGTGCGCGTTCACCAGTTCATCATGGCTGCGCTCGTAAGATGTTTGTATGCATTTGTTTCCAGACGAAGAAAGCCCAATAATAGCATTTTCTGGCGCCAGCTGGCTGAGATCTTAATGGCAAGAAAAAAGAAATAGCCCAGAACATCCATCCATCCATCCATCCATCATTCATCCATCCATTTTCTAACACGCTTATCCCCGCTGGGTTCGCGAGGTGCCGGTGTCTATCTCCAGCTGTCAATGGGCCCCTTCGGAATTTGTAGAATTTTGTATTGTATTTTTGAAATCAATAAAAGTTTTAACCTCCAGCTTTGTGAAGTCTAAATATTTTAAACACATTCTAATAAAATGAAATTGATTTTTTTAAAACTCCTAATACATTCTATTTTTAAAAGCGACATATCTCGTTTTCTTAATATGGTTAATATCTCTATACGTTCTTGGTTGAATTAAAATCTTATTAAATCTGATAATTTTGGCTGTACCTTTATTCAGTGTTCATTTGATCACACGTGAAATCCGCTTTATATGATCTATTCATGCGGGTCAAAAAGAAAAGAAAAGGAAAAAAGACGAACCAGTAGACAGCTGTGATGGACTCAGGAAGGTGGATTTTTGGTTTCAGCAGACAGACAATGCGACAATCTAATAACATAAAGCTAATATTTTCGTGACACGTGGAAATGACCACAGAGCCGTTTTCTTTCTCATAACGTGTTATATTGAGTGATCAATCGAGTTTTAACCGGCATAGCAATCCCTTGATCGCACATTTTCAGTTTTTTCACACTAACTGAACGATAATGTAACGACACCATTGCTATATTTCGTTAAGAAAAGTAAAACATCTTCATTCCCACGCCTAATAGGTTGGAAATGAGGCGGAGTTGACTAGATTCATTCTTCCAATTCTGGCGGGGATAAGTTGTTTAGCACAACACCTGTGCTATTCTAGCGCAGCAGGTCTTGGTGATATCACAGTAAATTGGGCAAAAGTTTGGACTATTTCTCCCCTGCGATGGACTGCCGACCTGTCCAGTTTATACAACGCCTCTCGCCCATTGACAGCTGGAGATAGACACCGGCACCTCGCGAACCCAGCGGGGATAAGCGTGTTAGAAAACGAATGATGGATGGTGTGGGCTTTTTCTTTTTTCTTGCCATCAAGATCTCAGCCAGCTGGCGCCCGAAAATGCTATTATTGGGCTTTCTTCGTCTGGAAACAAATGCATACAAACATCTTACGGGCGCAGCCATGATGATGTGGTAAACTCGCTCAGCTGACAATACAGCGATCTGATTGGCTGAGCAGCAAAAATCGAATCACGTGACCTCTTGGACCGGAGCGCTACAGTTTAGATTTTTTATCGGCTATAACTTATTAATGTGCAAGTGAAAACGTGGGAACATTGGTGTTTTGAGATCACTGCTATGTGTAGCAACTTTTCCCGGTGGAAGAAAGTTGCCCCCTGACAGTTCATACGAAAAGTCACTGTACAGATTCTGGCCCACGGCCTATTGAACAATGAAACTGAAACACCTCTCATTTTAAGGTGGGAGGTTTCATGGCTAAATTGGACCAGCCTGGTGGCCAATCTTCATTAATTGCACATTGAACCAATAAGAGCAGAGTGTGAAGGTCCAATTAGCAGGGTAAGAGCACAGTTTTGCTCAAAATATTGCAATGCACACAACATTATGGGTGACATACCAGAGTTCAAAAGAGGATAAATTGTTGGTGCACGTCTTGCTGGCGCATCTGTGACCAAGACAGCAAGTCTTTGTGATGTATCAAGAGCCACGGTATCCAGGGTAATGTCAGCATACCACCAAGAAGGACGAACCACATCCAACAGGACTAACTGTGGACGCAAGAGGAAGCTGTCTGAAAGGGATGTTCGGGTGCTAACCCGGATTGTATCCAAAAAACATAAAACCACGGCTCCCCAAATCACGGCAGAATTAAATGTGCACCTCAACTCTCCTGTTTCCACCAAAACTGTCCGTCGGGAGCTCCACAGATTCAATATCCACGGCCGGGCTGCTATAGCCAAACCTTAGGTCACTCGTACCAATGCCAAACGTCGGTTTCAATGGTGCAAGGAGCGCAAATCTTGGGCTGTGGACTATTTGAAACATGTATTGTTCTCTGATGAGTCCACCTTTACTGTTTTCCCCACATCCGGGAGAGTTACGGTGTGGAGAAGCCCCAAAGAAGCGTACCACCCAGACTGTTGCATGCCCAGAGTGAAGCATGGGGGTGGATCAGTGATGGTTTGGGCTGCCATATCATGGCATTCCCTTGGCCCCACACTTGTGCTAGATGGGCGCGTCACTGCCAAGGACTACCGAACCATTCTAGAGGGCCATGTCCATCCAAAGCAAGACTGGTGAAAGATTGGTTTGATGAACATGAAAGTGAAGTTGAACATCTCCCATGGCCTGCACAGTCACCAGATCTAAATATTATTGAGCCACTTTGGGGTGTTTTGGAGGAGCGAGTCAGGAAACATTTTCCTCCACCAGCATCACGTCGTGACCTGGCCACTATCCTGCAAGAAGAATGGCTTAAAATCCCTCTGACCACTGTGCAGGACTTGTATATGTCATTCCCAAGACGAATTGACGCTGTATTGGCCGCAAAAGGAGGCCCTACACCATACTAATAAATTATTGTGGTCTAAAACCAGGTGTTTCAGTTTCATTGTCCAACCCCTGTATTTTTTTTTATGTCACTTGGTGTGGATGGGTCTACAATGCGCAACTACAAAAGTACAGAGGCGTATCAGTACCTCCACAGTGGAAAAGTTGGCAAGGTGTTAATCAGTAACAACATCAACGATCTGATATTCATGATAACTGATGTCCATCCAAGCCCAAGCAAATGCGACGTTCATTCGGCATGGATCCTGACCACATCAACCGGCACCATTGAGACGGCAGGGTGCTCCTGTGTTGCGGGTCAGGGGAAGTCCTGCAGTCATGCAGCAGCGATTTTATGGAAGGTAGGCTAAAGGTTGCTGTGATTAGATTACCAGTCAGTTTATTTTAAAAAGATAGCAGTGCTAAATGTTTGGGATTGAACTGATGTTACCAATATCAAAACGTTAATTGAACGGTGCCCTACCTCATAATTGAGTTTGAAACTGTACCAATTTGATGTGTAGTCTCAAAGCTCTTGAAGTTTGTCACGTTAAAATGTGATTTCGCTTTAGATTGAAACTGTACATTTATTTCTATTTTATTTTTGGGGTATCAAAGAGCTGATGGAAACATTGGCTGTTAAGGCATTTGTGAAATAAAATTTAGCAGTCTTTATGAATAACATTTTTATTTTTAATCAACAGATTGTGTACCTTTTCCAGATAAGTAAAAGTCTGATCTCTTGTTCCTTGATGCTGCTTGGTTAAGGTAAGGTCACTGAAGTTTGGGTAATATTCTATCAGCACACCACCTGTTGGTGTGCCCCCACTTCCTTTCTGTAAAGGTAAGTACACCATTCTAATTCATAACAGTCTAATCTCGAATGGTAATTAAATGTGTACATCATCAAGGTAAGGTGAAATATGGACAGTTTATAGTCGTCACTATTAACTGTCCATATTTGTGATATATAAATATTGTCACACCAAGGACCATAATACATTAAAAATATGTAATGGTTCTATTTAAACTTTGTTATAAAGGTGCAGTTTGCCGTGTTCAAAGGTCTCACTGAATTGTCCTGCACAGATGATCAGCACCACTGGAATTTGGGGACACAGCGCAATTTAGTCCCCAAAAGGTTGAGTAATATATGTTTCAAGCACCACAAAGAAAGTTCAGATTTCTCTGAGAACATCCTGCCCATCTATCCTTCTCTACCACCAACCCAGCTTCTCTACCAGCCCACAGCTCTCATGAAGCACTGAAGGTGAGCTTAGAAGCTGGCAGTATTCCAGTAGGCAGCCTTCTGCACAAATGCATCTCTGCTGTACCAGACCAAGTTCCAGCAGCACCCACACAGCTCCATCAGCCTCATAGTGAACATGGCACTGACAAACGGTGCCAAAATGCATGTCGTTTTATGATATGTACATTGTTAGATGGGGATAAATGTGCTAGTTTGGAGGAGTTCACTAAAATGCAGAGTGCCTCCCACTTGTGGTTTGATGCACGTAAAGTAAGAATAACTGCTAGCTCTGCAAAAAAGGTCACTGTACATGCTTCTACTAGGCCAGACAATTTTCTTAGAGAGCACCTGTTTCCTAGGTTCCATGGGAACACTGCAACCAGGTTTGGTCAGGAGAATGAGGAGGTGGCCTATGCATGGATGGAAAGCTGTGATTTTGTGGTTGAAAAGAGAGGCACTGTAGTTAAGTGTCACAGAACCATGGCTTTCTGCAAGCCCAGATGGTGTTATTAATTCCACAGAGCTGCTGGAGATTAAGTTAAATGTCCTGTTCTAAGCAAGAACTGCGCATCTCTGGCTGAAGTGTTTTCCAACAATTTCACAGATGTGAAGATGGTGGATGGGGTTCCACAGCTGCAACCAAATGGATCCCATGGTTACTATCTTTTAATTCCAACTTGGTATGTTTTGTACATAACTTCAGAAATGCATGCTACTTGTCTGGGTTCCATCTGAGAAAATTGTTATTGATGTACCATTTGATTTGGAATATTGTTCACAACTTCTACCTAAACTCAAGTCCTTTTATTTTAGTCAAATGCTGCCAAGGGTTGTAGACGAGTTTCTGTCAGGCAGAGTGACACTGTGCAATAAATATGAAAATCTGCGTAGACTGAGCTTCTAATCTTTAACCTGCTGTATGTGCATGCCACACCAGCTTTCCTGTGTCTGTGCTGATGCATGATGATGCCCAACTGTTAATTGTTCCGCTGACCCTTTGTTAGGCTAGTTCCTTGGCGTTTTTCTTTTTATAATAAGTGCTTAGTTTTACACAAGTTTTACCATGTTAATAGTAATTGTGATTAATGTGTATCTATCTTCCATGGCTTAGATTAATACCATGAGTCAAATATTTAAATTTTGTGTTTTGCCAGTAATTGTAATTATTGTAAGTATAATAATATAATAAATGAAATGTCCTACAAATAATTCCAAAACTGAAATGTCTAAATTTAGTTACGCATTGCCATTTTAAAGTGAATTGTAATTACATTTAATGTAAACAAATGACATGAAATAATAAAATTGATTTGTGAAATACTGTATCTTCTTGCTTGTTAAGATGCACTTAAGTTCTTTACATCTGATCAAGACATCCCACCTGATCAAAATAACTAAACACATTACATTGGTAATTAAAATGGATTGAATTTACTAATACAGATTTTAGTTGGACACAAGTTTTTTTGTATCTGTAAACTTTTAAATAGTCTAAAAATAAGCATACACAATACTTGAAAAGCTATTAGAAATGAAAAGTCATTCCCAAATTTAAAACATCAAGGTGCTAAACACAAAAAACTATTTAAAACCTGAGAATCAAAACACACTTTTGTGTATTATAATTCATCAGCAGTGCAGAATATATATCTGGAAAAATAAAAAGTTAAAGACAAATTATATATACACAAAGGATTGTACAATCAAGGCATTGTAGGCTGTCAACTATATACAAATATGAAGCTTCAGTGGAAATCAGCATCTTTTTGTATATGCAAAATGTCCATACTCAATCAGCATCCTCGTGAATGATTTCACCCTGCATGTTCACAAGGGTTGCACACATTCTGAGGATTCTGTCCATTTTGTGTGCTAAGTTGATGGGTATTATCTTGGAGATAATTTTGAAAACTTTGAGCCTCCTGATGACTCTTTCTATATGTATGCGGACATTTGCAATCCTGCTTGTGGCAGTTACATCCTCATCAGACATAACTCCTTTATGAGTGAATGCTGGTAGCACAAGGTTAAATCTTCTCTCAAACAGCAAATCTCTGATGGGAAAACCTCTGTCTGCCATCACTTTATCACCAGGACGAAGATACTCCAGGAAGCCAAACTCCTGAGTGATGAACTTGTCACTACACCTACCTCCATAAGCAGGAGAAATGAACATAACAAGCCCACAAGGAGATAATACTTAATCGTATTACTTGAATAATAATGGCTGTATAACTCCCCTCAGTGCAGTCAATGATGCACGTGGTGTTGGGGAACTTCTCCCTGAAGCACGGATTGTCTCCCGTGGCAGCCAAGGAATTTAGATCCTCGTGTTCTCCTCCATTGTGTCTGTCCAGTAGGAGAGGATCCGGCTCAATAACCCCTGAGATACATCAAAACGTTACGCAAGATCACCCTGGAGTAGATTTAACTTAAGTTTCATCGTGGTCATCAATATTAGATCTATTATGTGGATCTTAAAGTTTGCTTTGTAGAACTGTTCCAGATATTTAACATGATCCAAAAAGGCACAGAGAGAAAGGCCTGTGTACAATACACAGCTAGTGTCATTCTTCAGGATGGCATGTGCAAGTGGTTCTTCTCCACCACATTGTGTTTTGCTGTCGCATACATCCTTCTTTTCTCCTAAAATGTAGGTGTGATCTATCAGAGCCTGAACTTCCCACTGAGTGTCAGCCTCTTTATGCATTGGTGACTGACTGTGAAGCGGTCTGGTCAGCCTCTGCATCACAGTGGCAGTCATCTGTTAAACACAAGACCACATAGGTCCACAATCACTTTAGCAAACATAAATCATTGGTGAATTATATTGGTACCTCACAAAACTAAGGGGCCACTCTACATCTTATAAACCAAGAGAAATGGGAACAGGAACTGGGAGTCGCAATATCACCTGATGATTGGGAAAAACTGACGAGCTAAACATGGATCTTTGATGACGAAAACATAACGAGTCGTGATTGTGAGTTTTTGTTGACGGGACTGGACGAAAACATTAGTGGATGGTTTGTCGGACGTTTAAAATGCATCACATTTCTGCCTATTGTGCTGTAATCTGTTCGTTACAAGCTAAGAGGTATCAACCCTGCTGCTGCTTCCCGTTTGGTCACGCCCATCACCTGGCGTGCAGCGGCACACATTCTCAATGACCCAAGGGTTAAAGCAAAAATAATCAGTTTGACTGAAAAATTTTTCGAGTCTGCCCATATATTCCCGGGACCGTGGAAATAATGCCACATTAGTTACCTCACTTGGCTATTGTGCAAAGTAAACTTTA
Source organism: Fundulus diaphanus (assembly GCA_037039145.1). Classification (NCBI taxonomy): domain Eukaryota; kingdom Metazoa; phylum Chordata; class Actinopteri; order Cyprinodontiformes; family Fundulidae; genus Fundulus; species Fundulus diaphanus. The sequence continues at coordinate 51,445,736 of CM073133.1, forward strand.
ACCAAATCTGGTAGTTTTACAATATGCAATGACCATTCCTGTCTCTGTCCCACCTTTCAGCATCAGAGCCTTGGTGTCATCCTGGACAGCCTCTCCATAATCTCCTTCACTGTCCACATCCAGAACATCACCTGGTTAACTTTCATATTTGCAGCATCAAGTTCTTCCTTCACACTTTTGCCAAACTGGTCCACAGTCCACTTTACAGTTTCAGCTCCCTTCCCTCCCCTTTCTCCAGAAAACCTCCATAAACTACGACTAGTACCAAAGACAGCAGCTTGCATCATTACATCATCTACTTCACATCTGAACATTAACTCCACTGGCTCCCTGTCACATTCAGTATAAATTAATCCTATCGCCCATTGACAGCTGGAGATAGACACCGGCACCTCGCGAACCCAGCGGGGATAAGCGTGTTAGAAAACGAATGATGGATGGTGTGGGCTTTTTCTTTTTTCTTGCCATCAAGATCTCAGCCAGCTGGCGCCCGAAAATGCTATTATTGGGCTTTCTTCGTCTGGAAACAAATGCATACAAACATCTTACGGGCGCAGCCATGATGATGTGGTAAACTCGCTCAGCTGACAATACAGCGATCTGATTGGCTGAGCAGCAAAAATCGAATCACGTGACCTCTTGGACCGGAGCGCTACAGTTTAGATTTTTTATCGGCTATAACTTATTAATGTGCAAGTGAAAACGTGGGAACATTGGTGTTTTGAGATCACTGCTATGTGTAGCAACTTTTCCCGGTGGAAGAAAGTTGCCCCCTGACAGTTCATACGAAAAGTCACTGTACAGATTCTGGCCCACGGCCTATTGAACAATGAAACTGAAACACCTCTCATTTTAAGGTGGGAGGTTTCATGGCTAAATTGGACCAGCCTGGTGGCCAATCTTCATTAATTGCACATTGAACCAATAAGAGCAGAGTGTGAAGGTCCAATTAGCAGGGTAAGAGCACAGTTTTGCTCAAAATATTGCAATGCACACAACATTATGGGTGACATACCAGAGTTCAAAAGAGGATAAATTGTTGGTGCACGTCTTGCTGGCGCATCTGTGACCAAGACAGCAAGTCTTTGTGATGTATCAAGAGCCACGGTATCCAGGGTAATGTCAGCATACCACCAAGAAGGACGAACCACATCCAACAGGACTAACTGTGGACGCAAGAGGAAGCTGTCTGAAAGGGATGTTCGGGTGCTAACCCGGATTGTATCCAAAAAACATAAAACCACGGCTCCCCAAATCACGGCAGAATTAAATGTGCACCTCAACTCTCCTGTTTCCACCAAAACTGTCCGTCGGGAGCTCCACAGATTCAATATCCACGGCCGGGCTGCTATAGCCAAACCTTAGGTCACTCGTACCAATGCCAAACGTCGGTTTCAATGGTGCAAGGAGCGCAAATCTTGGGCTGTGGACTATTTGAAACATGTATTGTTCTCTGATGAGTCCACCTTTACTGTTTTCCCCACATCCGGGAGAGTTACGGTGTGGAGAAGCCCCAAAGAAGCGTACCACCCAGACTGTTGCATGCCCAGAGTGAAGCATGGGGGTGGATCAGTGATGGTTTGGGCTGCCATATCATGGCATTCCCTTGGCCCCACACTTGTGCTAGATGGGCGCGTCACTGCCAAGGACTACCGAACCATTCTAGAGGGCCATGTCCATCCAAAGCAAGACTGGTGAAAGATTGGTTTGATGAACATGAAAGTGAAGTTGAACATCTCCCATGGCCTGCACAGTCACCAGATCTAAATATTATTGAGCCACTTTGGGGTGTTTTGGAGGAGCGAGTCAGGAAACATTTTCCTCCACCAGCATCACGTCGTGACCTGGCCACTATCCTGCAAGAAGAATGGCTTAAAATCCCTCTGACCACTGTGCAGGACTTGTATATGTCATTCCCAAGACGAATTGACGCTGTATTGGCCGCAAAAGGAGGCCCTACACCATACTAATAAATTATTGTGGTCTAAAACCAGGTGTTTCAGTTTCATTGTCCAACCCCTGTATTTTTTTTTATGTCACTTGGTGTGGATGGGTCTACAATGCGCAACTACAAAAGTACAGAGGCGTATCAGTACCTCCACAGTGGAAAAGTTGGCAAGGTGTTAATCAGTAACAACATCAACGATCTGATATTCATGATAACTGATGTCCATCCAAGCCCAAGCAAATGCGACGTTCATTCGGCATGGATCCTGACCACATCAACCGGCACCATTGAGACGGCAGGGTGCTCCTGTGTTGCGGGTCAGGGGAAGTCCTGCAGTCATGCAGCAGCGATTTTATGGAAGGTAGGCTAAAGGTTGCTGTGATTAGATTACCAGTCAGTTTATTTTAAAAAGATAGCAGTGCTAAATGTTTGGGATTGAACTGATGTTACCAATATCAAAACGTTAATTGAACGGTGCCCTACCTCATAATTGAGTTTGAAACTGTACCAATTTGATGTGTAGTCTCAAAGCTCTTGAAGTTTGTCACGTTAAAATGTGATTTCGCTTTAGATTGAAACTGTACATTTATTTCTATTTTATTTTTGGGGTATCAAAGAGCTGATGGAAACATTGGCTGTTAAGGCATTTGTGAAATAAAATTTAGCAGTCTTTATGAATAACATTTTTATTTTTAATCAACAGATTGTGTACCTTTTCCAGATAAGTAAAAGTCTGATCTCTTGTTCCTTGATGCTGCTTGGTTAAGGTAAGGTCACTGAAGTTTGGGTAATATTCTATCAGCACACCACCTGTTGGTGTGCCCCCACTTCCTTTCTGTAAAGGTAAGTACACCATTCTAATTCATAACAGTCTAATCTCGAATGGTAATTAAATGTGTACATCATCAAGGTAAGGTGAAATATGGACAGTTTATAGTCGTCACTATTAACTGTCCATATTTGTGATATATAAATATTGTCACACCAAGGACCATAATACATTAAAAATATGTAATGGTTCTATTTAAACTTTGTTATAAAGGTGCAGTTTGCCGTGTTCAAAGGTCTCACTGAATTGTCCTGCACAGATGATCAGCACCACTGGAATTTGGGGACACAGCGCAATTTAGTCCCCAAAAGGTTGAGTAATATATGTTTCAAGCACCACAAAGAAAGTTCAGATTTCTCTGAGAACATCCTGCCCATCTATCCTTCTCTACCACCAACCCAGCTTCTCTACCAGCCCACAGCTCTCATGAAGCACTGAAGGTGAGCTTAGAAGCTGGCAGTATTCCAGTAGGCAGCCTTCTGCACAAATGCATCTCTGCTGTACCAGACCAAGTTCCAGCAGCACCCACACAGCTCCATCAGCCTCATAGTGAACATGGCACTGACAAACGGTGCCAAAATGCATGTCGTTTTATGATATGTACATTGTTAGATGGGGATAAATGTGCTAGTTTGGAGGAGTTCACTAAAATGCAGAGTGCCTCCCACTTGTGGTTTGATGCACGTAAAGTAAGAATAACTGCTAGCTCTGCAAAAAAGGTCACTGTACATGCTTCTACTAGGCCAGACAATTTTCTTAGAGAGCACCTGTTTCCTAGGTTCCATGGGAACACTGCAACCAGGTTTGGTCAGGAGAATGAGGAGGTGGCCTATGCATGGATGGAAAGCTGTGATTTTGTGGTTGAAAAGAGAGGCACTGTAGTTAAGTGTCACAGAACCATGGCTTTCTGCAAGCCCAGATGGTGTTATTAATTCCACAGAGCTGCTGGAGATTAAGTTAAATGTCCTGTTCTAAGCAAGAACTGCGCATCTCTGGCTGAAGTGTTTTCCAACAATTTCACAGATGTGAAGATGGTGGATGGGGTTCCACAGCTGCAACCAAATGGATCCCATGGTTACTATCTTTTAATTCCAACTTGGTATGTTTTGTACATAACTTCAGAAATGCATGCTACTTGTCTGGGTTCCATCTGAGAAAATTGTTATTGATGTACTATTTGATTTGGAATATTGTTCACAACTTCTACCTAAACTCAAGTCCTTTTATTTTAGTCAAATGCTGCCAAGGGTTGTAGACGAGTTTCTGTCAGGCAGAGTGACACTGTGCAATAAATATGAAAATCTGCGTAGACTGAGCTTCTAATCTTTAACCTGCTGTATGTGCATGCCACACCAGCTTTCCTGTGTCTGTGCTGATGCATGATGATGCCCAACTGTTAATTGTTCCGCTGACCCTTTGTTAGGCTAGTTCCTTGGCGTTTTTCTTTTTATAATAAGTGCTTAGTTTTACACAAGTTTTACCATGTTAATAGTAATTGTGATTAATGTGTATCTATCTTCCATGGCTTAGATTAATACCATGAGTCAAATATTTAAATTTTGTGTTTTGCCAGTAATTGTAATTATTGTAAGTATAATAATATAATAAATGAAATGTCCTACAAATAATTCCAAAACTGAAATGTCTAAATTTAGTTACGCATTGCCATTTTAAAGTGAATTGTAATTACATTTAATGTAAACAAATGACATGAAATAATAAAATTGATTTGTGAAATACTGTATCTTCTTGCTTGTTAAGATGCACTTAAGTTCTTTACATCTGATCAAGACATCCCACCTGATCAAAATAACTAAACACATTACATTGGTAATTAAAATGGATTGAATTTACTAATACAGATTTTAGTTGGACACAAGTTTTTTTGTATCTGTAAACTTTTAAATAGTCTAAAAATAAGCATACACAATACTTGAAAAGCTATTAGAAATGAAAAGTCATTCCCAAATTTAAAACATCAAGGTGCTAAACACAAAAAACTATTTAAAACCTGAGAATCAAAACACACTTTTGTGTATTATAATTCATCAGCAGTGCAGAATATATATCTGGAAAAATAAAAAGTTAAAGACAAATTATATATACACAAAGGATTGTACAATCAAGGCATTGTAGGCTGTCAACTATATACAAATATGAAGCTTCAGTGGAAATCAGCATCTTTTTGTATATGCAAAATGTCCATACTCAATCAGCATCCTCGTGAATGATTTCACCCTGCATGTTCACAAGGGTTGCACACATTCTGAGGATTCTGTCCATTTTGTGTGCTAAGTTGATGGGTATTATCTTGGAGATAATTTTGAAAACTTTGAGCCTCCTGATGACTCTTTCTATATGTATGCGGACATTTGCAATCCTGCTTGTGGCAGTTACATCCTCATCAGACATAACTCCTTTATGAGTGAATGCTGGTAGCACAAGGTTAAATCTTCTCTCAAACAGCAAATCTCTGATGGGAAAACCTCTGTCTGCCATCACTTTATCACCAGGACGAAGATACTCCAGGAAGCCAAACTCCTGAGTGATGAACTTGTCACTACACCTACCTCCATAAGCAGGAGAAATGAACATAACAAGCCCACAAGGAGATAATACTTAATCGTATTACTTGAATAATAATGGCTGTATAACTCCCCTCAGTGCAGTCAATGATGCACGTGGTGTTGGGGAACTTCTCCCTGAAGCACGGATTGTCTCCCGTGGCAGCCAAGGAATTTAGATCCTCGTGTTCTCCTCCATTGTGTCTGTCCAGTAGGAGAGGATCCGGCTCAATAACCCCTGAGATACATCAAAACGTTACGCAAGATCACCCTGGAGTAGATTTAACTTAAGTTTCATCGTGGTCATCAATATTAGATCTATTATGTGGATCTTAAAGTTTGCTTTGTAGAACTGTTCCAGATATTTAACATGATCCAAAAAGGCACAGAGAGAAAGGCCTGTGTACAATACACAGCTAGTGTCATTCTTCAGGATGGCATGTGCAAGTGGTTCTTCTCCACCACATTGTGTTTTGCTGTCGCATACATCCTTCTTTTCTCCTAAAATGTAGGTGTGATCTATCAGAGCCTGAACTTCCCACTGAGTGTCAGCCTCTTTATGCATTGGTGACTGACTGTGAAGCGGTCTGGTCAGCCTCTGCATCACAGTGGCAGTCATCTGTTAAACACAAGACCACATAGGTCCACAATCACTTTAGCAAACATAAATCATTGGTGAATTATATTGGTACCTCACAAAACTAAGGGGCCACTC